>JABYQS010000025.1:0-318485 GCA_022592435.1 Cerioporus squamosus
CTGCCTACCGGCGCCAGGGAGTGTCTCGTCATCTGTCCACGTCACCCCTCCCGGCGGGAAGCGCCCTGCCAGCTCATCCCCACAAGCCAGCTCACATTTTCTACTTGGGCCAGTTTCAGCCCTTCATCGTGCTTCACGCAGCAGAGCTTCACGCTCGCAGCTTCCAGCCATCCCCTCTCGCAGGATCAGGTAGTTTGGCGTCGCCAAACACGCGCGCCGCAGCTCGCTGTGGCCTCAGCCACGCATCTGCCTCAAGCAGTCGAGATCTCGTCTCGTCAGGGCTACGCCCTTCTCTCGACCTGCATCTTTGGGCACCAAGGCAGCCCTAGCATTGTCATTGCTCCGTACACTAATCTGGGAGCACATAGAGCCCACGGCGCGGCCGCTCCAAAGGCCGCAGACCGTGGGAGAACGCGCCGTGGTGGCGGTTACAGGAAGAGGAGCTACCTTGGTTCGCAAACTTGCCTGACAGACCGACAGGAACTGCTAGGCATCTGTGGTATCCTTTTTCGACATTCGTGGGTTCGACATATCATCGCCTGGTTTGCGTTGACTTGCATTCTGCACATACGCCTTTGATTATGCACGGACCGTTGATGATTTCCTGGCATCTCCCAGACACTCTTGCATATGTCGATTCCATATCCCCCATCCGGCGAAGCATCTATACATACCATAGAGTCTGATTACTGTCACCTACCGGGCGTTGACTGCGGTTTGCAGACGTCGTGTCTGTAGTGCAGAGTTGTAGTTGTTAATCTATAGCTAGTTATCTGGAACCTCAACGCTGTCTTTGCACTCTTTCACAGCCGTGATGATGGAAATAATAGACGTGGTGGCTCTGCTGGTAGTGCGACCTGACCAATGACTACGACGACTGCTCAGAGCTGCCTCAGTCGCGCGCACCCGAGTTCTCGTCCGGATGTTCGAATGTTCACCCGATAGACGTGCGATTGCGTGAGCACATGTCCCGCGCGAGGGTCCAGAAAAACGCGCGAAGCACGCTAACCATGACCGGTATGTAATCAACGTCTCCGGTGGTCAGGATCGCAGATGACACCGGTACCCAGGCACCTTCTCCCCGCTTTCTCTCAGACCACCACCACTACCATGGCACCCCGCGCGAAGGCATCCACGGAGACCGCTGAACCAGCCCGCAGGTCATCGCGGATTTCTGCTCAGCCGGCGAAGGTCGTCGAGGCTGTGAAAGAGACGGTTAAGAAGGTGACGGCCCCACGGACGAAGAAGAGGTCTGCGGATGCGGATGGCGGCGAGGGTGGTGAGGGTGCGCCCGCGGTCAAGAAGGTCAGTTCGGTCTATTGCTTTGCGGCACAGTTTTGGCCAGGTCAATCAGAACTAATGTCGCGGAACTGTGCAGACCAAGGCTGCAAAAGCCACTATGGGAGATGGCGCAGCTGCTGAGGACGAAGCTGAAGGTCTGCTCCGCGCGGTCTCCATGCGGCGGCGGTCATGACTGACACGCCAGACTTGCAGCTGCTCCCGCACTCGAGCCTATAAATATCGGAGACACGTTGCCTTCATACACGCTCAAGAACGAGAAGGACGAGGATGTCGACGTTGCGACCTTGACCGCTGAGAAGGGCGTCATCTTCTTCCTGGTCCCGAAGGCCGATACTCGTGAGTACCACAGTAATATTGCATCCGAAATGCGAGCTCGTATCTCAGTGGAGATGGTCTTCAGCGGGTTGCACGCAGCAAGCCTGTGGTTACCGTGACATATACCCTGACTTCGCATCGCTCAACTTCGATGTGTACTGCCTGAGTGCCGACAAACCCGCGGCGCAGAGCAAGTGGCAGACCAAGGCAAGTCGTGGTTTTCGTCGAGTTCTGTAGCACGATGCTCACGCGTGCATGTTTAGAAAAACCTCCCTTATCCGCTCTTGTCTGATCCTCAGCGTGTTCTGATCACTGCTCTGGGTGCGGGCGAGGGTGGCAAGACGAAGCGGAGCCACTTCATCTTTGAGAAGGGCGGCAAGCTCGTGGACAAGAAGATTCCCGTCAAGCCTGCGGACAGGTGCGAGCCTCGCCTTGAGAATATTCCTATGTTAGCTAACGGTTATATGTCCCAGTCCTAAGCTCGCCCTGGAGTTCGTCAAGTCGCTTGCGCCGTCCGCAGCTGAGGTGTAGTTGTGCACCTTCCAATTTTGAGTCTTTATCGGTATGTGTCGGATCTCCTCTACTTGCTGTCTGGCTATCGTGTATGCTTTCGATCTGTATGTACGTCCTAACTCTGCGTGGATGCCTATACCTGCCAGTGGTCGTACGGTACGAACTCGGGCGCATCAGTAAATTCATGAACAACTCGCCTGCTCGACCGACTTCCACAGTGATCGTGTGTCATGAAGACTTTGCAGGCTCAGTACATTGGCAGCGTAGCAGTTCCCTCGTGCATATGTAAGTACCTTGAACGCATGGTAGTTCAAGCTCAAGTGCGCTGCAACCCAATCCGTGCCAGTTTTGTTTGCCATTAGATTCGGACCTAGTGTAATTTAGCCTAGAATGATAAGGGCCGCTGCGTCATCCGGACCAGGCGCCAACCACGTCTTGGCCTGTGCACTGACCTCTGCAGGAGCGCAGGCCGACTGCGCTCCGGACACTCTTATATCTGCTCTTGCACTCCATCTAGCTTTACACGACAACACTCAGCATGCCAGCAACATCGACGCTGTCGAGCGACGAGAAGACGAAGGTCAAGGCAGCGGTGAACGCCCCCGCGAACAAGATCTTCACGGCGGCGCTCGCTCGTATCTATTATGCCTACCCAAAGCCGGACGAGTGGTCGTACACGGGTCTGCAGGGCGCCCTTGCGTTCGTGAAGGACACTCAGGGCGTGCTGTACCTTAAGCTCGTCGACCTTACTGGGACCAGGGGCATCATCTGGGAACATGAACTCTACGAGGGGTTTGAGTACTATCAGGACCGGCCGTTCTTCCATTCGTTCCCTGGAGATGTGAGTGGGCCTTTTATTGGGGTCGTTCTTGTGGTCCGGGAGGTTCTGACATAGGTTTACGATGAAGGAATGCATGATCGGGGTCGTATTCTCAGACGAGAGCGAGGCTAAGACGTTCTACAAGAAGGTGACATCGAAGAAGACGGACTCAGGTGCGCCACTTGCTCATTGTTCACCAGCACCGCAGCTCACTGTGTGCGCAGGCAAAAGCAAGTCGGATGGCGCGAAGAAGAAGAAGGCCTCCAAGTCGGCGAAGGGTGGCAAGATCGACAAGTCGATGATATCCGGTCCCACTGTTGGTTCCTTCAAGCACGTCGCGCACATGGGCTACGACGCCGAGAAGGGATTCACGTCCACAAACGTAGATCCCTCTTGGGAGGCCTTCTTGACGAACCTCGAGGGTCAGGGTGTCTCCAGAGACGTTCTAATGCAAAACATGGACTTCATCAAGGACTTTGTGCGCGACGCGCAGAAGGCCGATGCGAAACCTGCAGCCCCAGGTTCAGCCAAGAAGAAGCCTCCGCCGCCGCCCGCTCCCCGACGTCCTCATCATGCTGCCCCGGAATCCAAGCCTCCTTCTCCGCCTCCCGCACCTCCGTCCCGGCCGCCTCCACGCAGCGCGCCCCCTGCCCCGCCATCCCCTGCACCGCCGTCGCCCGCGACTTCTGCTCCACCTCCACCTCCACCTCCGCCTCCCCCCACACGCAGTGGTGGTGGCGCTCCTGCACCTCCGCCCCCGCCTCCTACCCGTCCAAAGACTGGCCCACCAGTACCGCCAGCGCCACCAGTGCGCCCTACTTCCGTTGCTCCCCCACCTCCGCCTCCACCTCCAGGGCGTCCTTCTCCTCCTTCGGGTGGTGCGCCTCCTCCCCCTCCCCCACCCCCACCCCCGCCTCCTCCTGCAGCAGGAAGTGGTGCACCTCCGCCGCCGCCGCCGCCGCCGCCTCCACCTCCACCGCCCGCAGGAGGGGGTGTGCCTCCGCCCCCTCCGCCCCCACCTCCTCCAGCAGGTGGCCCGAGCGCTCTGGCGGAACTTCCTGCCCCTCAGCCCGGCAGAGACGCGCTGTTGGCGTCGATCCAAGGCGCTGGTGTACATGTACTCAGGAAGACCAGCACTGGCTCGCCGCCCGCACGGTCTACGCCACAGCCGCCAGCAGAAGAGCCACCGGCGGCCGGCGGAGGCGGAGGAGGGGACCTGACCGCTGCGCTTGCTGCTGCGTTGCTGGAGAGAAACAAGCGTATGGGAGACAGTGATGAGGAAGATGACGATGACGATGAGTGGGACTGAACGAGTTGTGACTAGTTGACTTTGCTTGCCTTCTCCCGCGATTACATACAAGATACCTGAGGTTCTCGAGCATGTACCGTAGTATTATTGACTAACCGAATGCTGTTCCTACACTGACGAATGGAGTCCATGCAATGCGGCAGGGTCGTTTGCGGTGCCGCCGGAGGTTGCGATAAGAGCGAACCAGTGCGGACTGGACGGATATAAATGGGCATCTGGCGATTGCCGAGATGGTTGGGCTCATCATAGAATCCATCCTGTACGCTCTTTAGCACCGCCGTTTGCCCCCGCACCTCATATTCCGTCTCTTGCCCCCAGCTCACCCCGTTCTCTCGTTTACATACAACACACACCATGGCCGACCAGCTGGTGAGTCGAGCTTGCTCTGCGCGTGGACGAGGGGTCCTGACTACTTGCGCTGCCGACGATGTTTTAGTCCGAGGGTGAGCGATTGTTATCCTCGTGAGAGTGCCCAGAGAGCGGCATCCGCTGACTTCTTATTGTTCTTTCTCTAGAGCAGATCTCTGGTACGCAGATCACTTTGCGCCCCGCAGGGTGCGTGCGCGATGCGCTTGCTGACGGACGCGGTCTGCAGAGTTCAAGGAGGCGTTCTCCCTGTTCGACAAGGGTGAGTGCGCCTATTCATCGCCCATCACCAGTAGCAACGCGTCTTCCCGCATCCCCTCTGCCCACCTCGTATCTTCCCACATGTGTCCAATCTCCCTGCCGTACCCCTTCTTCTGCGTCTCTGTGGTGTGAGCGTATCTGCGCGCAGGACGGGACTGACCTCTGCTCCTTCTGAACAGACGGCGATGGCACGATCACCACCAAGGAGCTCGGCACTGTGATGCGCTCGCTCGGGCAGAACCCCACGGAGGCGGAGCTCCAGGACATGATCAACGAAGTTGACGCGGACGGAAACGGCACGATCGACTTCCCCGAGTTCTTGACGATGATGGCGCGCAAGATGCGCGACACCGACTCCGAGGAGGAGATCAAGGAGGCGTTCAAGGTCTTCGACAAGGACGGTAACGGCTACATCTCTGCTGCCGAGCTGCGGCACGTCATGACCAACCTCGGTACGTTGTTGTACTGTCAGTGTTGGCCGGGGAGGACAGCTACTGACGAACGAGGCGATGTAGGCGAGAAGCTGTCGGACTCGGAGGTCGACGAGATGATTCGTGAAGCTGATGTTGACGGTGACGGTCAGATCAACTACGAGGGTGAGTCCAGGTTGCCCATGGATTGTTTGATCATCGCTGATCATTTTCCGTTCAGAGTTCGTGAAGGTATGTTCCCAAGTCCGCCGGAGACCTAAGCTGTTCCTGACCGTGTCTCCAGATGATGCTGTCGAAGTAAATCAAAGTGCTGCCTTGCTGCGTCTCCCTGTACTCCCTTCGCCTCTGTCGTATGTACGGTATCTATATCCCGAAGTCTGTATACAGTAACGAAGCATATCCCTTAAAAGTTCTTATCTTCATGAACATGTGAGCGTCGTGGCTGCATCGGGCTGAGACCCTACTATGTCCAGGCGTATGTATGTCGTTGGAGTCCCATAACGGGAAGGAGGGATATCGCGGTAGATCCGGATGCGCAGACGTCATGACCAAGCCCCTGCGCATCTCCTCCGCACTCCATTCGATCTCGTCATAGCTGCGCTCCAGAGCTGTGCATATACTTATAAGACCCTCGTGTCTGGTCTCCTTCCCACTCACAATATCCAGATACCACTCCATACGCACCCACATCTTCACGACCTAACTTCACGCGTACTTCACGAGTTCACTATGTCCTCCCTCGTCGATAAGATTAAGTCGAAGACCACGGGCAAGAGCTCGCAGCCTCAGCAGCAGCAGCAGAACGAGCCCACCTATGGCATTCTGCCCCACCCTGCTGTACGTCCGCCTTGCTGATCATCGGGAGGTTTCGATGCTAACTATTTCTTGATGCGTGAGCAGAAGTCAAACGACCCGCGCGATCTCGAGCCGCCCCAGCCCGGCGGCGGGCTGAATAGCAAGCCTGAGTACGAGGCATTCCATGCGCGCGACCCGCACGTCCCGTCGCCGCAGGTCATGAACAACCTGTCCCCTCCGAAGGTGAGTTTGTCCGTGTCTCATGTGTCGATGGGGCAGTATTAACGTCTTATACAGACTAGGGAGGAGTTGAGAGCCCGGGCGCAGGAGCTTAACCAGAACTCACCGGGCGATATGTTGGAGCACTAGGAAGTTATGGATGTTGATGGTGTCGTGGTGTTGTAAGAGTATAATTGACTGTGTGAGAAATGCACTGCGACGACTGTGCGGGCGATACGACTGCAGATGTTCGGGACCCGTCTCTGTCTTGCGACATTGGCTGTGGCGAGTGGATCCTCCAATCTTCGACGAAAGGCTGAATACGCATGCGTGGATGTGCTCCCTAACTCGATTCATTGTGATGAATAGCGGCGCGCTGCAAGGGCGAGCGATACAGGTGAGAATTACAGTAAGATTCGCCAGGCGACCTGAGCCAACAAGACACGAAGGAAGGGAGATTCACTGAGTTCCTTCTCCGCGGCAATCGATAGTATTTGAGTGGTCGATGACACTTCAAAGGGCGTCGCGCGAGAGCGAGCGGATAGCGATGCAACCGAAAAACTTGGCAAGGAGTGGTTGCGAGAGCGAGGGATGTTTGTGCAAACACATACGTCGAATGCGTAGTGGCGGATGATGGCGAAAAAGTAGGCTTGTACTACGTGAGGGGGGGGGGGGTCGCAACCCCCCCCCCCCCCCCGTGAGAACGTCTGAGTACGAATTTTGGCCGGTGGGACATGTCGGACTTCGAACCTCAGGCGCTTCCACGTCCTGCATCTGCGCACACCTCATGTCCTAATCCTCCGAGCTGTTCATATTGGAGACGAAAGTTGTCAGAGAGACAAGCTCTGGAGTGCGTATTTTTCTCGGGAATACGGTGGGCGCATGTTGCGGGCGAGAGACCAGAGCCAGAGAAGAGTTTCCCACGGGGGGCGTCTGCGACCCCCCTGCTACGTAGTACCAGCCTCTATTCTGAGGGACGAGGAACTACTAGAGGCTGGCAAGCGAGCCTAGCGAGAAAGTGCCGACCAGAGCCGTGAGGGGAACGTTGACCACAAGCGATCCGGCAGAGGAAGCTTCAGAGTCTGCAAGAGTCATGTCCGTGTCTGGTCTGGACAGTCTGACAGCAGAGGAGCCAGGGATGGACAACGCATGAGGGAACGGTGTCCGTGAGCTCGCGAAAGTCGCGTCGGTTGCACACAGAAGCGCTCAAAACGCGTGATGCGTACTGCGTGACACGGTGTCACGGACTGACGCGTCTGAGCGTACGCGTTCTGCGAGGGCCTCAGGCAGCTTCACTTACGCGTTCTCCGCCATCTCCTCTTCCTCCTGTTCTCCTCACCCCGTAACATTCGCCCAGCATGGTCTGTTTTTTGCGCATTGCATGCCGTCGCGAAACTGACTGGTGCTGTCGTAGTCGATAATGGAATACAACGGTGGCTCCGTGATCGCCATGGTGGGCAAGGAGTGTGTCGCCATTGCCTCCGACCTTCGACTAGGCAATCAGGCTCTGGGTATTTCGTCCAACTTCCAGAAGGTGTGTTTACTCCTGCGTCCTGCTCTGTGTCGCTAAGCCGTCTGTGCGTCCCTTAGATCTTCCAAATGACGGATCGGATATTCCTGGGCCTTCCCGGGCTTGCAACGGATGTAACAACACTGTGCGTACTCTCTTCTAGTAATGACCGTCTCGAAATACCCAGACGTTGCTCCACAGGAAGGAGACATTCCGCTACCGAGTCAACATGTACACCATCAAGGAGGAGCGCGAGATCGAGCCCGAAACCTTCGCACACATGGTCTCTTCCGCCCTTTACGAGCGCCGCTTCGGTCCCTACTTCATCGAGCCCGTCATGTGTGGCCTCCAGAAGACACACACTGGCGACTACAAGCCGTTCATCGCCGCGACGGATCTCATCGGCTGTCTTAACTTTGCGAAGGACTTCGTCGTCGCGGGCACGGCGAGTAGCAAGCTGTACGGTGTGGCGGAGGGACTGTGGGAGCCGGATCTGGAGCCGGAGGATCTGTTTGAGACATGTGCGCAGACGCTGCTGAATGCAGTAGATCGTGATGCGTACTCGGGCTGGGGAGCGGAGGTGTATGTTCTGTGAGTCTCTTCATCTCTCTCTTGTGCATAGGCTGCACTCAGAGTGTCGGTATCGCATGGATGTGTATGCTGAAGCCTTTGTGTATAGGACGAAAGACAAGGTGATCAGGCGCACGCTCAAGGGTCGCATGGACTAGTTTGTATGTATATCAGCATCTCATATCTCATCATCGCTCTCGATTGCAAGGACTTCCAAACGTATCTCGAGAAAGTTCATTGAGCAAGTAGGATGGTACGTACCATGATGGAGATTGTCTGAACCTATGAGGACCAGTGGCAACTCTCGCACTTCGATGTTTCGTCTACGCCAAGATGGCACATATATTCAACGATATCCGAAACCAGACGTGCTGCACTAAATCGAAACCAAACCGTCGAAACTCAAGGAGAGCTCATGGAACATTTATCCGTATGATCCCATACACCCTTCTCCTCCGCATTCCATCCCTCGAACTGTTTGCATGTCGCTTAGAGGAAGACAGGGATGCAGCCGATGGAAATCAGCGAGCCCTGAGAATAGAGAAGGTGAGCGAGTACTTGTATGTGCGATCGCGAAGAGGCACTCACAACAGAGTTGTTCTCGCAGCAAACCGTAACAGCGGTGCACGCGTTGCCGCTGCCTACACCAACGCCCGTGATCGGGTCACAGTTCAGACCAAGGACGACGTCCAGGTCCTTCAAGATGATCCCCAGGAGGCCCAGGATGACCTTGCCAGGGGCCGAGTTCGCCTGTTCAGCGCCCACAACGTTTGTTATCCGACTTGAGCGGCATCCTAGCTATTGCAAGAGTGGGAATGAGGGACTTACGCTCTGGATAGCCTCGCAACACTGGATCGGACCAGTGGTGCAGTTGCTCGCGGGCTCAGTGACGGTCACCACTGGGGCGGTCGCGGTGCAAGTCCCCGTCCCCGTCTGGGTGATTGTCTTGGGCGGCTCGGTTAGCGTCTGCGTCTGCGTCTTGGTGACTGTAGTCGTGGCCGTCGTCGTGACGGTCGTGGCCCCAGTGGTGGTACCGGTGTTCCACGGGGTGGCGGTCGCAAGGACGGCGAGGGAGACGAAGGCGAGAGTGGTGGAGAGGCGGGCGAACATGGTGATGTTGCTGCACTGAGCTGTGAGGAGAGGAGTGTAGAGAAGCTGAGTGGATCTGCTGCTCTGGAGGATGATGGTGAGTCCTCGTCAGCCTTTATACCTCTTCGATGCCCTGACTTGGCCCTACGTTATTGCAGCAGTTGGCTTTCCGGACGCGAATACGACTGAACTGGTCGAAAACGCACCTCTCGGCTGGAAAGCAACCGACTGCCAGTGAATCACGCGCTTGGTCGACGTACCTGGTCGACGCAGCGGTATGTCAACCAGACCGTTCGGCGTATTGTCGAGTGTATGCCAGAAGCCATGCTGACCGCGCTCTCACAGCAGAGCGACCTTCACAATGACGCACGAGCAACGGGTCTCACAGTCGGTCTTGACACGGTTCCGCGCTGCAGCTGTACGAGATATGAGCGTGTGCGACGGAGCTGCCACGCATACAGACTGCACCCGTGGGTGGTACGCGCCGCTTACTGTACCTAGTGTGTCGTCCATGTGAATCTGACGAGCACACGTCCTGGTGTCAAACAGGCTCGCCGGCAGTCCATGACACGAACCACTCGGGGATCTTTTCGTCGCTCGCAATATGACGATGTAACCACATGCGCCAGGGACGGTCCTCTCTTCGGCCATGGTCGGTAAATTCCGTCACTCGCCGAGCTCTCCCTCCGAAATACCCGTGTATCCCCGATATACGGGATTTCTGCCAATCAAATACGAGGTGCTGCAGCCAGGAGCTCCACTGCAGCGTGCAGCTCCCAAATATGTATCCATCAAGTCCAGAATCGTCATCATTCACAACCGAGGAGAGTCCGACAAAAATCTATCCCTGCAATCCAATCAATTCCGCACTCCGTCTTAGTATGTCTTACAAGAAAACCGGGATGCAGCCGATGGAGATCAAGCCGCCCTGCGAACGCATGGTGAGTACTTTTGCGTGCCTTGGCAGGATGAAGTACTCACAACAGCGTTGTTCTCGCAGCACACCGTCACAGCGGTGCACGCGTTTCCGCTGCCCACACCGACGCCCGTAATTGGGTCACAGTTCAGACCAAGGAAGACGTCTAGGTCCTGCAAGACGACCCCAAGGAGGCCCAGGATGACCTTGCCAGGGACCGTGTCCGCCTGTCCACCCCGCATCGTCAGTCAATCTATGGCACGGCAAGAGCGGGCCTGAGAAACTTACGCCCTGGATGGCCTCGCAGCACTGGATCGGGCCAGTGGTGCAGTTACTCGCGGGCTCGGTGACGGTCACCACTGGGGCGGTCGCGGTGCACGTCCCCGTCCCTGTCTCCGTCTGGGTCACCGTCTTGGGCGGCTCCGTCAGCGTTTGCGTCAGCGTCGTCGTGACCGTCGACGTCTGCGTCTGCGTCTCGGTAGCGTGGACGTCTGCGTCTCGTCGGTAGCCGTGGACGTCTGCGTCTGCGGCTTGGTGACGGTGGTGGTCTGTGTCTCCGGCTCGGTGACCGTGGTGGTCTGTGTCTGCGTCTTGGTGTCGGTGGTGGTCTGTGTCTGCGTCTTGGTGGCCGTGGACGTCTTCGTCTGCGACTGTGTAACCGTGGAAGTCTGCGTCTTCGTCTTGGTTACCGTGGACGTCTTCGTTTCCGGTTCGGTGACCGTGGACGTCTTCGTCTCCGGTTCGGTGACCGTGGACGTCTTTGTCTCCGGTTTGGTGACCGTGGAAGTCTTCGTCTTCGTCTCGGTGACCGTGGTCGTCTTCGTCTGCGGCTTAGTGACCGTGGACGTCTTCGTCTGCGTCTTGGTGACCGTGGACGTGGCGGTCTTGGTGACCGTCTTGACGTCGGTGCAGGTTGTGGTACCGGTATTCCAGGGAGTGGCGGTCACAAGGATGGCGAGGGAGAGGGAGATGAAGATGAGCGCGGTGAAGATGCGGGAGAACATGTCGGCAGTCGGTGGTGGCAGAGCGAGTTGGAGTGGAGTTGGAGTGGAGAAGCTGAGTGGGTTTGCTGCTCTGGAAGACGATGGCGAGTCTCCAACAGATTTTATACTTCTTCGATGTACTGACTAGGTCCTCTCCTATGGCAGCAGGCATGCCCTCGAGAGGCGAATCCGACATACACGTCCAAGACGCACCTCGCATTCGGAAAGCACCCGACTGTGAATGATCGCCACATGTTCGGTCAAGGTACTTGGTCGACATTGCGGTATGTCAGCCAGACCACCCGGCGTAACTAGTGTGTGTGTGTCAGAAGTCAGGCTGACCCCGCACTCTGCAGAGTTCTACTCACGATGACGCACGAGCAGTTGTGTCTCAGCCCGTTTGAGCAACGTTCCGCGCTCCAGCAGTACGATAGAGCATGTATGCATGGCTGCCATGCATACAGTCTGCACCCGTGATGGTACGTGCTGTTTGCTCTGATTAGAATGTGGGCCATGTGAATCTGACCGAGTACATGTCCCGGTGTTGATTAGGCTCGCTGGCGGTTCGTGACGTGAACCATCCGGAGCCTTTCGTGCTCTCAAGTATCTCGATTTAACCACACGGGTCACCTTCGGGAGGTTCAGTTCCTCGGCATTTGCGGCACATTCCGTCACTCTCCGAGCCGTCCTTCCGACATGCCCGTATGCCCGGCGCCTCGCAACCCAACCTGCTCAATGCAGGAAGTGTCGGCAGCTCAACTACAACGTGTTGCAGCGAGGGCTCCATTGCAGCGTGTACCATTCACATAGTACGTTCGTCATCGTCATTCATAAACTCAATACACAGCTAACGATGCGATAGGCAGTATCCGAAGGTAAATACTTTCGTTTGACGCATGATCTCGGCGTTATCTTGTCGCCCGACGATGTCCGCTTTACCTTCCAGCCAGGAATAGCCGATAAGACCGTCCACAATATGGGCAAGGTCTGTTAAGGTTGATCCCAAGACTAAGCAGGTAGCGGGACTGCTCTCCAAGTCAATTCAGGCGCCATACTTTCTTTCTCAACAACAACATTTGATCCCGCAGATAATACCAGTTTACAGAGACAACAGGAGCAAGCACTCAAGGACGTTCATGAACATTGTTTACTCCATTCCGTCCCGCCCATCCCGTAACACGTACTCTGACACGCTCGTCTAGAGGATAACCGGCACGCAGCCGATCGAGACCAACCCGCCCTGTCAGAATGCGCTTCGTGAGTAATCAGTTCAGAAGAGAGCTACTAGTATACTTACGTGGCTGTTATCCTCGCAGCAGACCGCGGTGGAGGAGCAGCTCCCGCCGCCGACGCCGATCACGGTGATGGGTGAGCAGGTAATGCCGACAAGGACATCGATGCCCTGCACGACAATACCGAGCAGGCCAAGGAATTTGGAAGCGTCAGGGGAGCTGGCCTACGTGGGGCCAATCGTCAACTACAGCGATTCCACGAGAGGTCGATGAAGCAGTACCTTCTCAACTGAGTCGCAGCACTGAATGGGGCCGGTGGAGCAGTCGCCCGCGGGCTCGGTCACCGTGGTCGCAGGTGCAGTGGAGGTGATGGTGACGGTCACTGTCGTCGTGGGCGTGGTCGTCGGGGTGTTCCAGGGTGTGGCGACCGCAAGGGAGACGAGGGAGACGAGGCACAGCGTGGCGGAGGTACGAGCGAACATCGTTGGGCAGGTGAGTAGCGGGGGTGAGGAGATGCGGGGAAGTTGGCTGAGTGCTAATCTGACCAACCTGACCTCCATCCCGCTAGGTTTTATACTGCTCGACACGCGTCTCTGCGAGTCGCTTCAAGGTCGTCCTCATACCAGGAATGCCGCGCACCGTCCAGTTTGAGATGAGTTATCAGCGCTTTGGACCATTTGACGTTGTTCCTTGACATCTACTAGTACATGCCCGCAGAAGCGGCCGGATCCATTCCTAGTGGCAGCCTGAGGGCTCCACGCTTTCAATGTTGCAGAATTGTGTTTGTCCTATCTAGGTTTGCCCCGGTCCCGAGGACGACAAACTTAGCACACACGGCAGCGATCTCTGTCAAACGGTACCGCTAGGTGACATCATCTCGCAACCCGGCGTCCAGTATTTGGCAGATAGAACGACGAAGCGACATCCCGTGAGGACCAACTTCGAACCCGAGGGCACAGACCCCAGGAACAGACCAGCCATATGAGGACAATACTGTGAGTACTTTGCACATATTTTGGCTGGAAGAGCGGTCATTCCTCCCTGGTGAGAAGGGGGAAGCATCCGTCGTTCACGCGGCAGGTCCCCGCCTACATAGTGGTCGGTTTCGGAGTCAATGATCGTCGGTATGTCTTCTCTCAGACGTCCCAGGTCGAAGTTTTCCTGCAGCGTCGCGCTTAGTAGCCGCGGTTCATATGATACAGGGTCAAGCGTTTGCCCAACATCCTTCGCCTCGTTTTCGGACACAATAGGCTGCTGACAGCGTCTCGGGACGGGAGGAGATCACCTTCGCGCAGTTCGCTCAGCCCTCCTGTCATCGGCCAAGTCATGAACATTCTGATGAGGTTGAGGGCCGTCGTACGTGCGTCGTTCTATGTTCCCATCCAATGGCCTGACCTTTCTGCTCCACAGCGCATGCAGCTACTCTCGAAAGGGGGTCTTCGTTGCGTTGGGCATTCAGTTCTGCGATGCGCGCAACCGCACCTCGTGCGTCGACGATGACACTCCCATCACGGCGTCCTATGGACGTACGTATGATCGCCGCTGTATGTCCTTCATGTCTCATCCGCTATGAGAAAAACTCGGATGTCCGCGCCTACTCGGACGTCGACTCTTTCACCTCATGTCGTCATTTCGCGGCCGCACCCCACTTTATGGTCGAAGCTGCCTCTGCACTGTGGGCGCTGGGTGCGATACCAACTGCATCGCAGTTTGAGGAGGGCATCATCATCATACCAAGCGTGCATGCGAGGGAGAACACGAAGACTGCGGCGGCGCACCACAATTTGTAGGCGCTGAAACCACCCGGCTCTTCCCGCCCTTCGAGGCCCCAGCGAGTTTACAACCGCTGCTCGACTGTAAACTTATGGTGCGCACTCTCTGAACAAGTAGCCAGAGCGCGTGCAGCTACGGACAGGATATATAGTCCTTGACAGTGACGGTTGCATTAAACGTGAGTCGGGTCAGGTCGGGTCTGGGACCGTTCAGCGCTAATGCATTCTTGGCATTGCCATCCACCCTCATCCACATACGACTTGTCGAATCGTGGGCTGCCTAGGGGAGACAAACCCTCATCGATGGCCCTCCCAGGCCTCATACATCTCGCATGTTGGCTCGATTTATCATCATCATTGCGGTTCCACGGTAATTATAAACATATGTAGCAGCAACACGACGCTCGTCCTTGTTTTTCTCTGAGCAAACACGACCGGAACGCCCTGAGGCCTAAAGAACCACCGGAACGCATCCAATAGAAACCAAGCCTCCCTGTGCGCGTTCAGGTGAGCTCAGGTCACGGCATCCAAGCAACGTACTTACGAAGCTGTTGTCTTCGCAACACACGGCCGTAGAAGAGCACGCGCCGCTTCCGACGCCGACGACGGTGATGGGTGAGCAGTCCACCCCGAGGAGGACATTCGCGCCTTGCAGAACGATGCCAAGCAGCCCCAGAAGGGCAGCCCCAGAGGCGGAGTCGGCCTGTTTGCCAGATCGCCTCAGTGAGCACCCGCACAACACTCGCCACATCGCCGTCTTCACCCACCTTTTCGGTAGACTGGCAGCACTGCACGCTCCCGGAGGAGCATGCGCTGGCAGGCTCGGTTACCGTCGGACCAGGAGCGGTCGCAGGTGACGGTGACGGTTACCGTCGATGTCGGCGGGTTGTTGGGGATGGCGGCCGCAAGGAGACGAAGGAGAACAGTGAGAGAGCCTTAGTGGTGGAGATGCGCATGGCTGGGCTTGCGATGAGGTTGGCTGGCTGCGACGGTCTGAGAACGCTACTGACTCCCCTCTCCCGCTTTTGTAGGGCGTTCTCTGCACCTGGAGGCTCGGTCGCTGTAGGAAGTGCCTGTCAGAGCGCGGACAACGTGCCGTGCACGCAGTCCCGATTTACAGCGTCCAATGCGAGGTGAGTCTGCACGGAACCTCCGCCAGGGCTGCGTGCTGAAGTCAGCGTGTTGAAGATGTCTACCGGCCCTGCGGGGATGTGGACGCTCTGTGGCCGCAGCCGGGGTTCTCAAGGGTCGAGACGCCTTCCTCGCGCGTCGTAAAGTTCTGTCAACAATCACAAGGGAACGTGCGACTTCTCAAGGTGCATGAGACTCGAGGCACAGCTGAGGACGACGATACGACGTGGTGCCATTGGCACCGGCGACTAGGCTGAGGTAGCGGACTCAGCGACAGGATAGTTCCGTGAAGCTGGACAGTTCTTCCAGTCCTTCGCATTATTCGGAGCGCTTGCTTGCCACAATCGTCATTGGCTCTTCAAGTTGTAGTTCCATGCAAATCAATGGACGATCGCATTTGAGACGTAGTCGTGTAAGCGTCTCTGTGCTCTATGGTTCATCTGGGGCCACTGATCGTAGACCCTGCAGGAACGCGGGACGTCAACCTTCTTCAATCGCGCGGCAGTGAGTGCATCCGCGGCCGTGTTCTCCGTCTTCCGCAGTACCTGGATCTGAGCTCTCGAAGACATGCCTCATCCCCGCCATATCGCCTGCCGCCTAGACTCGGAACCAGGAGGAAGACCGGGGCCGGCGGTTAGCACCATAGGCATGCGTTCACTCCTACTGACATGGGTGTCGCTGGCTTGTGCGGGGGTTCACGCTGGCAAGTATCGTTCACGATGTGTGATTATATGCATATCGTACTGAGCGAAGATCGTCCTATGTAGCAGACTCAGCAACCATTCGTACAAACACCAGCGGTACTACGAAGCGCAGAAGTGACGGTCGTCCTTCAGTACTACAGATCATCTCCTTGAGATGACTGCACGTCCTGCTCAGAGGCTGACGGGGAGACATCCGATGGAGATCAAGCCGCCCTGTGTACCAAGCATCCGAAGGTAAGTGGGAGGCGGACGGAAGAAGAACACGGGATGACACTTACGTGGCTGTTGTCCTGGCAGCAGACCGCGGTGGCGGAGCAGGCCCCGCCGCCGACGCCGATCACGGTGATGGGCGAGCAAGACAGACCGACGAGGACGTCGACGCCCTGCACGACGATGCCGAGCAGTCCCAGGAGGACGGACGCAGCGGGGTCGCTGGCCTGGTCACATAGTTCGTCGTCAGCATGCGGACTATAGAACTCGGGAATTCGGAGTACTCACGCTCTGGACGGAGTTGCAGCACTGGATGTCGCCCGTGGAGCACGAGCTGGCGGGCGGGGTGCTGGTGGACCCCGGCGCGGTCGCGGTCTTGGTCACGGTGACGGTCGTGCCAGGCTTCGTCGTGGGCTTCCCCCCGGGGATGGCGGCAGCAAGGATTGCGAGGGAGAGGACAGAGAGCGAGGTGCGGGCGAACATCTTTGGTGGAATCGGGCTGGAGATTGTTGGCTTGTTGTGTGGGTTGGTTGGTTTGGGAGGCTCGATGTGCTGCTGGTGCTGCTGATACTGAAGCGTTTTCTCCTCAGGTTATATAGTACCAGGAGCACCCAGACCCGAGAAGTTGGCCGCTCCTCTGCGTCCCAAACTCGTCATTATTGTCCTCACTTACATGGAGCACGAGAGCACGAGGTGAGTCCATACACATGAATTCGATGCCGTGACGCGGGTCCGAGTCGCTGATCCATTCCTGTGTGACGCACAGCTGCCAATTATCCTAGGGCTCACGAGCGAAAACCTGTGCCGGACGCACTATCACCCTGTATGTCACGGTCGCGGCTTGTTCTCAACCGTTGATGCCGAACCGCGCACCGTTCTAAGTGCGACTCGGAGTTGTAGGCTGAAGGTTCTGTCCGGACAAGTCCCGAGACAATTACGTCCAGCTCAGATCGCAGTGTTCAGACGACCACCGTGCGTCAGCTGGAATCCCAAGCATCCTCGCAGTCAGTTGTGCAGCTATGCAGAGCCTGTCAGACAGACATCGTCATGACGCGCCCACCACGCAGGTCAAGGCCGACGCCTGTGGGTTGTGACGACACCAAGGCCAAAATCCCGGTACGCGCACTGGTTGTTCGCTCTACTTGGCTTTACTCAACATCTTCCACTATGATGTAGGACCTCCGACTCAGTTATCCTGCTAATACGGAGCTGTAGGTCTCGGTCGCGTGCACGCTTTGCGAGCGAGTGGACGCTACTGTCCTCGTACATGAGGTGCCCTCGCCTTCCGCAGGACGCCGTCATGCGAAATAACAGGGCGTTCGGTATTTTCAATGGTTGCCAATTCAACCAAATGCGCGCTCGGTGTCTTTCTCCTCGCAGACGCACTACATGCGTCCCATTAATCTCAAGTGTATCGAAGCCATTCCACTTCGTCAGAACGGCTGCGTAAGTGTCAAGACAAGGTTTATCCAGCCAATCTCCGTCTCAGAAGGCTGATCAACTTCCTAGCCGGATGACATACGCGACCACGGAACCTCGAGCTCGTGGGTTTCCCATCCGTCTGGTGGGGACATACGCGGCACCCAGCCAGTGCCCGCTTCTCCCTCAGGAACGGGGTTCCTTCTCTGAACGACAGATGAATAGCCCGGTACGCAGCCCGTGGACCTCGTGCCCCACGGACAGTGACCTCTTTTCCTGAGAGGTGCAGCATACGGCCGCTGTATGTCCTCGGGCATTTGGAGCAATAGCAAATCCCGCGCTCGTTCAGACCTCCGAGTCGCAAGGCGCCTCACTGCGTCATCGTGCGTGGCATTCGCAGTCGTCGTCATGCTGATGTCCACTAGGGCTTGCAGCTTGCAGTCGCAGATCGCCCTGGGCCTGTGGCTAACGTCTTCTGCAGATGCAGCGCAGCGCCACCGACGTGCGTTTCCAGACGATGTGGCACATCCGAACACCGTCGTGATCGTTGATACGCTCTTTGGGTGTCCCGTGGCTCCCGGCCGCTGATCCGCATAGCAGCTGTCAGTGCGCCACAAACCTCGACATATCTTCACAGAACGCACTAATCACCTCTCTGCATCCCCCTCGTCGCTAGCTCACTGCCCTGATCAACTCTCCGACTGTGGAGCCTTCGACATGAATGGACGCGTTTTTCGCGATGGTGTCCTCCTGGGTTCAACCACCGCCAGCCGCAACTGCGTCAACCCCGGGGGGCTATGGCCTCTTCGCCAGGCGCATCGTGACGTGTGCATGTGAGGTCGTAGCGTGTACGCTGCTTCTCGCCGTTGTCGTCGGCCTCGGGACAACTTGAATCATGACATTCAGTTAGGTCGTCACATCGTAGAACCCGCAGTCAGCTTCTCACTATTATCTCCCTTCTCAGACCATACTAGAGTGCTCTAGGCGCCTCTGTCTTGTCAAAGTCACACTCCCCAGCTTCTCTTCGCCTGCTCTTGCGCACATGCGGTACTGCAGTGTCTCGGTAGGGTGGGGCCGGCGTTGTCCCCCTCCGAGTACAGATCTGATCGTGCGCCAAATGAAGCACATAGGAAAGTCTATCCACCGCGATGCCTTGTCGTCTCATCCTATCCCGATGTGATCAAGCTGCAGCTCCGCTGACCGGATCGTGCGTACGCTGGTGAGTCCCTGCGATTTCGAGGGTACTGACGACGGAACCGACGTCTTTCGAGTTACTAGGTAGGCCTGTGGGTGGAGTGGTCGGGAGCAAGCTCCTTTTCCTTGCTGATAACGTTCACCATACACCCAGCAGCCGTGCAGTACGATGTAACAGATGATGCAACGACGGAGACATCGTTGCGAGGAGTTCGGCCCCTTCCAGTTGACAGGGACTGTCTTCGGGGCCTGACATATCTATTCCGATCCGTGGTGACCGGTATTGACCTCCATCGGCGGCGCAATACTCACCTTCTGCAGCTCGGAAGCGAACGACTGCCCCGGCTTCGCTCACATGGCAGTCTGGAATCGCCCACGTGAGCCCGCCCCCTCTGCTCGATATGTGAAGAATGCGCGTCGTCTACCGCGCCGCTGGACTGACTTCTTGACAGCTTCTGCTCTCTCGTCGACCTCTCCGAGCAAACCGGCTTTCGAAGATCAGTCTGGACGCGGACGAACCGACTAACTTACAATAGCCATGCGTCGCAGAGTGTGACGAGGCGGGCGAACTGGGGTACTCCAAGTCGGGGTGGTCGCTCATCCAACTCACGTCGCGCATACAACGACTCTCCGAGAGTCTTTGCACAGCTGGTGGACCTCTTCAGGACTCCGTTGGAACATGGCGGGGCTCCCTACGCTATAAGAACCACACACGACGCCGAGGACGAACAAGTCACCAGCCCACCCAGCTCTTCCAGCTCTCTCTTCCGCGACGCCGCGCTCTCCCCCCACATCACGATGATATTCGCACGTCTCACCGCTGTCCTCCCCGTCGTTCTTGCCGCCACCATCGTTGGCGCATCCATCGTCCCTCGCGCTCCCGGCAACGGGGGCTCAGGCTCGTCGGGCTCTGGCGGTTCCTGCGACACCGGGTCGGTTGAATGCTGCAACCAAACCTTTGACGTTCGTTTGGTTGAGTACCGCGCACGATAACTGCGTACTAATACATGCATATGTGCAGACTAAGGACCACTCCCCCGACCTCCTCGCTGGTTTGCTCGACGTCGCTGTCGGCAGCCTCACTGGCCTGCTCGGTGTCAACTGCTCGCCCCTCAACATCATCGGTCTCGGCGGCGTGCAGTGCTCCGGGACGACCGTGTGCTGCTCGGACAATGCTGTTGTATGTATTATCTCTCCTTCTCAAGTGCTGCTCTCGTACAGCGTATGCAATCTCTGACTGTTCTTACACAGGGCGGTCTTGTCAGCATAGGCTGCCTTCCCATCGTCCTGTGAGGATGCGACGAGCCCTGGAGTCGAAAAGCTCTCGTGTCTCCGACGATTCAGAGTCAGCGTTCTGTTCCAGCGCAATGACGTACTGCCTGCGATGTTGTCGACGCACTTGTTGTATGCTGTAATGGAAGCGTATTTTGAGTTCTAGATGTAAACCATGTCCGACTTCCAAGCCCCCGAGGATAAGTGTGATGAAACTCTCCTTGCTAGCCAGTCAGATTGCCTTCCTTGACCGACTTCTCGGTCGATGCACCCCTCAAGCTGCAGCCTAGCAGATGCTACCAATCGGGAAATGTTCGACTGGGGAGTCGCGCACGACACGCTACAGATGGTCTCTTGCGCCACGATACCGGGATGCGCTTCGACTTCTTCGACCAGAAGTCCAGGGCCGATCCCCTGCGTATCCGGGGGCGCGGACCCGTCCAGTACGCTCATGCAATCGTAGTTCCCGCTTCAGACGAGATAGCAGTAACCGCGGACTGGAAGGAAGACGACTCTATTATGTCAGAGCACAGGGGATACAGAGCATGCTCGGCTGTCCACCTCTCCTGGACGAATAGATAAAGACGATGACTACTAGGCTGAATGGTGCGGGTGCGATGAGCGATATAACCGCCGGGCGGTGTGTAAGGAACGTCGGTCCTCGACGAGCGTGCGACTCGACGGAGGATGATAGCGAGGTGGCGTGCGGGGCCTCAAAGAGTGACCGGGATGCAACCGACAGAGACGAGACCGCCCTGATGCCAAAGTTCACGCGTCAGAGGAACTTCTCAGCTGGTAACGGTATGTGAGTAAGAGAAGAGACGTACGGTGCTGTTGACCGGGCAGCAGATCGCCTGGGCGTTGCACTCATTGCCCGTGGCAACCCCGATGATGGTGATCGGGTTGCAGTCGAGACCGACGAGGGCGTCGACGCCCTGCACGACGATGCCGAGCACGCTGAGCATTGTCGTCATCGCCGGGTCGGTGGCCTGCAGAACATGAATGATACGCCCGGGTCAGTTTGTCTCGCGGGATGAGGAGGAGGGTGGAAATTCACGTTCTGCATCTGCTTGCAGCACTGCAGCTTGCCGGTGCTGCACTGGCTGGACGGGATGGGCGTCGCGCCGGACCCGAGTGCGGTCACGGTCGTCGTGGCGGGTTTCCCGGGTCCGCGGGCGTGGCGGCCGCGAGGACGCTGAGGGCGAGGGTGAAGGTGAAGGCGATGGCGCGAGTGAACATCTCGGAGGTCGCCTTGGTAAAGCTAGGAAGTGGGTATGCGCTCGACAGATGCTAGAGCCTAGAGCCTGGAGACAGTCGGCCAACGCATGGGGGTTTTTGTAGACGCAGCGTGCGGGGCTGGTGTGGACGATTCTGGTACGATTCGACAGTAGTGGTGCGGCGCAAGCGGAGGCAGGGGCGGGCTTGGAGGGATTCTAGCGCACCGAGCGAACGTGCTGTAGACGGCGTAAGGTGTCTGAGGGCCAATGGAGTCGCGCGGGGCTGCGTGCCAGCGGACGATGCGGGCGCGGAGGCGAGGATAGTTGCGCGGGCCATCAGACGGGCACACGCTTCGCTGGACGACGTGTGGCCGGCGGGCAGATGCATGGCGGAGTAGAGGAGGTCGATGCATGAGGCGGTACGGATAGGGTGTCGTGTCGCACCAGCATCACGACAAGTGCTGAACGGAGGTCGATGGTCGAGCCGTCGGGGTTCCGCTGCTCACTATCGGTAGACTTTAGAGAGCATGTAGCCAAGGAAGCGCAGAGGTTCAGATGAAGCAGCATCATGATTGA
Source organism: Cerioporus squamosus (assembly GCA_022592435.1). Classification (NCBI taxonomy): domain Eukaryota; kingdom Fungi; phylum Basidiomycota; class Agaricomycetes; order Polyporales; family Polyporaceae; genus Cerioporus; species Cerioporus squamosus. Next base: position 22,127 of record JABYQS010000025.1, read on the forward strand.
GTGCTTGGGATCATCTATAGCAACAGATTGAACACGGCCTTCGAATCTGCGAGAAAGGGCATCAGGAGAGCTAACCTCGCATAACAATATGTCACTTTCTGAGTCGCAAAACATGATGACCAGGACGCAAGCAGAACCGAACGTTCAGTATTCTCGCCGGGGCTACGTGGTAGCTGTCGTCAAGTCGGAAGGCAGCGCGCTTCGACTGCCTAAAAGGGATTCTATGTCCTCCCATCAACTGTCCGGTCCGGCTTCCGGAGGCAGGACTCTTCAAGTTGCGTCGAACGAGGCCTTCTGGTCTCTTCAGGGCTCATATGCGACAACACTCAAGGTTAGTGGTTGCAGGTGTTAGGTAGCAACATTGCTAAGTGACTATATTCCAGCCTGGGGCGAACGCCGTTATCGACAACGGTACTTGAATACTACGATTCGTCTACGAAGTATACGCGATCTATCGAGCGGTGGATATAACAAGTCCAAGAAACTCAACGGTCGTGTATGCGTCGAGGGTCAAGACACAAGCCTTCTAGAGGGTAACCGGGACGCAGCCAATAGATAGCAGGCCACCCTGGGATATGCGAGTGTGAGCAAGTTATTCGTGGTGCAAAGAAGAGCGGCACATACGACGTCGTTGTCCTGGCAGCAGAGCGCCTGCGCGTTGCACTGGTTGCTGCCACCAACGTTGATGATGCTGATGGGGTTGCAGGTGAGCCCGACGAGTACGTCGACGCCTTGGACGACGATGCCGAGCACGCTGAGCAGTGTCGTCATCGCCGGGTCGTTGGCCTGCAGAACAGGGATAATACGTCCGGGTCAGTTCGTCTCGCGCGGTACGAAGGAGCCTGGGGATGGAAACCCACGTTCTGCATCTGGTTGCAGCACTGCAGGTTGCTGGTGCTGCATTCACTTGCGGGGGTAGACGTCGGGCCCGGGGCGACGCTGATGGTGGTCGTGGGTGTGACGCCTCCGGGCATGGCGGCCGCAAGGACACTCAGAGAGACCATGGAGGTCAGGGCGAGGGCGCGAGAGAACATCATGGTGTTATGTGTGGAAAAGAAGGAGAGCGCGAGGAGCTTCGAGGTAAGGAGAGAGTAGCTGAGAACTGCTGAGAGGTCTGTTCGAGCTGAGGAACTAGTCGTCCAGGCGGAGGGTATATATATGTTTTGCGGCCCTGGGTCGACGACTAGGACTATGGTGCAGACTGCCTTGTATAGTACTCACATTCATCCACAGCTTGATCGCCGAGTGCGCTCGCCTTGGCTTGAACCACCGCCTTCAAAGAGGAAGTAGAGCCAATGAGCATGCGCCGTATGTCTCCGCAGCGGCGAGCACTTGAAGGAGCCGAGGTAGTTTGTGCGGGTCTCCAGACGGAGTATCCTCTTGTCTGACAGACCCTAGATGGTCGCGAAGCCGTGTGCGGCGAGCAGTCGAGTCAAGAACGAGACAGGATGGATGGGGTAGGGCGGAACACCGACAATGTGACAGTCCCGCACGTCGACGCTGACTTAGCTCGGAGGCGCAGCTGCGATGTGCGCAAAAGGTCGCACCAGCGCCGCAAGGACTTCTTGCTTTCTTGATCGCTATCAGCAAAACAGGGAGGAGAAACCTGCGGAGTGGTCAGTACGAGATGCGAGCATTCCTGGAGGACGGCGTTCACCTGACATTGGTGACAGATCCTTGACATGCGCATTCGAAGGCTTCAAGAGCGCCGCAGAGAGGCTCTCGGTGGTGCATCTTAGTCTTTGAGTCGGCGACAGAGAAGAGTAGAACATGCCCCCTTCTCCCTCGCGCCATGATTCGAGAGTCATGTCAGCGACAATCCATGGTTGGTCTACCGCGCTCATGGAACTATCGCACCTCAGACTCAGCAAGTTAGGCTCGTCCAGGAACGGATCACAAAGTCGAATTACGATACGGTCCATATCAGCAGTCACCAAGTAATTATAGGTAAGGAGAAGGACAAGCTGGGGCAGTCATATCGACAGGGGAGGTTCCACTGTCCCTCATGCGCTGATCGGCACGCAGCCAACGGCGACGGCACCCCCCTGTTGTCGGCGAGTTGTTAGAGCGGTGCGAAACAGCCGCAAGTGACCGCAATGACGTACGAAGTTGTTGTCCTGGCAGCATACAGCGTTGGCCTTGCACGAGTTGCCAGCCAGGACACCAACCGCGGAGACGGGAGTGCAGTCTATGCCCACAAGAGCGTCGACACCTTGTACGGCGACGCCGATGGCTCCAAGCTGCTGGGCTACTGAGGGATCGGTAGCCTATGTTCATTGGCATAGGTCAGTCCAAGGAGAGGAGCAAAAGCGAGGCGGGAGACGGACCTTCTTGACCTGGTTGCAGCACTGAACCGGACCCGTACCGCACGTGCCTCCCTTGATGTGCGTGGGCTGAGAGCCGTGGCCGGTCACGGTAATCGTCGTCGTCGGGTGGCCCTCGCCATGGGGGCTGGCGGCCGCAAGGAGGGCAAGAGAGAGCACGGAGGTAATCGCGACGGCGTGTGAGAACATCGTGCAGAGGAATGGACGGCGAGGATAGCGAGCAAGAGAAACCTGGGTGAAGGGGGAAGTGCGCGGGGGGTGAAGCTGCAACTCGAGCTGAGGGACATCCGCCGGGCGTGCAAGAGGATAAATAGGTCGAGTCTCCGCCAAGGAGGCCCTGACGCACGACAAAGTTCCGAGGGAAGAAGACATGTCCGTGTCGCAACCGAGAAGAGCAGGAGAATAAACTCGCGAGAGCTGGAACCGTCGGCAACTTATTGCCTAGGGAATGCGATGGACGGCTGTTTGAGACAGTCCGTCGATGCGAGGAGAGCACGTCCAGATGTTGGCCATCTGCACCAAGAAACGATAGGTGAGAGCGCTCGAGAAGGGTTCAAGGTGAGTTAAGGACAGGTCTGCGGTTCTGTTGCCACGTGTGCAACGAAATGCACAAGAGAAAGGTGGCCCGAAGTTGTACAGTGGCATTGCTGTACGTATCGGCACCTGGAGCACTGGTTCTTCGGCTGTCCAAGCTCGTCAGGATAGTAAATAGCAACGGGAGATAGCAGTCACACTTACTTTGGCAGATTGTGGGCCAACTCTTCGAAGACACCTACCCAGATAACCGACTCGCGTTGTAGACCTTATTACTCTCGGGGTCGTGCCAGTGGAAGCACGGGTCGGCTCAAGTCGCAGCTGAGGAACCTGACATCTGGTTGTTCATATCCAGGATGTGGAGTGTAGTGTGTGACTCTATTCTGAGGGACGAGGAACTAGAGGCTGGCACTGCGAGCCTAGGACGCGTGACGGTTGCGAGGAGGAGGAGGCTGGAGGAGGACTCCGGGTGACGTCGCGCGTCGTCGGCAGTGGCCGAACTCCTCCGGAGATTGCCATATCTCGAGTTGCGACGTGCGTGGCACACGGGCGTCAAGTAACTTCAGAAATGACCTCCGTGCCGGCCAGGAATCTCGCTCTGGTGCCATCCAATACTGCCCGACACAAGTCCAGCTATGCAACATGCCTCTCCATGCCTCCTTGAGAACACTCCATTTGCGGACGTGGACGTTGCCTGCGGCTGCCACCGTATCTCCGGATGCACTTAGTCCCGCACGACGCTCGCAAATGCCGCTGTGCGAACCAAAGTGAGTAACTTTGCTACGTCTCCAGGTAGAGGCATGCTCCAAGACACTATGCTCAGCCTGTTGACGCAAAGCCCTCAGCTGGCACGAGCCTCAGCTAGGCCCGATCTCGCCCTTGCTTCGCCTCCGTAAACCAGCCATGCACAGTGACAGTTGACCAGTAGCCTGTTCACCGTGAGCTCAAGTGCGCCATCATGCCCCCCGACGATTTTCGGAGGACGAACCAGTGCTGAGCGCTGAACTTGTAGCCTTCGCTTCCATCATATATGAGTACAGTGCGATGTCGGTGAACATCTCCGCGCACGTCCTCGCCGGGATATGGACAGATGCTCCGCCTCTGACTCCGATGAGGCTTCCAATCGCACCTGCGCCTATCCAACGTCTCCCGCGGCCTCCGATTTTGGCTCTATCCTGGCCATCGCACGGCCAGCAGAGTTCCAGGTAACTCGTCATGCATACTATTTTTGAATACTTATTTTCCTAGTATAACCTCCGCTGTTCTCTCGCAGCCGCCGTGCGTGCTCACATTGTCATCTCGCAGCGTCATACTCGTCGTCACGGTCATAGAACGACTTTATACAGCGACAGATGGCCGCGACATGGGCATCGAACGATCCAGGACCCGCATGTCCGAACAACTTTCTCGTCATTCAATAGTCCGGACTTGCTCGCAATATGGCTGGCGACATACGCTCCCTATCAGGTGTGTTCCCTGCTCGATTTATTGTCGCGATGCTGTCCCTCCGGGATATGTGGAATAGCGAGAGTTCCTCCGGTTCTATTCTCTGAGCGTGCTTCGCATTCGTAATCCGCGACGCGCGTCGTTATCATGTAGCTTCGTTCTCTGTACGTCTCTGCCTGGCAACGCAACACGACCTTTCGCAGCGGACGTGCAGCAGCATGAGCAGATAGTAACGCGGCCATCTCTTTCGTGTCGCGCTCGGAACCCAGACTTTCACGACCCCCTGCCAAGAACCCGACATGGGATCCAGGCGTAGGGCCAATGACTGCATGCCAGCGAACAGCGTTTGGCGGGAGTGATTTATGAGTGATGTATGTACCCCATGAATAGAGTAAGACGCCTTGTAGTGGGAGCACACACGCCAGGCTAGCACGAGCCTTGCTCGGCCCCGTCTTCACGCTGACGCCAGGGCGTGCCAGTGCCGGTCATGCACATGAGATGAATCACTTCCATGCACCATCGTGACCAGTGGAGGACGTCTTGATCAGGATCGTCGACCTCATCATACCCCACTCTCATTTTCTTTGTGGCCGAGCCAGAGAAATCCTGAGCAGACCATATGTCACACGAGGGGTACAGCCGAATACTGTGCGAGCAGATGCGAAGTACTCTGACGTATGCTACGGTTGCGCAAACCAGACGCCCTCGCAAAAGACCAGGCGTTTGTCCTGACGGCGGATCACCGCCTATGTCGCCATCGGGCGAGTGCGCGTCCATACCAGGCATCCAGCATACCAGACGTCCGTATCTTGTCTCAAGGCGAGCACGCCGAATTGGTTAGACAGATGCGACGAGTCAACCTACGTCGGGGTTACAAGTACTCGGCCTAGAGATATTCCATAAAATGTCACCGACTGCTACCATGCAGCTCTTAGGCGACCCGCTATACCATGTGCAGTCCCCCGGAAGTCTCTGCGTATCTGGTCGGCGAACTGCGTATGACCGCCACTGCAGGCCCGGCGAGTCGGTGACTTGCTTACTTGAATTGACGCAGTCCGGGTTCGCTCGCATGTGCCATTGCTCGTAACCGGTTATCCCCACTGCGGGACGACGATTGTGGTTCAACCGAGTTGCGGATTCTTCCACGTCAGAGAAAACTGCGCGAGCTATCTCCACTACGCCGTTACGTATTGGGAAGTGCGCGAGGCAGCCGGGGCGGGAGAAGGCGCGTCGGCGTCTTCGTCGTGTCCACGAGTTGGGGGTTCGACCACCCTTTCATTCATTGGACGCTATCATTATGAGGAGTAAATATCGTGTACAGGGCAGCTGTCTCCATGGCTCACATTGAGGGCTGGAACAGTGAGCATGGACGAAGCGGTGAAGCGACGTTACTTCGTACGCCCTGGAGCATAGCCCAAGATTCCCCAGCTGCCGACTTCCAACCACTATAAGAAGCGCAGCGGGACGTAAAGTATTGCAGCCAGGACATGCTACAGCTGAGCTCACTGTCCGTTGAGTCTAAGGGTGCACAGGAGGAATATGTAGTCAAATGTTGAACAACGCCCACTCACCCGTTCGCTCGCGCCGCCGCCACCCTCCGCTCTTTGAAGCCGCTACACCCGCTCTACGGTGCCTTCCGGTGGACATCCTGCTCTCTGCACGACAAGCTCCGTGTAAGTGTCATCCAAGAGGGTTCGTAACCGTGACTCACCCTGGCCACCTCTCTCGGGGGGCCTGCTTCGGTGAGCGCTGCCCGCGCGCGCATTGAACCCATAGCCCCGCGCTGCTAGCCTTGGTTTCAAGGGGAAGTTCTGCGATGGAAGCTGCGTCATCTTCAGTGTCGTCCGGCGTGACAAGCAAGTCCTCGGAGTGGTGGTGCGTCGACGTGCATTGAATTCCTGGCGAGGGGACGTCAGGCAAGTGAAGGCCCCACCGGAGCGTGGCTGGAAGCAGAGTCCATGCTGGCGGGACCGCTCGAGAGCACTGGTACTCCCTGCCTGCCATACAAGGTACACAGAGAAGGTCGATGGCGACTCGACGAACCAGCGCACCGCCACGACGGCGGCTGCGACAAGCCAATCGAATTTCCTACGGCGAGTTGCGAGTGAGTCCTCGTATTCTGAACGCGTTATGCCCGAAGTCGTAACGTACACATGTCACCCACGACAGCTCGACGGCGTTCAGTATCCGTGGCTTCAGGTTTGTGTGGCGCGTACGCTGATGCTTGTATGACGGAGAGCGAGAGGGGGCGATTGAACTGCTGGGGAGCACGTTCAAGTCCGCAGGCAGTCTTCCAGGAGGGTGGGGTGTGTCCCTGACGGTACCCCTTGGAGCTCGCAAAGGAGGGAAACCCTCTTTCCCGGCGGGCGAAAAGCGGAAGCGAACCAACGCGAACAGGCAGGACACTTACTTTCCAGCAGGGCTCGACTCGAACTCAGAGAGAGAGAGCTCGGTCTGTTCCGACGGATCCAGTGTCTGATGCGGAGGCGCTGGGGAAGGCCCCGAGGGACAGGATCTTGAGGTTGGGCAGGTGAACAACGAGAAGCGCAAACCAACTACGGTGGTGAGCAGTTGTATGATTCCATCCTGTTTCGTGCGATTGACATCTCGATGCGACGTCGGAGCATGACCGGACCCATCGAACGCCCGACCGTCGCGGTTTTCGCGGCTTCTTGTTCGGGAAGGCGGTAGCAAGAACGCGCCTGCTGACCGCCCAGGACAGATGGCCGGTCGAAGTGGAAACAAGCCAACGAAAGCGGTTCGGGGGCTGGGGACTTCATGCGCCTACCGTGGGGCCTGCGGAATCGTTTCCTGTATATAAGACCTGCGGTCTCGACTATCAGTCCTCAGGCCAACGGTCACCAGCACTCACTCACTCGCACTCCTCGAGCCCCCTCACAACTTCGCTCTTCACCACCCAACCATCTTTCGCATAGTCTCCACCATGTTCTCCCGCGTCGCTGCTATCACCCTCGCCGCCCTCCCGCTTCTTGCGGCCGCCACCCCGCTCGACGTCCGCGGCGGTGAGCCGTCCTCGAGCTGCTCGACCGGTGCCCTCCAGTGCTGCGACAGCGTCCAGAGTGTGAGTTTGCTCGATCGTCCCTTCGGTTCCTTGCTTACGGAGTTGCTCGCGCTGCAGGCCAGCAGCCCCAAGGCCGCCGCTCTCCTCGGGCTCCTTGGCATCGTCGTCCAAGGAATCACCGGTCAGGTTGGCCTCACCTGCTCGCCCATCACCGTCATCGGTGTGGGCAGTGGCAGCTCGTGCACTGCCCAGACCGTCTGCTGCCAGGACAACAGCCACGTGAGTATCGCTGACCTTGGAGTGTCTATGTTCCACGCAAACAACTCACGCTGGTTTGTGCAGGGCGGTCTCATCTCCCTTGGCTGCGTCCCGATCACTCTCTGATCGCGCGACGCTCGGGGGCTGATTGTGCTCCGCCGCGTTCAATAGTTCTTGTATCACCGAGTCGTGCTATGTCGTCCCGAAGTGCTGTATCGTTCCGTAGTGCTAAATCAGACATCGTTGTGTCCCCATAATTGTGCGGATATGATTCCTTAGCGAGGTATACCCCGCTCGCAGCGTTCGGTTGTGTCTGTGTGACCCGTCAGTTCATTCAACACAGAAGAGAAATTGGCAGAGACGTCTTCGGCCTTCGAACGTTAACCTCGGATGACTCCGCGCTGAGGTACGACATAATCAGCTATGACTTTGGCCTATGACTTCACGATGGCACATTTACCTGCCACACCGGACACGCCGACGGCGTCCACACGTTAGGCGTATGGGATGTATAGGCATATGAACCGCACCACGACCAAGGTAAGGTTACTCTTGCGGGGGCATTCAAGTTGCGGCAGTAGACAGTGACTCCGCACATGTGATCATCGTGGTGGAAGACGGTCGCGAGAGGCCGCCCACCATGCCACAGGGCCTTCCTTCTGACCTGCGCATTGCAAAGAGAAAGACACGACGCGAGACGGCACAAGCTTGTATCACGTCTCATGGCCTCCCGGGACCGCGCGGGTTGCTCTCTGCACGTGTGTGGAGTAGAAGAGTAGAAGAGTCAGCATAGTGCTGCGCTCAAGGGAACGGAGATGAATGTGAGAGTGAGCTGAGGAGGGCACGTCGTGAATGTCTCCTTCTGCACCCGCTCCAAGGCACTTGTCTCTAGATGGGGCTCGAAGGGAGAGCCGACTGTTCGGCGTACAGCCACGAGACGGGTGCGCTGCGGTAGCAATGCGCCCTCCTCTCGTACTCCAGACCCCATGGTGGTGGTTCTCGCCGGATAGACGTATGGTGAACTATCCGGATGCGTGGGTTGAGTGCACTGACATGGGATCGCGTTTCACATCGATCAGGATTCAGGATGGCCTAGAGCCGTGCTCTCGGTGTGGGGGACAGAACGGTACAAGAAGAGCGGCCAGAGAATGAGTGGAGATAGAACAGGCTGGAGAAGAGGCGGAGTGCGAGAAGAGGAAGAGTCTATATCGAGCGTGGATGGAGCTGCTGCCGAACGGCTCTGCGAGAACCAGGACGCACGAACCGTCCCATACCTGCCAGCATTCCAGTGTCCTTCGGACCGTCAAGAACGATCCTTTGTGTCCGACATTGCGAGGGATTTCCGGTGGCTCTGGCTCTGGAGTTTCGCGCGTCATTTGACTGTAGTACTGGGGTCCTCTACGCTCGTTATAAGCAATATGACGCGGATTATATCCAAGCAAAAGAGAGGCCAATCTATGAGGTTGATGTGCTATAGCCCCATCGAGCGGAGGATGAGCGTCGTGCTGTGGTAGCGAAGACTCGGAAAGTAGTCGTGGATCCAGGAGAAACCTGGAGACAGCTGGAGACTCGAGAGACGGACCGGGACAGGTTTCTCCAAGTCTCAAGCGCCCGCAATGCCAATAGGTAACGCGGCCACGTGACGTGAAGCGATGACGCGTCCCGGTCCCTCCCGGCGGTGGCACCCTGGCTACGCTTCTCCGGTGGTTGTTTTCGATCCACCATGCAACACACATGGCCGTTGCATAGCCTACGATGGCTCGACGGAGTCTTCGCGGTCCTTGGCGTGCTGAACCATGATGATCTAGTACTACTGCTAGTAGGCATCAATGCCACGCTCGGTCTGCTCATAGCCACCGGCAGTACTAGTCCCGGGTGAGTCTGCACTCTGAGTTGACGTGAAGGATGTTTGATCGACTTGGAGGTTTCTGACAGGGAGGATGTGCACACAGCTGGCCTCCTCGGCATGTACAGGCGAACGCGCCTCTGTTCGGGATGACAGCATCCCGCCCGTCCACATATGGACCAACAGCAACCATATTTGCTCTTATTACCGATTGTCGCGCCCACCCTTCACCTCGATCGACACTCGGAGACTTCCAGATGTGCTCCTATGGGTCAATTTGTCGCGGTATATAAAGCCCTGGGCAGCTGCGATAGACCGCATCCACTCCGCGTCATCCCTCTCTTTCTTTCCGCCGTATCCTCAGCTGTCCACCGACTCGTCATGCTCGCTGTTCATGCGCTATTCGCCCTCGGCGTTCTCTCTGCAGGCGTGGCCCCTACTCTCTCCGCTCCACCGCTGCGTCCGGTCCGGTCGAGATTCCTCGACTCGCAGGTGGAGTCCCACAGCAGCCATGGCTCACGCCCGCGTCATCCGCTGACTCACGACACATGCCTATACGCCAACGCTACCACTCTCTCGGACATCACATTCTCTGGCCTGTCTTCTGAATCTTCGTCGACGGACTTCGCGGATCTCGGTACCTGCCTGTGTCTCTCCGGGTTATCGACGACTCTTGACGGCCTGTCCTCCACTGCCTCCTTGGTTGACGAAGTCGGTCTGCATGAAGTGGAACAAGTATTCGGCACATATGTGAGTTATTGCTGGGCTATTCGCGTCCGTATGAGTGGACTGAAGTGTGTGTATGCGTTGCAGATCACGTCTTCTTCCTCCGCGAAGGCGTGCACCTACCCTCCGAACTCGAAACCGACGTGTACGCGCGACAATCTCTGCGGATTCTCCTGCAACCCACCCTTTGAAGCAGTTGGAGATTCCTGCGTCTGCGTTAGCTCGAGTGGGTGCGGATCGACTCCTCCCCCGGTTACTTGTCAGGCTTCCGGCAAGACTCGACGTCTTTCGAAGCGCTCAACGATCTCCACCCTCGCGATGGCGCAATCCGCATGCGAGCATGACGAGACGGTAAGCGATCATTGTCGATTCGCTCAGACTCAGGTGCGAAGCTCAACGTTCAATCCGATGACAGGTGTGCGGTGCCTTCGACGGCGCCACAGCGAACTTCCAATGTGTCGACGTCCAGACAAGGCTAGATAGTTGTGAGTACCCGCTGCATAACCGCTATCTCCTCGACACTCAATCTGGCTCCAAGGCGGCGGATGCATGATGCCCAACCCATTCGGATTCCGCGTGAACGATCGTGCCAGCGGGGTCGATTGTACGGCGATTCCATTCGTAGACTCTGTCTCGTGCAGTGTCGGGAGATGCGTTGTCCAGAGCTGTCTCTCTGGCTGGACCGTCGACGCCCAGGGGACGGGCTGCATGCAGGAGCAGTCCATCCGTGGCGACGCCTCCACCCTTCTCGTGCAGACCCTTCGCCGTTCTCTCGCTCTTGAGTCGCATCATAACGGAACTGGCGACGACAACGGCCACAACCTGAAGCCGCACTCTGACGTATCCTGGCGTGTCCCGGACATTCGCTCTGAGGTCGTTCACGAAGACCGTACTCAGCCCGCTTCCATGCAGTTCAAGGAGGATTGGACGCGAATTCCCGACTACCGCCGACACGCCTAAATTGTCATATGATCAAGGTTATCTGTAACTCTCCATCCGCGCTCCCTCTGTCAACTCTCTACTGTCTCCTTGAATTGTTCAGCTAATCGCCTGTACATGTAGTCTCCCCCTTGCCTATGTGATACCTCTCCGCGAACTGCTATTGGCCCCCAAATTCCCTTAGATATGACGAAGACCAAACTCGTGACGCCATGCGCTAGGCCCCCACACCTGACACGTAGCACTTGCTCCGAGCTGCTCACAAGACACCGCAAGAAAGTGCGCCAAAGCAAGCATATGCATTATTCAGTGATACTGTAGCCCCTCACGTCTACTTCACTACGCTCCGTGCTCCTCACCGAACCAGGTCTCCAGTCTTAGAGGAAGATGGGCGCGCAGCCGATAGAGATCAGACCGCCCTGGGACATGGCGAAGTTAGTACGTGACCCAACCAGACATCATCTGTACTACTCACGACGTTGTTGTTCTGGCAGCAGACAGCGTTGGACGAGCAGGCGTTGCCACCGCCGAGACCAACAGCGGAAATGCCTGAGCATTGGAGGCCGACCTGGCCGGTGATGCTGCTCACATCGACACCGACGAGACCGAGAAGCACGGAAATGGCGCTCTCGTTGGTCTGAAGCAAAGCGTCAAGCATCAGTACACCGCTCGCTTCCGCAGGGAACCACCCGTACCTCATGGACCGAGTTGCAGCATTGGACCTCGCCGGTGCTGCAGTCACCGCGGCGGAGGGGGGTTGCGGCCGCAAGGAGAGGGAGGGCAAGGAGAGAGAAGGCAGCAGCACGAGCGAACATGGTGAGTGAGTGTGGGGGTTGGGGGTTGAAAGAGTGACTAGGTTGTGCTTGGGAGCTGAGAGACGAGAAAGACTGCGAACGGGAAGAACGCGATGGGGACTTGTCGTCGCGCTCCACCAGGTTTATATACGGTTCCCGATGGGCTCGTACGCGCCCGTTCACCGCGACCGTACGCGACCTTGGGCTGGACGCGTGTTTCGCGTTGGACGGTGCGTCACACTGTTCCGACCCACACCTCTGCGCGACTCAAAGTTCCTCACCCTCGCAGCCGAGTCCTGTGCGACCACTAGCGCGCTTCCACTGCGTTGGGGGCGGAATACGTACGCCGAACGGCCACTCCATTCCACCACCTACGCGAGATTGCCCCCGGCGCGGCGGCCTGCGGCAGCTCTGCAGCAGGAGGGCGCGGTCGGCCACAATGTGACGGGGCGCAGCCGCTATGTACGCGACGCAGGCGGGATTGGCGCTCATGGGGGACAACCTTCTTTCATTTGATCGGCTACAATCCGCATGCCCGGCCGCACCTTCCAGCTCATGCGGACGGAAGTTTTTGACACGCTGCGCTGTGTCAGACACACCTCGACTCTGAGATCTGCAGGCTGGGCAGCGCCGGAGAAGTGAAGCAGGAGGTGCGTGGCGTCGCATTTGATATGATGTACCGTCTCTGCATTCACTGTCAGCTGAACGCTTCTAGTACAAGGGACGCCATATAGCGAACAATCTCTTAGAGGTCTGGGCGACTTCGGGCGAGGCCTTTCTTGGCCTAGTCCGGTACTTACGAGGGAACGCGGCGCGGCGTTGTTAGAATTTTGCCTTCATTTTCCGCTGTGACACTGACAGGGTCGAGGGCTGGTCGAGGGTGAGATTCACCGTCATAATCCACTGTCGGAGATCGTGCTAACTCCCTCGCGTAGGTCTTCTTTGTTTCTTCAAGCTGCTGCCCGCCGCTCGGGCGCCCCGACGGCAGGATGCCTCGAGGCATTGCAGCGCCGTGGACTCGGAGTCAGAGTCATCAAGCACGACCCGCAGGCGTTGGACTTGGGCTGCAGTCGGAGGACGCTAGTACTCGCACATCGCCGGTGCGATTCCGCATCGAATGTGTGCTTGCGTCCTTCAGAGTCACTGATTCGTGAGCATCGTCTAGCCATCGTTTGGACGTCGTTGTTGTGCTGCACGAGAAACCAACCACGATAATGTGGCGCGATGTCTGATTCGCAGTATCGCACATACCTGGCACATACCGAGTTCTTTCGCCGTGCCCTAAGGACATACTGAATCGCGAGTCGCCCCGATGTTCTGCAACAACCCATGTAGTATCAACGCAAACGACGGCATACAAGAAATCATCAACATCCGATCGCACTCGCTATTCCAACCCCAGCCTGTCCTTCGTCATTCGAACGTGTGACTACTCCTCAGAGGGTGACCGGGACGCAGCCGATGGAGAGGAGGCCCCCCTGCGGTTGATTGTGAGTTACTTCTCGCAGAGACTTCGACGGTCGCGTTACTTACGACGTTGTTGTTCTCGCAGCACACGGCCTGGGCATCGCAGGTGTTCCCGGTGCCGACACCGATCACGGTGATGGGCGAGCAGTTCAGTCCAACGAGGACGCTGAGGTCCTGGAGGACGATACCGAGAAGGCCGAGGATGATGCCAACGCCCAGCGAGTTCGCCTGTGTGGGCAACAGCTGTGAGTATGATATTCATCTGTCTCCCGCTACATTGGCTTACGCTCTGGGTTTGCTGGCAGCACTGAATTGGGCCGGTGCTGCAGGTCTGGCGCCTCTCGAGCTCGACGGGGGTGGCGGCCGCAAGGAGGGGAAGGGCAAGAGCAGAGACAGCGATAGCGCGAGAGAAGATCATTGTGGATCGGTGGGTGCGAGGGCGAATGCGAATGCGCTAGTGCTCGAGGTAGCTGAACTGGGTTGTTCTGCTGAAGTTTGGAGGTCGCAAACGTACGCCTTTATATCTTTCCGCCTCCCCGCGAACCCTTGCGGCCGCACTCGGACGATCAAGCTCGGTTTCAATAGTACAACGAGATGGTATGTCGGACTCATGCGCTTGTCTGACATACGTTCACGCTCTAACGTTGCCATGTGTGACTTGTTTCGAAGTATTCGTGAGACCCCGACAGGTCCTTCACCCTCGCCCTGGGACCCCCAATTCTACATCTTCGTCCCTCCAGATCTCCCACTTCGTATGTCTTGGCCCCTGGAGAGCGTGCATCAGTCTTATTCTTCGTTCAATACAACAGCCGCCACGCATCCCATGTTGCGGAGTTTGGCTTCCTCCAGCTCTTGACCATCGCCGGTCGTCATCGCTGTCAAGAAACGATGCTTGGCAGATTCTTCCGGTTTCCAACGCCCGGTGGTGAGTCTCACTGGTATTCTGCAATCCTCTATAGCCACCTTTCTACCACTGGCGCATCGCCGAGAGGGCTCCGGGCCCTCAGCGTGTGTCTCATGAATGTTCCAGCACGGCCAGACTGGACACTCTGGATTTCGGGCCATATTCCCGCCTGGGCACAATGGACACGGATCTCGCTCGATGACTGAGTACATCCTGATCCGCGTGGTGCATATTTGGGGGACCATGCTGTCCATCGACGGTCAAACTCCATGTACTGTGGTACTGGAATACCGCGGACTCCCAGGAACGGTGCTTTTCCTCTTGTCCTTCTGACTTGCATCCAATCGTTGCGCTCACTGCTCTCTTCCGTTTGTAGTCACGACTGTCATCCTCGAGGCGGCAACTAGCAATGCCGACTTGGTGGCATTTGATAAAACGGCGGACGCTATAGTCTGCGGAGACAGTACGACAGATGGCGGAGTGCATGTGCCGACAGAACAGGGTCAATTCTAATGGTCCTCGGGGAGTCTCCGCCTCGCAGGTGAGGTGTTGCAATGCTGCGGAGAGATGGATACACGGTGAGTCTCCTTCTCATTGGCTGGGCGGAAATTCGGTAACGAACTGAATGGCCTGAACGCCGCCTAGGAGCGCTTTGATATTCGGGTCGACTCGCGCGCGTCGCTCGTACTCATCTCGGCGTGTCACCAGCTGGTCCGCGCTCCGTCATTGGTTTGTGCCACCGACGCAATCCCATGCAACGTGAACGGACCGGGTAGGAAACCCCTGGTGAGTACACTACGTCCAATGCCGCTTGTCAACTGCAACTTTTTGGCAGCTCTGTGACATCTCCGGTCGTTCGTTCGTCCAAACCCGGTGGAACGATCATATGGACGGCGGTGGCGCGCCCAGGCACACCAATGGTCGAGGTCTTCTATTTCACTCTCCGTCCGCTGTGAGAACAAACATCTACGGTACCCGGTAAGCTCTTTACCTCCGCATCCACGACGTATGTGAGCTTCTGACGGCCTATGCTTGAGCCGGCAGGTGCGCTCAGGCCGCAGAGGGTCCGCATTCTCCCTTCGCCGAGGCTCCTTGTACATACCATGCCAGTCGGATGAGCGGATGAGCCTGTATCCTCTGAGATGCGCCACACCGAGCTTGTGGCTCTCATGGTTTGCCATTAGGCTTGTGTTCGAAGAGCTCCCGGCTCTAAACCGTCACTGCCTCAGGAGGACCCAGATTGAGAGATCGAGGTGGTATCGATCTTCCAGGGGACTGGCGACAGGCAATTATGCGCCCCCGTGTCCGCCGGAATTCTCCCACAACCTTTGGAGGTTATCCTCCCATACCATGTCATTGGATCGACTGGCCGCTCTAGCTCTTCGCTTAGCGGAGTTTCTCTCAGTGGACGAACAACATGCCTGAGCGCGGGAGGGCTATTGTCCTTCTGATACTTTAGGTAATGTCTTCCGCCTCGATGCCGCTTCTGGAGCTCACTGGTTGAGCAGGATGAACTTCTCCACCCGCTGTTCCTCCTCGTCGCTCCACAAACTTGTGTATGTTGCGTGGTCTCGAGAGACCCGCGTCATGTCGGTTTGGTCAGCCTGCTGCCCGTCGGAGCCGCGAGCGGTACGATGCGTCATGAACATGACGGTGTTGACAGCAACTTCTCCAATACGGTGTGCGCGCAAGATCACGCCTGCTCTGTTGTGTGGGTCGCCCAGATCGTCCATTCAACGGCCCTCCGGCTGATGGGTTTCTGACAGGTATGTCTTGGCCGGGCGCATGACAAAACATGCCAGGTCCCGAAGGTCAGCGGTACTGCCTAGATGTACTGAACGCTGCTCGAGTTCAGTATAAAAGCTCGCAGCCGATGTTGCTAGCTCCTCAGTTCAGCTCTCCCCTGCAGAACTACCCCGCAGCCTTACCAGCAGCAACCCGAGCATCCACCATGTTCACTCGCGCCGTCGCCACCTTCTACTTCATCTTCTCCCTCGCCCTCCTTGCGGTCGCCATGCCCGGTGGTGCGCCTCCCACGAAGACCACCACCGTGACCTCGCCTGCGAAGACGACCACCATCACGGTGACTGCTCCGGGGTCGAGCCCTACCGGCGGCACCTGTAGCACCGGACCCATCCAGTGCTGCAACCAGGTCGGCAAGGTAAGACTCCTCGATGTCCTCGAACCTGTCACCGACAATTGTACTGATCTTCGTGTACTACAGGCCACTGACTCCGTCTTCGGTGTCCTCCTCGGGTTGCTGGGCATTGTCATTGACGGTCTCGACGTCGTGCTTGGTCTCGACTGCTCTCCGATTACCGTCATCGGTGTTGGCAGTGGCGGTTCTTGCAACGCCAACGTGGTCTGCTGCCAGAACAACAACGTCGTAAGTCAACATGTTCGTTCTGCACGCCTTGTTCGCAGAACTCATACTTGCACGCAGGGCGGTCTCATCTCCATTGGCTGCATTCCGATCATCCTCTGAGATCGGAGAGTTCTGGGGTTGACGATTGCTTCGTGGGGATGCTTCGCGCGTAGTCTCTGGAATCGTACTGTATGGGCTTTCGGGCTGTCAACTGTTACTGTACTACTACCATCCGTCGTCGGCGAAATATCATGGGATTAATGTGGATGCGAACCTAGAGGTAGAGCGTCAAAGCTTGTCGGGAGCGAGACGAACGTCGGATAAGCTCAGACAGAACGTTCTTCGATCATGAGTAAGTACTCAGTAAGTCGCGCATAGAATGCGAGCCGGGCCTGTCTGAAGGTCTAAACTGGCGCCTTGAGAGTGCGGGCTTGCGCAAATCACTATCGAAATCAGTATCTCTCGCTCGTACTACGGCTTGCCTACCCGATACCATGAATGGCCGCGTTCCTACGTGAACTTGTTCCCTTCGGCGATGTCGGGACCTCCGAAGGGGTCCGCTCCTCTGATCAGCGGCCGAAAGGCTATCATGTTGCACAAGCAGTTGTTTAGCCACCCCAAATCAAACAATGCCTTGCTGCTGTATCGAGGAAATTGATTCCGCAGGCGTTTGGTGTCTCGAGCAGCGCTCGCCGAAAAGCCGGTTCAGCGCAGTGGCAAACTCCGCCAAAGCCGCACGACGGACGTACCAGACCGTCGTACAGTCAAGAAGCACAATACATCTCTGACGGTTACTGTACATCAAGATGGAGAGCCCAGAGCGACATGCGGAGAAGAGACAAATATACACAGACGTACGAAGCAGAGGCAGTGACAGACGGTCCAGACACGGATGCACTCCGGGATGCACCTCAACTCCATTTGTGGGAGGCAAGGACGGAATCGATGTGAAATCGGAATCCCGCATCTGGCAGGATGATTGGTTGGTAAGCTTATGTGCCTTCAGAACATGGGATCGGACGATGGGTGTTGTAGGCTCACACTTCTACTCCAGCCTCGTCGAGGTGTTCTCGTACCCGTTCCACTTGCCTAGATCGTCCTTTACGTCCAACATCCGCGTCTCATAGAAGATGTGGGCGGTCGGCCGGACGCTCTCCCAGTCCAGGATCTTCCCGGCCTCGTCCCTGGCGAGGTGCGCGCCCCACACGCTGCGGTTGTCCGTCTTCGAGTTCGCGGACATAACGCATGCGCCGCACAATATGCACCTCCAGCGCGTCTTCCACGGCTTGGCTGCGACCACGTAAGAGTCGAGGCGGTCTTCGTGCGGCGCCGGATGCGTCCACATGAACGCGCTCGCGGGAAAGTGGATGGTGTGCACGAACGGGCAGCCTGTATAAGCGATGGTAAGCCGCTTGGCATGCGCTGAGCACAAAGGGGTTCCTTCACCGGACAAACGTTGACAGGCCGTGCAGTGACAGTATGCACTGAGGGTGGGTGCGCCCGCAACAGCGTATGATACCGAACCGCAGAAGCATGCGCCCCTCATGGTGTGTGTTGATCGTCGGATGATTGGTCACTGTAGCAAGACAGCCTTGATGTAGCAGAGTATTGCGGTCGCCTCAGAGCTCACGCACGGTGCAGAACATACCTCCGCCTTCCCAGGATACACGATCACGTGAGGACGCGCAGACGCGACGCGTCGGGGTGGCGGATTCCTCTCAGGCTGTTGGGCCAATGGGCCACAACGAGTCGGAGTGTACACGAGCAGCTATGCATCTACGTGCTCGAGAGCTACTGAAGGCAGCATGGGCCTTGCGGTATGGCTATGCAGCTCCCATCCGCCAAACGAAATTAGACTGTCGTGAACGCGGGCGCGGTCCAGTGAGAAGGGTCCAAAGAACCGGGCGTACGTATTCCACGGACACCGTGTTTTGCAGGTCGGCAGTCGCAGAAATGTAGAGCTTGGTATCTCGCAGAGTCCTCTCACTGCGGGCTTAAACAGTACGTGTGGGTGGCCTCTACGCGTCTTGGACGAATACCCTTTCGTCTGGACCTCCCTGTTCCGAAGTACTGAGGCCTTCGGTGACAGTAGAAGGCTCGTAATACGGCTATGTAGAATAATCACGTCGGAGACCACTGATCAATCAGAAGTGGGGTCTAAATGCTTACATATAACCCACAATCAACGCACGATTTCAGTTAGACTTCTAAGCTCGACGCTAGCGCAATTGGCATGGCAGGTTGTCCAAGCCTTACCCGTTGCGCTGGACGTCGAGCACTAAAACGACTTCACGCTCGTATACCATGACTCTACACCCTCAGTAGCATTATCCATGGTGCTATGGCTCGTGGTCAGCGATGCCGGGAGACTGCGCACTGGCAGTGCACACCTTCAAACCACCGATCAGACGAGGCCGTCGAAGCGAGGCCGGACACATTCTGAAACAGGAACAAGCTCGAGACTTCAAGCATGAGGATCGCAGTGCAGTAAGCGGGGTCATTTTCTTCCAAGCTCATTCAGTTGTCGTAAGCGACGAGCGCCCCGTCCCAACCCTAGCACATCCACAAGCCAGACGGCAGACGGTGAGTGGTTGAGACAGTTTGAAGGCGAGCCCGCTGATCCTGAACGCTCCAGGCGAGCTGCGAGGCCGCCCATACGAACGTTCATTGCGCGGTATGTTGTACCCGACGTCGAAGGCTCCATAGACTAGGGCCGCCGACACTAGCCGGTGAAGGGAGCGGGCGCAGAGCGGCATTCGGCAGGCCGCAGGGGCGCGACTTCGAACCCCATACCATGAACAGCGCGACGCTCGAGCGGAGCGGCGACTCGTTGGGACTTCGCGTTCGCGAAGTGCTGGCTCGCTGCTATTGGCAGAGCTGTGCATAGTCACGGAGTCACGGACGATGCTCTTCCAGCTCGGCGACGAGTATATATATCCTACAGGAAGGTCGACGGGACTTCAGTTCGCAGTCGCTCCAGCACCCGCAGAACACACGAACACTCTTAACTCACCGAACCCTCCAGTTCAAGTCTTCGCCATGTTCACCCGCGTTGCTGCTGTTGCCTCTCTCATCGCTCTCCCCATCCTTGCGGTCGCCGCTGATGGCAGCTGCAGCACCGGTCCCGTTCAGTGCTGCGAGAGCCTCGAGAGTGTACGTCTCCCTGTTTCTGTCGGACTACTCTTCAGGATGCTGACTTGGAGATGCGACACAGGCGAACTCTGCGGCTGGTTCAGCCCTCCTCTCCCTGCTCGGTGTCGTCGTTGAGGACGTGACCGCCCAGATTGGTCTCACCTGTTCCCCGATCTCCGTCATCGGTGCTGGTGCTGGCAACGCATGCTCCGCGAACGCCGTGTGCTGCCAGAACAACAACGTCGTGAGTACTATGCTAGACTATGCGCTATCTCATACTCACCTCGCTATTCT
This sequence comes from Cerioporus squamosus, assembly GCA_022592435.1. Taxonomy (NCBI): domain Eukaryota; kingdom Fungi; phylum Basidiomycota; class Agaricomycetes; order Polyporales; family Polyporaceae; genus Cerioporus; species Cerioporus squamosus. Next base: position 42,178 of record JABYQS010000025.1, read on the forward strand.
AGGGTGGCCTCATCTCTATTGGCTGTCTCCCTGTCTCGCTTTAAGCTGAGCTTAGCGGAGTCTTCTCGTGGTGCATGTAGAGGAGTGGATGATAGCGTACCAACCGCATAATGTCATCGTTGCTTCGGCATCCCTGGTTTGATATGCTTCAGCGAGTGAAATGGCTACCTTGTCGACGTAGTACTGGTGTGCGTCAATGTCAACTTGCACGGTCGGTAGCGAGTGGGTGTGAGACTTCCTAACTGACGGCGAGCAGGAGATATACCAGGCTTGCATCGAGTTCGCCATATGCCTGAGGCGTGTTGAATGTTGCCTTCGTTCACAAGTGTGTTGTAGAAAAGATACGGCATCCATTTGGAAGAACGACCAGGATACAGACATGATGTACAATTCACTCAGACTCAGTTGATCGCGAGACTGTAGGCTGAACTGCGAAGAGACGTCCGTCAGTACGACAGTTCGCGAACCTGAAACGGGACACCTACGTTGTTAGCGTAGCACTGCCCGACGTCGATTCGGTGCCCGCCTGTGCAGTGACAAGGTACTGCGACGAGGATACACCCTCGTTCTGGGTCAAGTACTGCATTAACAGAGATATCACAATCAGCGATACGCTCAACTCCGCAAAGCGCAGCACCTAGAGCTCACCGTGAAGAACGGCTTGAGGTCCCCGCTGAAGTTCGTGATCGTTCCGCTCGTGGGCAAGAACGAGAACACGTTGTTCGCGCCGTTCGAGCCGCTGTAGAGGTTCCAGGTGTGGCCGGCGAGCGAGATGCTCGACGCGACGGGCACGGGCTTCCCATCCGAGCCGTACTGCGACGAGATCGGGCCCGCGTTGAAGTTCGCGAGCCAGATCATGATCTCGTTGACGTTTGAGCCCCCGGCGGTGTTCGAGGTGAAGAGGTCGTACGCGACGTCCGCGATGATGGTGCCCGAGGTTGACTGGGACCACTTCCACGTCGTCTGCACGTCGCATCGCGGTGCGTCAGCTCAGCGCCGAACGAGGGCCGGGAGAGCAAGGGACGCACCGGCATGCTGCTGATCGCGCTCAGCTGCTTGTTGATGCCCTGGTTGAGCTGGATGTTCGTGAAGCTCTTCACGCCGGACCCGCCCGTCCACGTCCAGTTCGTCTTCCACGAGACGGTGCTGCCGCTCAGGCTGACGAGGTTCGCGCACTGCGAGCCGCTCGTCGCGCCGTCCTTGCCCCACTGGTCGAGCAGGAGCGAGTACTGGCCCGCGGTCACGACGTCCCACTGGCCGCAGTGCGTGGACGTGTCGATGCTCTGGCGGGCCTCGAGCTCCACCGGGGCGGCGGATACGAGGAAGGGTGCTGCGAGCAGGACGAGGGCGAATGCTTTGGCGAACATGGCTGGCACTTGGGGCGAGGCTTGACAAGGAGTGGGCCTTATAGTCGATCCAGAGGATGAGAGAATACGCGGTCGACCGGCGTGTTATATACCGGAGCGGAACAACAGTGTTCTATACTACCCGGATTGCCTGGACGCAGTCATCAGCCACGCATATACCCACTCCTTTCGATAGAACTACTCACGGATCAACGATCGCTTGTTCCTCGCGCATCCTGGAGCTACCGACATCGGCTTGCGCAAGCATGACCGCTCTTGCAGGCATTGAGAGGGTGCACAATGTCGAAAGAGAGCAATCCTCGGAGTTTTTATATATGGGAAGGACGGGTTCCCGCAGATGTGCGAGCGCGATCACCGCATACGGTAGTCACCAACGGGACCGAGCCAGGCCGACCAGAAGGTTGCCAGAAGCTATGACATCAGGCGAAGGTGACAAGTGTAAATGAACGTTGTACCAGCTGCTCGTTAGCATGTGCTACGCCGGAAGATCCTAGTGCTACTCACCTATGTGCGACGGCCCGGCCGGCGCGCGCGAACTGGACGAGTGCGAGTACAAGCGTCGTCCAGCGGTCAAGTGGTATCCGAATGTGTCCTTGGCTCAGAAGTGAGTGGTGTACAGCAACGGCGTGGTGGGGGAGAAGAGTTGGGTGCGCGATATCTTCGGATGTTCCCGTCCAGTCACGGGAGACTGTCCGTGAGGATGGGGAGAGTGGTGCATGACCTGCTCCGCATCTGGAAACAACCGGATGTCGGATTACTGCCGTCCAGAGGATGTCAATACGTACTGAGTATGCACAGATGATATCCACAGTGCGCCAAGACTAGCAAGACACATTGAAGTCACTTTGATGGCATGATCTTGTCATCCTCTCCAATCACAGAGTCGCCAGGCCTCCAAGCATGCGACATGAAGTTGCAAAACGGCCAAGTCCCGAAGCTAGTGGCTCTCGCGGTCTTCACTGCACCTCGCTACATGTCTTCCTTCTCCTGTTGATCGCGCTGTCTCCGGTGACATGGAGGTCGTCGCTATTCCGGGCATGGTGGTCCGCTACCATCTTCCGCGAAGACCTAGTGTCTGGACACCGCGGTAAGCAACGTGTATATGCTTCGAGTTTCGATTAACGTACAGCGACTTCCTGATAATGGGGTACAATGTAGACGGAGGCAAGGAGCCGTATGAGCTACCTGTGGACGGGGTCAAAGTTATCGTCAAATGGCGCTCTCGTCTCGAACTCGGTACGACACACCTTCGCACGGGAGTCTCGGACGCGCTGAGTCGATCCTGTTCGTGGAGGTTCGCGTGCGCAGGTTCGCAGAGTCGAGATAGAAGTTGTCGTACCGTACAAACATGGGTAACCGGTGACGACGGGCAACATCCAGGACTGTAAAGCCGTAAGCAGTGCGCAAGCTGCACTTCTCGCGACATCTGCTGAACAAATCCTGTAAGTCGAGGTGATTATCGCCAATGACGGGAGGACTCACAACCATGAGAGCCATGCACACTGTCCTGCGGCTACCCCAACTTTAAGAATATTGAAACGGCATGGGTATGGCTAAACTTCCTCTAGGCGCCCTTGACGACTCCTCCCTCCTGTTCGTCTCTTCTCAGACTTCTGTCGTCACTTCGCACCGCATTGTCCTGCAATCCGTCCAGCCTCCGCAGTAACCGCGACCAGTATCGACCACTCATCGATGTATCGATGAAGACTGAACTGCGGTCATACCTGCACGTCCAGGCCAGGCGGTACACCTTGACAGTCGAGAGAACACGATGCTCGCACGCGGCTGCGGCCAAGCCCTCGCTTTCGAACGTTAACGGCACGTCAAGTCCTCGCGCCGATGTATATCGCATACCCTGGTGGCCTGTAGGTGATATCGATGAGCTCCTCGCGTGTGCAGCTAGAAGTCGTTGAACGGGCTCGTACAGGGGAAGTGGGACATAGCCTCCGAGACGGCCGGAGCGAGACGACTAGCCGGTGTTCACCGTCGCGAAGTGAAAGCCGCTGCTCACCGTGAGCGGCGCAGTGCGATCCACTCTTGTCGTGATGCGACATTGAATCCGCCCGTTTGCCGTGGTAAAACAAGGCGTATCGGTGACCACTGGCACCTGGCTAGCACTGCGTCCGTGAACAGAGGATCCCCGGTTGAGGTACGGGGTTACGGGAGGGCATCATCTTAATGTGCCGGCTACATTCGGGAGGTATATTGTATATTCAATGATATGAGGTCTGAAGGTGCGTTCGTGGCGGAATCAAGCTGCGAGTGTCTTCTCGAGCGATGTGCGCAGGGTCCCTCCGTTCGCATGCCTGCAGTTGCCCAGCTGTAGGGCGTACGAGAAGGAAAGAAAGCCCGTCCGCCGCTCGAGGTTCAGATGGACAACAAAGCAGGAGTCGGGCAGTGGTGGGCGGTGTGGCCGGAAGGGGCAAGCCCGAGCGTCTGCGCAGCGTGGGCGCACTCCGCCTGTGCTTTAGCCGCACCGCCCGGCGGACCCGCCTTCGCCTTGCCAGCATCGCCATCACGCCTCTGCCATCCCTGCGCTCTTATAACCATGGCCCCCGTTCCTGACTGGCCTCCCATCCCTTTCCCCCTTCTCTTCTCCCGGTCGCAGAGGGTTCTGGTTTCTGTTTCGTTCTCCTCTCTTTGACGACCTTTTCTCTTTCTCGCTCGCCCCGCCCTCGCGACCGCCTCAAGTACTTTTCTATACGATCCTCAAACCACAAGCCACGATGTCCAAGCACTTCTGCTGCTGCATTCCCGTCCGCTTCGCGGTATTCTTCTTCTCCTTGCTGTCCTTCCTCGCAGCAGGCGCGTCGGCCGCTCTTGGCTGGTTCATTGTCTACCGTGAGTTCTCATGAGCACTTGGAACGAGTTCAGCTATCAATCCGTAGTTCCTCGCAGTCATCGACACGAACCAGCTCGATAGAGCTGAGAAAGACCTCAATGACGCGCAGAAGAAGACGTTTGAGGACTTCGTACACAAGTACAAGGCTGGCTTCATCGTCGCCGCCCTCATCTTCACCCTCATCGCCCTGATGTCCTTCTTTGGGTGCGTTCCTCTCCCTCGCTTCCCGTCAGGCAGAAGCATGTACTCACAAGTCTGCACGGAACAGCTTCATCGGCTCCATCGTCCGCAACCGCCGCATGGTGAAGGCGTACTCGTACATGACCATCCTCATCTTCGTCCTCGGCTCAGTCGCCACCGGCTTCTCGCTCTATCTCACTTGGAGCGAGCGCTCGTTCTGCACGACCATCGACGGCACGAAGACCTGCCTTGAGTCACACCTCTCCACCGGATCCAAGATCGGCTTCACTATCGGCTCCATCCTCCAGTGGCTGATTGACCTCTGTGAGTACTCTGTCTTTCTCTCCCGCGTCTCCCCCATCCGGCTGTTCGCAACCTGCGATTCGCAATTCAACGCGTCTGCGCCCGGTCGCCCCTGTGCCCCTCCCCCATCTTTCAATCTTCCTCCGAGCGCGCATATGGGCGGTGATGCTGACCACACGTTTCTCCCCTTTCTCAGACATCGTCGTTGCCATCCGCCGGTACTACGACCAGCTCGAGGAGGAGCGCGAGTACCGCCACGACTTCCGTCTCAAGCCCACCGCGGGCGGGACGTACGAGGCCAAGGAGGGCCTCATGACCCAGGGCCACTACCCGTACAGCGACAACTCGAACGCGTTCGGCTCGAACCAGCACGCGTAAAGGATCCCTCTTTCTCTTGCGCGAGCGAGGGCCAGATACGGGACATGGTTGTACGATATTAGTGCGCGCGCGCGTCGCGCTAATGCTTGGGCGAGGGATGCAGAGGCACCGTCGGCCGGGACGGCCGGGCGGGCGGTGTGCGTGCTTCTCCCTGTTGTGTTTTGCTTTCATCTTTCCATCCTATCTATCACACTGTATCCCTGAACGGACTTTGAGTTTTACGTCTTTTAACATGCCACACCCATTACAACATTCACGTCTTTCCTGTGTGCGCGCGAGCTCCGTCAATTCGCGGTGAGCATAACCATGTCGAGCGCATCGCGCAACCATGCTGGGACCTCCAGGTGAGCTGTTTCATCGTCGGTTGTCCTTCCGCCGCTGAATGTCGTGTAACAGACCTACACCACCGGTGGCACATATCATCCGAGGGACAGGAGTCTGCAGAGTCCACGCGTCCATTCAAAACTGTATTCGCTGTCGGACCGCTACACACTGCTCCTACCGCCAAGGCTACTCTCCAGACGAATCGCCTTCACTAACGATAATCCCGAAGTGGACCTGAATCGGTCTCTCGACCAGCGGGGCCAACGCGCTCAACTGCTTAGCTCGCTTCTTGTCCAGCTTCCTCCCCTTTCGCCCTTTCGCCGACCCGGAGCAGAGTTCGACGTGCAGCTCGTACAGCTTGCTCGCTCCCTTGACTTCCCTCGCACGCAGGCAAGCCTCCAGATCCTGCGCCAGCCCTCTGTACCAACACGCCCCATGGATGCACAGCCAACGAAGCTGGGGCAAAGGTGCGTTTTCCCCCGCACGCTCACCACTGACATCGGTGCCTCGGGCAGCGGAGGGTCCCGCAAGCGCACGCACAAAGTCGCGCATGTTCGTCTCCGTCGCGTGGCCGCAACATTGAAGCATGAGCGCGCTGAGCCCATGGAAGCTGCTGAACAGGTGCCCGAAGCCCACTTGGCTCGTGCCGTAGAAGACCTCCAGGCGGCGCAGGGGCGCGGCGGCGAAGAGCTCCGCAAACTCGCGCGCCGCGGCGTCCTCCTCGGCTACGCCATCGCCTGACGGGCACCCGCAGGGGTTCAAGATGTACATGGTAAGGCTCCCGCGGTGAGTGTCCTGGTCACGGTCCGAGTCCGCCGCATCCTCCTCCTCCTCCTCCCACTCGTCGGCGTCGGCGTGCGTGTGGACGAGCTGGCTGTCCATCTCCGCGCACTTCGCGCACGGACAGCGCGTCGACGCGGTGAAGTTCCATGCGCCCTTCAGTGTCGCCTCATCTGCGGTGCGCAGGATCGGGAGGCACGCGGGGTCGTTGGGGAGATGGTTCAGGAACGACTTGCGCTCCTCGTGCCGTGTCGGTGCGTAGAGCACCGTCTCCGTGTGCTCCGGCAGGCGCAAATGCGAGAGGAAGTGGCGGCACCGCGTCGTCTCCACTGCCGTGCCTACATCGCCGAAGTCGGATAGGCAGAAGAGCGACAGCGTGCGCAGGTTGGGTAGAGCGACGACGCGGTCTGCTTCGTCGGCGTCCGAGCAGTCGTCGCAGATGCAGAAGGGGAGCGAGTTCCAGAGCTTGAGTTCCTCTAGCGTGGGGCACGCGTCGAGCGCGTCGAGGAACTCTGTGAATGTGACTTCCCTCGCGCTGGTTTCCGGGCGCGAATTGGTTAGCTCGAGGACGCGGAGCCCCTGCAGGATCGACCGCGTCGGTGGAAGATACAACGCGTCCAGGTGGAGCGTGCGGAGGGACGGGAACGTTCTCTCGCTCTTGCGGTCAAGCAGGAACACGTCGTGGAGACACTTGCCCAGGAACGGTGCGTCTGGCTTGTCCGCGTCAAGGTACAGCTCCTCCAGCGCAGGCATGCCGACCATGAACAGCGACCCAAGCGCGTGCAGGGCGTCGCCCGCGGCGTCTTGCGTCACCATCAGGGACCGGATGCGCCCCGCATGCTTGAGGAGGATGGCGGCAGTTTGGAAGAGCGTCCTGTGGTCGTACAGTCGGACGTCGAGGGGCGCGCTGCCTGAACGCGCGAGGCATAGCTGTAGCCACTCGACGCTGCTCCCGACGTCGATGGCGCGCCAAAGGATGGGGAATGCACAGGCGATCCTGCGCCAGTATTGGCAGACGAGGTTCACGACGAGCCAGTCGGTCGGGACCCGCTGTTGGTCCCAGCGGACATTCGCGGGGCTTGCAGTCGCAAGAGCTTGGAAGATCTTCAGCATTACCTCGGGTGGGAGGCTGTTGACCCCAATAGCAGCGGTTGCGTCTGTGGGCGCGGGGAGTTCTTGTATGCCGTCGACGTTGATATATTTATCGAACATGGCCGCGAAGATCTGCTCTGGTGCAGAGGTTGTGGGGAGGTATGGGTAAGTATGGTTCCGTTAGATGAAGCGCGTTGCAGGGCTCACCTTCTTCGGAAAATGAGGGGAGGGAAGGTAAGACATGGACTGCCATCATGGCATGGATCAGGCGAATTGCTCAAGTTGGGTACGCTCTCTGTCCGCCGCATATACTCTGACTGATATACATCCCGACTGAAGCTAAAGTGCTTTGCACGCTCCTTGCGGAAGGCACCATGCACTTGAAGCCCAGCGTGAAGCGAGTCTTTGTGGATGAAAGGCTATTTGGGTCGTACGGGACATTCGTGACATGACCTGACTCTTGACTATTCGACTATCCAAAGCCTGTTGTCAAGTGCAAGCCAAGTGTTCGCCACGACGTCAAGTTTCGTGGCAGAGGTCTCAAGCTACAAAATCTAAGAATAATCCTTTAACATGATGACTAACAAACAGATCTAATACATACGTTCGCACGTACTAGTACAATGGCAACGCCGGAGGTCCCCTTTCAAACATTGTAAGACAGTATGAGGTCTGCATGTTCTCCAACGAAGGGCCCCAAAGACGCATGCATGTCCTCGTAGTCGAAATCATCGGGGTTGTCCTCCCCTGCTAGTGGCGCAGCCTGAATTGTCAACTTGGGCGCATTACGCAGAGCACGATCTGCCAGGCAACTCGCAAGGCCCTCAGACATCTGGCTCCCCAGGGTGCCTGCCAGTGGCAGAGGTGGAGGGTTTGCAAGGCTGGCAGGGTAACGTCGCTCTTGTCGCGCGACCCACTGTCAGCGCTCAATGCGAAAAGGAGGATGGTGAAATAGTCTAGGTGACCACCCAGATCGATCGTGAGGCCGCGCAGAGAGGGGAAGGTGCGGAAAGTCCGGAATGATGATTCGAAACTCGTGTTCGAGTCAATCTTCAGCTGCGTAAGTGGGGCGCGGGAGAAGAGGGTGCAGAAATCGGACAACGCGTCGTTGGGAAGGTATACGTCCTCCATCCACCCCTCGTTACACATCTCGTATCTGACGGCCAACGTCGCACCACCACTGGCCTCCGCGGTGAATGTGAGGCTCTCCGGAGCGAGTTGGGAGTCATGCGGTAACAGGCTTGACAGGCCGCGGACGTTTGAGATTCCCACATCGTCCAAACCCATCCAGATTCTGACGGATGTGGATTTGGCGAGCCGCAGGTGAGAGAGGATGGCAAAGACTTGCGTATGGCCAAAGGAGGAAGAATTGGAGAACAGCGTGAGTTTGCGGAGACGGGGGAGGGAAATGATGCGGGACGATCTCCAATACTCCCTCATTTCATCTTCCAAGTCATCGTAGAATGTCTCCAGGGGGATGGAATGGATCAGATTCAACTCCTCGAGCTCCTGGAATGACCCCAAGTTGCGCAGATACGCGTCGAAGAATGGGATGCGGTCCTCGTGTCTGGGCCGTGAGAACGCGTCCAGGTCAAGGACGCGGAGATGCTCGTACGGTAGCTTCTTCCAGTCGATTTCGAATCGATCCGCACGAAGGACGTGAAGAGCTGGGTGGTCAAACCTGTTGATATCCAGTGCGGAGACCCCGACGATGATGAACTCTTCGAGTAGGGGCATCGGCACCTTCACCAAGTAATTCAGGTTGCACAAATTGCACCGGTCTGGACCCGGGAGCACATGCGGCACTACGAGGTCTCTGGCGTCCTCCGAGTCGGCAACATCCACATCGTGGAACCTGATCTCGAGGGGGAGGGCTCCCGATCGCTCCAAGCAGAGCTTTAACCACTTGACGTTAGAATATACGTCGATGACTCGCCAGAGGGTGGGCGAGGTGGTTGCAACGTCGTACCAGTGACGGCATAAGTATCTCGGTCACGACGAGCCACTTGTTGCCACCCTTTTGTGTTTCGCCATGAGTACTCTCTGTCCTCGTCTGCAAGACTGTCGTGTTTCAACGGCGAGGTAGCGAGCATTTGAAAAATCTCTGCGAGGATCTCGTAGGGCAGGAGGTTGGTGCGGTCACTTGCTCCTCGTCGTATCGGCTGCACGCCAGCGGGAATGCCATTCGCAGTGAGTTCGACAGTGGGGTCCTGGAAGTCAAATCAGAATTCTTCAAGTTAAAGACTATCTAGGTGACGTACCGGAAGCACCATACTTGGTCCATAGGTTGGCAAGGTGTTTTGTCTGCGAAAAGAAGTAGGAAGAGGAGGATACGTTCAGGTACTGTCCCTGTAGCGCCGGCGGAGAGCTTTGGAAAACGTGGCAACTTGACAGTTGACTTGTACATAACACTCAACGAGGCCTCGACGACTAAGACTGCTCAACTGCTCCTGGCCTGACTGCAAGGCTACTTTCTGTCAGAACTTGGAAGCGGTCATGATGGTCGTTTTGAGCAGATAAAGTAGATGTATAAGGCCAAAATATGGCTGTAGTACAGGGTATGCATACTTCGTGAATAACGCAACGCTACCTCCTCCTCCTAAGACTCGTCTCTTAATCATTGTAACACACTAGGTTCGCGCCCTCTGCTACGAAAGGCCTCAGTTCGTCAAGCATGTCTTCGTAATCAAAGTCGCCCGGATTGTCGACTCCTGGCGCCACCCAAATCGCGAGGTCCGACAACTGCGCCCCGTTGCGCGTCGTACGAGCCTCCAGGCAACTCGCGATGTCCTCGAACAGGTTCTCCCTCCAGGGGACCCGGCGGAGCCGAAGGATATGCAAGGCGGGGAGGACGACGCCATCATCGTCAGCGCTGAGTGCAGCCAGAAAGTCGTCGAAGTCGCGCCTGCGGCCACGCATAGTGACGATGAGCTCGCGCAGGCAGGAGAAGGCGCGGAAAGCCCGGACTGTTATCTCCAAGCCGGTCTTGCAGCTGATATCTAGCTGCGTGAGGCGGACGCTGGAGAACAGGGTGCAGAAGTCGGCCAACGCGTCGTCGGGGCCGTACGCGTCCTTCATGTAACCGCCCGCGACCATGTTGTATTCGACGGACAACGTCGCCCCACCACTGCTCTTCACGGTGAAGATGAGGGTCTCCGTTCCATGCCGAATTGAAGCGGATGTCGCATCGGTGAGGAATGGGAAGGCATTGGAATCTTGCGGCAGGAGGCCTAGCAGGCCGCGGAAGTCATTCAGCTCCACCAGACCCATCCATATTGTGACGGACGTGGATCTAGCAAGTCGCATGTGAGAGAGAACGACGAAGACATCGGTTGGGCCATCGATGCAATGACGAGAAGTGAAGTTGATTTTGCGAAGGTGCGGCAAGAACAGGATGCGTGACGAACGCCAGTAGTCCGCTTTGGCCTTCTCATCTTTGAAGAAGGGGGTGTCCAGGGGAATGGAGAAGTTGAGGTTCAACTCCTCAAGCTTCTGGAATGACCCCAACATGTGCAGGAATGCGTCAAGGGACGGGATGCGGTCCTCGTACCTAGGCGTCGAGGACTCCAGGTTAAGAATGCGAAGGTGCTCGTACGGAAGCTTCTTCCAGTCGATGTCGAAGTGGCGCGAGCGAAGGACTTCGAGAGCAGGGTGATAGGACTTGTTGATACGCAGCGCGGATCCGCCGGCGACGTTGAACTCCTTGAGTAACGGCATGGGCACATCTTCAAGGTTATGTAGGCTGAACCAAGCATGCTCGGGACGCGGGAGCACGCACAGGCAGGAGATCCTGGAGGCATGCCGAACGTTAACCATGAGGGTCTCCGCGTCCTCCGACTCGGCCGTGTCCATATCGTGGAACCTAACGTCGATGGAAGCGGCTCCCGATCGCTCCAAGCAGAGCTGAAGCCACTTGACGTTAGAGTACACGTCGATGACTTGCCAGAAGGTGGGAGAGGTGGTAGCAACGTCGTACCAGTGGTGGCACACTTCGGTCACGACGAGCCACTCGACGCAACCTTTCGTCCTCTGCCACGAGTCCTCTTCATCCTCATCTTCGTCGTCGTCGCTGTCATCATCTGGCGGTGAGGCAGCGAGAAAGCGGAATATCTCGACGAGAAGCTCCGTAGGGAGGAGATTGATAGGGGCTAGGGCGTTCGCTGCTCGCAGCAATTGTGTTCTGGCAGATATGCCACTCGCGATGAGTTCAGTGGCGCGAAGCTTTAACTTCAGTCAGTCGCAATGCTGTGTAGGATGATTCTGCGCACGTACCGGCCGCATCATAATGCAGATGGTCTACGAATCGGCGAGCCTCACGGTGGTGTTGAGAAATCCTGAGAAGTGATGGAATGGACACGCTAGACGGTGTTCCCGAGAGGCCTGCGTGAGCAAACAAAGGGAGTTGCCTCGAGGTCAAACAGCGCCTGTCATGTGTAACGTGGCATCGAGATGAAGATTTGAGCAGGCATCGCAATCGCGGACAAAACCCCATCCAAGTTGAGCGAATTCATTACAGAGAGTTACAAGTAGAGGGATAATATGCGGACCTCGGCTGAAAGATGGCTTCACGAAAGCAAGAAGATAGAAGACAGAATGACAGCAGCAATACCAGCGAAGCCGATGCTAATCACGTTCGCGCCTGCCCCGTTGTTCGACCCTCCACTCGCGGGAGCAGTTGAGCTCGAGCTCGGCGCAGACAGGACGGTAGCAGATGATGTCGTTGAACTCGAGGTCGAAGTCGAGGATACTGTCGTAGACGCGGAGGTCGACGATGGCGGCGCAGTTGCGGACGCAGAGGTCGAGCCTGTAGATGAAGTCGAGGACGCAGATACCGACGTTGCAGAACCGGTCATTGAGGCGGACACGCTGGTGGCGGAGCTGGTGCTAGACCCCGACGCGGAGATCGAGGACGCCGTCTGCGCGGCGGTCGTGACGGTGATGCTCGTGCCAAGCGATCCCGTCCCGCTTGGATCGGCGGGGTTTTCGATCGTGAAGAACTGGCTCCAGTTATCGCTCTGGCCAACCACTGATGCATCGATGCGTCCGCGTAAGTATGAGGTTAGACGAGATGGGGAAGGACACGCACAAGTGAGGAAGTAGTTATGCGCAGTGGGTAGGGCCGGAACAATCACGTCCACCTGGGTCTGGAGGTACGTGAAGTTTACCGCCAATGGCTGCTGGACTGACCGAAGAACAACATGAGCATCAAGCGAGAAACTTGAGGGTGCGCTAGGCACGTACACCAGGTGTACCGCGAGTTGTTGGTCAGGTGGCCAATGTATATCTCCCCACGCAGCGGGTTCAAACCGGGATCGTAGACATTGATGCCGTCAATACTCCTGCAATGCGTATGAGTCTACGATTGTTCCGAGAATTGTTGAAGGCAACTCACCACTTCACCGTCTGCCTCTCCCCTGCTTTCCACACGTCACCAGTCTTCGGCACAATGATGGGCGGAGGCGTGTTCTGCGCACAAACAACGGCGAACAAAGACGCGAACAAGATGTAGAACAGCGAAGTTGCCATTGTGAACACAACAGAGAAATGGAAGGCAGGTAACAACTGGTAGTGGAGGGGAGACAAGGGCCAAGAGACGAGCAACCCTACCGCTCGCGCTGGGCATATATATATTGACGGAGGGTGCTATCCTTGGCCCCGGTGAAGCTCGGGATCCGGATGTCCAATTCGAATGTCAATGCGCGAGGATGATGGCTGATCTTCCGTACTTATTGGCGGCCCTAGCAAGGCGGAAAAGCCTGTGCTAATCCAGATCCTAGAAACAAGGCATACCGCATTTATCGCCACCTGAGAGGCTACAGACTCCAAAGTTGATAGACCTGCGTCGAACAGCATTGTAGGACGCAATGAGGAGGGCGTAGCACGCCACGCGGAGCGGTGCCAGGATGCTGATGCAGAGGATGCGCTTCGCGGGCGGGCGCGGGTTTCAAATGATTGCACGTTGGGCGGCGGCGCGGATTGACGTAAGGCATGTTGCCACTGTGCTCGAGGGCTATCCCTTAACCCGTTGGATTAGGATTCAAGAGGTGCAAGGAGAGCGCAATCCTGAGCTTGAGGACCAGAGGGTGAGGCAGGAGGATGAGGAGGAAGAAGTATCATAGGCGCCGGAGCCGCGCTCGTCCTCATCGTTTCGACACCGACCGCGACGGCACCTCCAGTCTCCTCGAGGCTCGGACATCGACAACGACCAGGGTCTCCGGTATGATCTCAAGCACAACAGCCGATTTTATATTCGAAATGCTTTGTCCTTTCACGCTCGCCGGATCAGCCTCTCCGCGTACCTCACCCTCTCCCGACTGTGTTCTACTTCAACGCTGCACTGGGACTTGGTCGACCTGCCCTCCGTGTCTGCAAGACATTGCCCACTATGCATCTCTGCGATGTCTTCATTGTCCTCTTCGCTGGCTTTCTTGATGCAGCCTTTGCTCAGTTTCCCTCGCCACCCCCAATGCTGATACCAAGCAAAGGCGACGTTTGGGACGTCGGGGAGCTGCGCACGGTGGAGTGGTACGTTATTTAATCATCCTCTTTAGTGTCTTGCTTTGGGCATTGATCCAAGACGAGCTCTGGCATGTCCGTGTACGAGAGCTGACCCTGCTGTCACCAGGGGAATCACGCCGGACATATCACTTACCAACTCGAGCGGTGCTCCAAAACTGGCCCTCATTATCCTCGGGTACGACAGCGGGCAGGCCAGGAATCCTGTCCTTCTGGAGAGTGAGTTCTTCAAGTACTCTCCATATGGAACCCCAGTCTGACATGTTTGTGTTCATCGCAGGTTACCAGCTCGCGTCCGGGTTCCCCATATCGCAGAAGATGGTCAACATCATCGTGCCTGCTGTCCCGACAAGGAAGGACTATGCGATCTTCAGTACGTCTAATAAGCCTTGTAGAGAACCAGCCCGTACTGAGTTGCTGTTTACGCGGAGTGAATACCCAAGAGGCCGGCCTGAGCTGGAGCGGCGCCTTCGAGATATTCAACCCGGACGATCCGCAGGGGACCGGAGCCGCACCGACGTCCATCTCGGTCACCACCGCGCCGCCTATATCTGTCACGGTCGTGCTCCCGACGCCGACGGATAACGGAGCCTCCTCCACGACTTCCGCTACGAGCTCCTCTTCTACCGCGACTAGTGCCACAAGCAGTGCTACCGAGACAGGATCACCGACCAATGGTGCTTGCTCATTATCTCGTAGTGAACTCCTCGTCCGAGCCGGGATTGTTCTGTTACCTCTGACCTTATTTGCCCAACTTTTATGACTAGTTTTCCACCCGTGGCTTTGCCCCGTGGCGCGTGAGCCTTCGGCTCATCGTTACGTTGCTTCGCCTGCGGCTCAGTGTGCAATAAGTATCTATTTCATTGAAGGGAACTTAGTGAATTCGTTGGCAGTAAGCCCCGTAGCTGCCCCCGTGAGCCTTTGAACACTTCAATGATCATGATTTCACCTAGACCTTGAATGGTTGAGGCAAGCTGAGTAAGTAGGGGGTCAGTATACTTAATACCACTTGGTGAAGGGCGGTCAATGTGGCAGGACTTGCAGAGTTGAAGGGCATTAGAACCCGTCAATGATGCGCACTGTGACCGATTAGTTACTGATCAGCCGGGGATAAGTAAGTCTGGGTAAGTAAGTACTTGTGATCAACCCATCATAAGTCAGTACATAATAAGGCATGGTTGCTCAAATTTTCTTTGGGCTCCCTATCTTTGATCAGGACTCTGCGTAACACTTACGGCGTTGACAGCGGGACGCCGAGCGGAACTCGGCGTAAGACAGTCCAACTCGGAGGCCTCGCAAGCTCGGCCCAGCACCCAGAGCGCCTCGCAAGCTCGGCGGCAACAGCGCACATGGCTGCCACGTGGGACCCCCCCCCGCTGCGCCATTAGTTATAGATCATACGAGGATGTCAACGTTCAGTACCGGATGATCACTCAGGATGCGTGCACGGCCAACATTCCAATATGCAAGCGGGAAGCGAATGACGGCGCGGCGTCCGCCCGCTTTCAGTGCATGATATATAGCCAAGTATGCATCCGGGAGACGTGGCGAATAGCGTCTGCATGAGTGTACATATGTTTGTCAAGGTAGCTGTAGCGTAGTATCAGACTGACAACTCTATGGGAAACTACGCCGGTCGCTCAACATGCAAGGCCTGCATAATCTTCTCGAGCTTGAAGTTTCCGCCAAGTCGATCTACCTCGGTCTTGATCTGAGCCTCCAAGTCTTCCATGACCCCGAGAGTGTAGTTAAATGACTGCGTATGGTCGCGCAGATAGTTGATTGTGTGCTTCTTCAGCGTTGGGGTGGTCGGACGATTCTGCAGCACGTCTTCGGACAATCACAGCGTCAGAAGGGACTATGTCGCTATGCTTGCAAGGACACTCACTCAGTACCTGGCGGTTCGATGTGTCCGCACGGATGCCGTGGACGACGGGGAATGAGAACTTCCCCTCCGTGAGATCTTCGGCGAAGCCCTTGTTCTCGGTGTACTGGCAATGTCGAGAGATGTCAGGCAGACGATGGCGAGATGAAGGAACGGACGCACCTCTGTACTCTGTAGGTTCATGTAGTCATCTCGTATCTGGAAGTAGATGCCGAAGAGGTTGACTAGAGGAACGTAATCTCTGCAGGCCGACATTAGATATAGACGTCTGAGGTTGTTGGAAGAAACTTACACGTCGACGTTCGTCGTGGAACATGCCATCATGAGCTTGACAGCCACGCGGAATAGTCCTCCGGTCTCTATGACATGCTTTGAATGGTCCGCCGCGGCTACTGACGAACAGGCGTTACAAGGTACTCACTGTGGTTGACCATCGAAACATACTCCTCTTCTGTGGGACATTGAAGTGAGTCGCGCCAGAGCAACTCCAGACCCTGGCCTCTGTGGAGCGACAAGAGTTCGGCTGGGAATATGGAGTGAACTCGATGCGCAAAGTGTCTAACGCCTGAGACATACCTGTGACGAATCGATCAAGCTCCTTGAACGGTACGAGGCGTTCGGGCGTTTCCTCCTCGACGATTTTCCCGGAGCGAAGGGCGAATAGCTCTTCGTACGCAAGAAAGTAGACGTAATTCGCAGAGTTGATAGTCTGCGGTATCCCATAGATCTTGTGCGCAACTAGTCGGAGTCAGGCACAGAGAACTTCAGTAGGGGTCTATCTGCTCACCTGGCACTCCTCTCCGTAGTTGGGCATCGTCCTCGATATCGTCTATGCTGTGTCAAGGTCATTCGCGGAGGGCAATCGCAGCAACGAATATTCTTACAGTAGGCTGGCCGTATGTAGCATGCTCACGACCTTTGAGACAATCTTCAGCTTGTCCTCGGGGACTTGTAGCCACGAATTGAACGCGTCTAACATCTGGCCTCGAATATCCTTGCCCGGAACAGAGTATATGTGCGTGAAGGGCTCCAAGAGAGCCTGAATTAAGATTAGTAATCAGCACTTGGACAATGAGTACGACAACTCACCGATTCATTGTCCTCTGACCATGTATCGGATGCGGCCAAAATGGACTGAACGTCCAACTTCTTCGTAGACATCGCCGATAACCGTAGGAGCGTCTGCGCCATTCAATCAGTATGGGGTCGGTGATAGAGGCAGAGGCCATGTCCCTCACACATAAACATGCATCCTATGCATCAGAATGCCTTAGCAACTATACGCAACCATGCTAGATGTGCTTCTCTCACAAAGTCCCAAAGTTATCGGGGGAGAGAACAGGAGCACCCCGAAAACACTTCATTGAAGGTTGCAACAGTGGTTGGGGCTGAAAAGGCATGGCTGTATCACGAACGTCGCGCACGGTGATGACGGTCATACTCTCGCCAGCGTGCCCGTCCGGCTTAGGTAGGCTAGCCTCTCAACCTTGTTGGCCAGGGACGAAACATCATGATTCACACTGCGATACTGTCGCACAGCAAGAGCTATGTAACCTCGAAGCCGATGAAAATAGAACACAACGGATGTCTGGTTTGTATGATGCATCCGCGCCATCTCAGAGGTCTCCTCCAACACAACAGATAAGACCGCAGGGAGGGCGTAGCATACCAAGCGTTGATACCAGGAAGTACGCGGCCTTCAGAACATTGTCATCGCGAGGCTGAGTGCATGATTAGGTTCGAACATTCATTGATTTGGTGCGAGCTCTCGGGATGAGGACATACCGTTACAGCTTCCCGTGACACCTGTCGAGGTCGCGCCCCGCTGGTAAACCTAATCTGAGAGGACGCACAGGCAACGCAGCAAGGCGAGTGAACTGGTGACGATTGCCAGCCCGAGGATAGCAGGATGAGGGTGTCGAGGAGCAAGTTGTACAGGCGCTCAGCTCGTCGACGTTCTGAACGACGCGTCATGGTCCTCCTCCCTCGACCACCACCATCCACGACGCGACTTCATGCTCGAGAGTCCATTTACGGCCAAGATGATTTGTCCACCTAAGCCGCGATCAGGCTACACGCGTACCTCACGCGCTTCCTGTGATCTGTCTTTGCCTTGACAGTGAGTCCGCCGTTCGGAGTCCGGACTCGCTATTCGACCCTCGCCATCTATCCCCGTAAAGCGTCGACCATGCACCCTCGCGGTCCCTTCTTGCTTGCCCTAGCTGCCGTGTTGAATGGAGTTGCTGCCCAACACCCCACGTTTGCGCCGGTTCCGCCAATATTAGTTCCAAGCAAAGGCGACAAGTGGAACGTTGGAGAGTTACGTACGGTTGAGTGGTGAGTTGTTCAGTTGTCCTGCCCTCGCTGGCGTATTGCTTCGAAGGCGCTTCGAATGAGCCCACAAAGTCTGTGTTTACGAGGGGAAGGCTTGTAGCTAATGCTGTCGTTAACAGGGGACTTGCTGCCAATGACCCATTGACCAACTCGAGCGGCGACCCGATCCTGGGCTTCATCCTCTTGTCATACGACAGCGGGGACCCTCTGAACCCTGTCCTTCTGGAAGGCAAGTCTTTGAGCTCGGTACCTCTGCCAGTATATATATTGAGTGTGTTGTTGCTCACAGGTCAGCGGCTTGCGTCAGGGTTCCCACTGTCACAGAAGATGGTGAACATCATCGTGCCCGAGGTCCCTACGCGACAGGATTACTCGATCTTCCGTACGTCTCCAACTTTATAGCCTGCCACAAACCACTACTGAGCTGCTGTCCGCACAAAGTCAATGCCGATGCTGACGGCGTGAGTTGGACCGACCCCTTCGAGATATTAAACCCGAACGACCCGCAGGGTACCGGTGCACGCCCAACATCGCTCTCAGTGAGCACTGCGCCACCCATCTCGGTTACAGTCGTGCTTCCTACGCCGACTGACAGCAGTGCCTCGTCCGCGACCGCGCCCCCGAGTTCTGCATCCACGACCGCGCCTCCCAGTTCCTCATCAACTACGACCAGCACCAGCACCAGCGCTGCAGCGTCCCAGACTGCAACCCGCACCAATGGCGCTTCCTCCCCGTGGCGTAACGACATCTTGGCTGGAGTCGGCATTGTCTCTGGGCCCTTCATCCTACTTGTCCATGCTGTTATATGAATGGTGCACGTAGCTCATGGGTAGTACAGGCTGCAAGCGTATGGATGTCCGTGGTCGCTAGGTCTCGTTCGCTGTCTGTGTATATCGATCGTTACTCCATTGCTACATAGTGTCTATACCAATGCATCTCCATTACGTCGCGAAGAGCACGCGAATCATGCAGGAGCACAAGCACAAAGCACAATAGCCAGAAGATATACCGGCTGTGGTTATTGGTTGGCCAAGGATTAGTTGGAGGGCTCCACTAGGCTTCCTGGATGGTACGATATAATATGGGTAGTGCGTAAGCGAGGTAAAAGAGCGACGGAGTATGTACGAAAGCCTAACGGGCGGCGTATATCACACACGAAGAGAAAGCAACTAGCCATCGTATTCTGTCCTCGGGTAAGTAAAGCATAATTAAGTCGCAGTACCGCAGGTACTGACTGACGGGAGTATGTGAGGGTCTAAAAGAATCCAAGTCCATGTGTCTACGGGATCTAGAGGGGATGGTCCTATGCTACACACAAAGAGTGAATCGTGATCGTGAGATGAGGCGGTCCGTAGGTTGGATGATAAGAAAGCGGTTCCAAGAGTAATGGCAGTGAGAGCTCAGTGTACCCGTCGAGGATACGATCGCCTGTCGTGCTCGCGACAGAGGCGCGCACGCTTCATGCGATGGGTGGGGGAAGGCTGCGACTCGGACGTCTGTACGAGCTCCACTCGTGCGCTCGCGGCAGTAGGCGTGGCTTCGGGCTCGGCGCCCTCTTCCGCAGAAGCCGCGATTGACAGAGCGTCCGCTGAGCCCTCTGTCGCAGTCACGGATGGCAGGCTCGTGGTTGTCCCGGAGCCCGACAAGGAAAGGATAGAGGACGTTGACCCGTTGACGACACTGGCCGTCGCAGAGGCAAGACTGGCGGAATCTGACATGGACGTCAGTGCGCTGTCGGAGAACGTCGACGTGAGCGACATGGTGACGGAGACCGGCGGCGCGGTGGTGACAACGAGCTTGTCCGGAGGCTGGTCCGTGCCCTCGACGTCTTCAGGATTGAAGATGCTGATGTAGCCGCTCCAGGCCGAGACGTCATGCTCGTCCCGGGAGAACACTAGGGGTAGCGAGAAAGACACAATGGTATGAACGAGCAGTGTGAACGAGAGGGAGCTAGATAACGCACGGTACAAGGTATAGTCGTCCCTGGTGGGGACCGAGGGTACCATGACGTTTGCAAGCCTGTCCGTAACCGGAAACCAGTCCGTGAGCTCTGCTGCGATGTCAGTGCACGCAGTCCCTTAAAACATCAATCTACGACTCAACGATGTACTCACCCGAAAGCAGAACGTGAGCGTTCTGCGATCCGCCCGAATAAGCCAGGATGAACTTGGCCATGATCGGGTCTCCCGAGCTGTTCGTTGTCCTCACATGATGCATCGTCCTATGTACGACCCAGACACTTCCTCAACATCTATGAAAGCTTGTCAAGAAGGGCAGGACGTACCACTGGACCGTATGCATATCTCCAACCTGCCAGACATCACCCGTGCGCGGTGCGACGATCGACGACCCGCGTTGGTACGATGGGAACGCGCCTCCGACCGCCACGACGATGAAACATGCCAGCGTGGCGACGAGGCACAGCGTCGCCGCAGCTCTTGTGGTGATCTTCCAGAGACGCGTACGATAGTGCGTCTTGTGCGTGTTCATGGCATGGGTGCACGGCGGAGAGAGAGAACGGAGGACGACGGTCGAAGGACGAACATAGCTGGACCGTTCGTCGGATGATGCGTCCTCGGCCACCTTCGACTTCGGTCGCCTCTAGTATGTAGCGTCAGTGATCCTAAGCTGCTTATCAGCGCCGTTTCATGGCGGCTTGTCGAAGACTGGCCGTGGAGCTGCATGTTACTTAGCGGTGATGAATGCGAGAGCCCGCTCTCATCCGAGCGTGAAGATCGACGCGTACGGCCTCCAGAAGCTGCATCGCCACTCATAATCGTCGCAAGCGAGCCTCGGAATGACATCTTCCGACTCGGTTCGGGACATTGGCAATGGCCTGCATATAGAACGTGCTATCAGTACAGAGCGATATGTGGCTAGTTGCTACACCTTGTCTTGTAGACATCTCAATCTATGACCTAGAAGGCAGCCTGCGCGGCCTCACGCTCTGCCAGACTTCCGCGAGGAGCCCACGCGCGCAGATGGTCGTGTCCACCATGTGCGAGCTCTTCTTCCTCCTCCTTGGATATGCCCCAAGCACCTGCGCCAGGCGTCTCAATGAGCAACGTATCGCCCTTGCCCATGTATATGGTGGCCTTCCCGCCTATGTTGATCTTCCTCGGCTTCAGTGGCTGGCGTTCATCATGATCCTCTGGGAGGTCCCCGTCTTCTTCCCGCGGTTGCTTAACCCAAGTGTTACGGCCAAGCGCACCAGGTCCACCACCTTCCATGCCGTAAGGCTGACGCGTACGGCGTTCGGAAAGTATCGACACCTGCAATGGTTCGAGGAACTCGATCTCGCGGACTACACCGTCACCACCGCGCCATCGGCCCTTGCCACCGGAGCCCTCGCGGATGCCAAACTGGTGAACGATGACAGGGTAACGGCGCTCGAGAATCTCGACATCACCGATACGGGTGTTGGTGATGTGAGTATGCACACCGGACGTGCCGTGCCAGCCGGGACCAGCGCCGGAACCACCAGCTATGGTCTGTCAGGAGGCACTTAGCATATATGGCTACAAGATGGGGCGAAACAGTACCTCGTAGTAGCCATAACCAGTGACGTTGTTGCCGTCCTTGTCCTTGCCACCCGAGCCGAACGTCAAGTTGCTACCGTAGGAATCAGCATCCGTCAATGTGCGACGAAGATCATGAGACATACTTCGTGCATCCTTGACTGGCAGCGCAGGCGTGGAATGCCTTCAATACAACGTCGACAATCCGTTGGGACGTAAGGACGTTGCCACCGCACACCGCGGCAGTGCGAGAAGGAGACAGGAGCGAACCCTCAGGGATTTTGACTGCATAGCGAATGTCAGAATCATCACAGAAGTACGCGTAAGAGCGCACATACCGGTGATGGGGACCAAGCACCCTGCATTGAGCGGGATGTCCATGTCGAGCATGGCACGCATACAGTAGATCACAGCAGAGTGCACAACTGAGATGGGGGCGTTCAGGTTGCCACGAATCTCGCAGCCCGTGCCCTCGAAATCGAGCACGGCGGAGCCTTCCTTCTCGTCAATCTCCACCTTGAGCTGGATCTACGTGCGAGTGTGAGTGTGAGTGTGGTACACGAAGATCGAGTGTTTATGAGTGACACGCACGGGAGAGCCATCATCGAGGTAGTCAATCGCTTCGAGGACATTCGAGCCCGCGCGTTTCACAACGTCACGGAGCAGGTTGCGGACTGAGGACTCCGCGTTCGCGCGGATGTGGTACATATACTCCTGGACGGTCTCTAGCCCGTAGTCATCAACGACTTCGCGTACGTTTCTGTCAGCTCAAGATTCATTCGAATGAGAAGAGGACGTACTCTGCTGGATGAGCTGGATCCCCTTGTGGTTCGCGGCGATCTGGGCCTTGAGGTCGCTCTCGACATCCCTGATGTTCCTGCATCCAGAACTACCCGCATACTGCGCAGGCTTGGTGATCATATAGTCGATGAGGCCCTCGCGGTCGAACACCCCCTCGCTCACGATCTTGAAACTGACAATGTGCGCTCCCTCTTCGAAAATGGTCGTCGACGTTGGCGGCATCGACCCGGGGAGAATTCCACCAATATCCGCATGGTGGCCGCGGGACGCGGTGAAGAAGATGATCTCGCGCTCGCCGGAGGACGAGGGCGCGGAGAAGACGGGGGAGATGATGGTGATGTCGGGCAAGTGCGAGCCGCCTGCATGCGGGGAGTTCGTCATGAGGACATCGCCGGGCTTAAGGGTCTTCGCATGCAGCTGCATTTGGTATCGTACGGCGCTGTAGGAAAACCATGGATTCATCCGTGATCTCAGGAGCCCGCGCGGGATGCACTCACAAACTCATTGATCCCAAGTGAATTGGAATGAAGGGCGCATTCGCGACGAGGTCGCCATCGGGGGCGAACAGCGCGCAGGAGAAGTCGAGTCGCTCCTTGATGTTCGTGCTGATAGCGGTCTGCTGCAACGACCGTCCCATCGCCTCCGCGACGCTCATGAAGCGGTTGGCGAAGAGCGTGAGCAGGATCGGGTCCGGCGGGTTGTACTTCTTCGTCTGTGCAGACATCGTTGGTACTTTCTACAATGTCAAAGTCAAGCAGGGGATGGCGTGGACGGTCCTGGAGGCCTCAAAACCTATGGCGAGGATCAGCACGATTGCTGTTCACCCGCGTTCGGGACTCCGATACGCATATGCTCAGCAACTCACCACATATACCGACTATCCTATCTAATCGTCCGGGGTTTTGATAGGCAAGTCTCGCTGGATATGCGAGGGCGACGAGCTCGTCGATGTGTAGCGAGAGATGACGGCTCGGAGAGCGTGAGTGGAACGAGCATGACGGTGGTCACATGTAGAGACGCGCTCGGTGTCGCGGGAGGCCGCGACGCGATGCGAGCGCGTCCACGCCGCTTTCCTCGACGACCACCATCCCCACATCGCCTCGCACACTGTACTCATACAGCCGGCGTCGCGAGGAATGTCCGACTCTGCGACGCTCACCTCTGTTCTCGAGTCCCAGAACGCTCTCCTGCAAGAGGCATCGCTCGCACTTCCGCACTCATTCTCGCAATGCACCTATTCGCTGGGGCATATCCGTCAAGCCGTCTACCTCTGCCTGACATGCACACCTCCCGGCTCTGACAAGCCTCCGCGCGGCGTATGCGCGGCCTGCTCGATAGCATGTCACACGGACCACGAGCAGCTGGAACTCTTCCCCAAGCGGAACTTCCGGTGCGACTGCCCCACGCGCGCCCTCGACCATGCATGCACCCTCCACACACGTCTCGAAGAAACGAACGATACGAATGCCTATGGGAGAAACTTCAGAGCAGAGTTTTGCAGGTGCGGCAGGGCGTATAACGCGGAGAACGAGAGGGAGACTATGATCCAGTGTATAGCCTGTGAGGTGTGTTCGAGTGGCCTCTGTGACACAAGTGCTAATCGTAACCCATTGTCGCCCTGTACATAGGACTGGTTCCACGAGTCATGTCTGAATCTCCGCGAGCGACCGTCCTCCCGTGACCCGACGCCCGAGGTTGCACCCCAGTCGGAAGCACCCCTCGACGATGGCGCGTCGGACGCATCTTCGTCCGGGCTTCCCCCACCTCTCATCCGTGCAAGTGACTATGACGCTCTCGTATGCAGTGCGTGTGTACGCCAGATCGATTCTCTGCGCAAGATCGCAGGTACCCCTGGTGCGCTGATGGTCGTGCGCACGGCTGACTCTCCGACGGAGCCCTGGGTCATCATTGGGAAGGACGAGGCAAAGGAGACGGCTTCTGTCGAAGTGGACGCTAAGGACGGGGACGCAACGAACAAGACTCCTGCACAACAACTTGCGGGAGAGAAGCGCGAAAGGTCCTCGTCGGTCTCGGAGGAGCACCAGGCAAAGAGGTTACGCATCTCTCCAGACGCGGATTCTACCCCTTGTTGTCTTGCGTCTGCCCAAGATCCGCGAGTGCGGACGCTGCTCGGCGGTCTTGAGCCAACTTCACTGAAGGACGTGGACGTGAAGGACGAAGGGGGACCTGATACCAAGCGCTACTATGGTGCCGGGGACGTCTTCCTCACTGAGGGATGGAGGGCTCGCTGGTGTCGCTGCAAGAATGTAAGTTGTTTCCAACGCCGCTGCGTACCCTTTTTGACGAAGTTTGATCAGTGTCTTCCATCCCTACAATCTCGTCCGTACTTGCTAGAGGAAGAAGAGACGTATGAGCCCCCTGAAGATCCTGACTCAGGTGGGTAGCCCTCACACTATACATCTGCACACTCTAATTGCCGCATACCAGGTCTATCGTT
The DNA here is from genome assembly GCA_022592435.1 of Cerioporus squamosus. NCBI lineage: Eukaryota > Fungi > Basidiomycota > Agaricomycetes > Polyporales > Polyporaceae > Cerioporus > Cerioporus squamosus. The sequence continues at coordinate 66,956 of JABYQS010000025.1, forward strand.
GGAGGAGCTGGGGATGCGCGCCCTACAGAGACTTCCTCGGGAGAGTGCTATCAACGGCATCATGGCGTTCAACGCGATGCGGTGAGTACTTGTATCGACTTGATCGTAACTGTTTGGGCTCATCTCACCAAAACAGTGATGACCTCATGAAGCACCTGCGTCCGTTCGCAGAGCGAGGGGACGAAGTGACTGAGGCAGATATCAGGGGGTTCTTTGACGAACGAATTCGAGAGTTGGCAGCCAGGCGTCGCTGATTCGTCTCTTGTACCATGCTAGAGATGATTGTCTTCTGTAGAGTTGAGGCTGCCTGCGAGCCCAATATTGTACCATGTCTGATCTTGTAAGTGTCGTTCGGAACGCGAGGCTCGCATGAGATTATTTGCGTGTGGCACCACCGTCACATCCCTCCCCTCACGGACTTCAGGCTCCTGTTTCATACTGGTGGACTCAGCACTCTCGCTGCAGCATGAACCGACACAGCGTAGAGAGCACCCCAAGGTCGAGACCGCGCAACGGGAGGCGCTTGCGCGCTGGGCCCGAGCGCGCGAAAGTGGCTAAACACGCGCATGTCACGAGACCGCAGAGCGCACGTGAGGAGTTGTTGATCGTGCGTAGACTTGGGCTGAGCCACGCCCCGGCTCCCCGCGCATCTTGAACTCCTTCCTCTACCATCCCCCGCCCCCGCGAACAACCACCCCCCGCGCGCAACACACGATGCCCCGCAAGGCTGCTGCAACTGCTGAGAGCGGCGCGGAGCCCCGCCGCTCTTCCCGCATCAAGGAACAGCCCAAGCCCGAGCCCGCCCCCAAGAAGGCCCCCGCGAAGCCGCGCACTAAGAAGGTGAAGGAGCCCGCCGCCGAAGGCGAAGAGAAGCCCAAGTCGACCAAGGGTCGAAAGCGCACTGCTGCTGAGAAGGACGCCGAGGACGGCGCCGCCGTCAACGGTGACGAGCCCCCAGCCAAGAAGGTGCGTGTTGTGGATGTGGTCGCCCCGCCGCCGTCGCCCAGTCGCTCACCCTCGCGTAGGCCAAGCCTGCCTCCAAGGCTGCTGGCAAGCCCGCCAGCAAGGCCGCCGCCGCCAAGCCTGCCTCCAAGGCGTCTCGGGCGGGTTCGGCGAAGCCCGCCTCACGCGCTGCGAGCGCAAAGCCTGCCTCGCGGGCCTCCGCGAAGCCGCCGTCTACCGCAAAGAAGCCAGCGTCGCGTGCGGGATCGAAGAAGCCGGCATCCAAGGTGCGTGGTGCACGATGGTCGGCGTCGACTTGATGTCTTATCGGACGACGTGTAGGTTGGCGCTGCTGAGAAAGAGAACGGAGCTGCTGCGGCTCCGGAGACGATCGCTGAGGAGCCCGAGGCTGAGGAGGCTGCCGAGGCCGCAGGTGAACAACCTGCAGGTGAGGCGGCCACAGCGGCGGCGTGATATAAGTGTGAGTGGTGTACATCGTCTTTGGCTGCCCCTGTTGACAATGACGTGGTCAATACAGTACGGCTTCGACCGCCCTGAAGGCCATTTTGCACCTTTGCACCCTCGCTCGCTGTCGCTGTCGCCGCTTTTTATCTCTTCTATTTAACCAAGCTGCGCCCACGGAACTAGTTCGACCCGCCGATTCCCCTCGATATCCTACTGTCCTCCGCTGCGGATTCCCCGCCTCCTATACTGCGTAGTGCCGGCTTGCGTCTTTATGTACATATGAATGGGGCCGTGTATTCTGTTTTCTTCGCTCGTCGTCGTCGTCGTCGCATTGCTGCCTGTCCTAGCTACCCTCGCTGAGTTAGTTCATGTACGTTGCGTGTTATACTACTAGTGTCGAGTCGATTGGTTTGACGTCTGTACAAATGTAAACTCGGGTTTCCACCCCAGGAGTGCCCGGAGCTTGCATGCAAAACCTTTCACCCTAATACATGCCCGACTACTCATGTTAAGGCCAGTGCGAAGCCTCAGGGTCATGTTCTCCGACACTGTATGCCGCATGCAACATCCTGCGTAGCAGAGTTTCAAGGAGACTTCATGAATTGGAGTCAAGGAAAATGTGCGGATGTCGATACAAATACAACATGCGTGTGAGTCTAGTAAACATAGAACATGCGTCGAAAGCAAATAGCACAGTAACAGAGTCTGGTCATGCAACATCCACCCTCGCCCTCGCCCTCGCCCTGGGACTGCCATGAACAGCTCGGGTCACCAATTGTTCAGCAATGTCTGGGCACACTCCTGCAGATGGCACAACAACCGGTCAGTAAACAGTCCAGAATGTAGCCAACATCGAGGATAGCACGTACCTTCAACCGTCCCATGTTATGCGCCAGCGCAACGTTCACCATGGTTCGGAGCTTCCGCCGAATATCCGCGCGGTTCATCGTAAGTTGGAAGGCGCCCGAACACCCACAGTGCCGCGACACGTTGTCCGCGCGGACCTGCCCACACCTCGTACACTTGAGGTCCTGCTGTGCGAACCGCCGCTCATACTCAAACACGACGCGCATGAGCGCGAACTCGATCCCCGCGCGGTCGTACTCCCCACCGCACTTCGTGCAGAGCCACCGCGCGCCCGTGCTGGTCGTGTTGTGGGTGCCGGGGAGGAGGGCCGGGTCGCGGCAGAAGTCGAAGTCTTTCATGCCGTCGCAGTGGCGGCACGGGACGCTGGACAGCTTGAGCGGTTCGCAGGGGTTCTGGAACGCGGCTTCGGACGCGAACTCCCGCACCCCGACAAGCTCGAGGAGGTTCCGCTTGAGTAGGCCCACTTCCAGAGTGTGCTCTTTCGCAAGGGCGAACACTGCGCAGCTGAACTTGACGAACTCCAGCGCAGGGTTGGTCATGTGCGTATGCGAGCCGGGAAGGAGAGGAAACTCCCATTGGGCCAATGCAGCATCGTCGGTGAGGGCTTCGCGGTACCGGTCCTGAAGACCCCCGAGGACACGAAGCATCCGTCTTGTGAGCTTGCGCGTGACAAACTCGCGACATGCGTCGATCTCCTCAGCCTTGGCTACGTCGCGAGGGGTTGCTTCGGGAGCTCCGCCGTTCTGCAGCGGTCGCAAGGGTACACGCGTGGCGCCTTGGCTCTTCTGCGCTGTGCGGAAGAACTCCACAAGGAAGTACCGGACGACGGCGCGGAAGTCTGCTTGAATAGCTGGAGGAAGGAAGGATTGGATGTTCCAGCGCATCTCGATCGTGAGTTCCTCCGGCGGCTCGAGGGCAAGCGGGTCCTCGCAGACCACCGCACCATAGTTCGCCTCGTCCATGAAGAGCAGGAAGTCATAAAAGCGCTCAGTGTGGAGATAGACATGCTGGAACAGCTCGTGCGAAGTGACTGCGGTGGTGATGTATGTCGCGTAGGCATGAGCAGTGCCAGGAGGTTTGGAGGTGACAAGGAGGATCCGGCTGAGATCCGCGTAGACGACGTGAGAGCCCAGCCTCTTGAACTCGGCGAGCATTTGAATGAAGGTCTTCCGCATCAAGCCATGCACGAACCGATGGATACCGGTGTCATACATGTTCGACGCCGTCGAGCTGATCCACCGCCAGAAGTGATCCACAGCAATGGTCGCCGGGCTCTCGAAGCCACCTTGGATCTTGTCGACCATCCACATCTTCACGAGCGACTTGAGGATGCCGAACGTTTGCGGGGACACATTGGACTCGCCGAGCGTCAAGTCCTGCATAGAGTCTCCCTTTGAGTATTCATCGAGAGTGCGCGAGGCATCAAACGCTGTAGCTCCACCGCTGCCTTCCAACTCGTTGACAATGACCGAGTGGAGCACTGCGTCGACCGCAAGGTTACGCACGGTGATCTCGAGGCACACGTTCGAGTAGCAGCCAGGGGACATGAACTCGGTCTTCGCCAGCTCCTCCTGGGGTCGGTTGTCTTCTTCGATGCCTCCAAGATCAGGACGGTCGCCTGGTGACCACCACAGCACGATGTCCTGGCTCGTCAGCCGGCGAGCGAACTCGATGTCTGCGAGCAAGAGAGCCTGGTCACCCTCTACGTGGCCCACAGGAACATCGTAGTAATCGGCTAGTGCAATTGTTCGGTCGAGCCAAGGGCCGAGGGAGAGGTAGCGGTTGACGAGCTTTTGGGCGACGCTCGTCTGCCATGGGAAGACGTCCAGCGAGTGGGGTGATCTCGCCTTAGACATTGACAGGACGGGAAACTTGGAGAGTTTTGGCGTGTGGAAGTCGAAGTAGCTCTGCTCCTTAGTAGAGGATAGCACAACGACGAAGGAGCGGTTCTCGACGAGGCCGAGCTCGCGAGAGATTGCCTTGAGAGCAGTTGCATCGTTGCCATGGTAGGTCGTATTGAAGGTGAGATCATCGGGGTAGGTATAAGACATGCTTGCGCCGACACTTTGCTCGTGCTTGTGCAGGAGGTCGGCATACAGTTCAGTGAGACGGGGGATTGGTTGTCGTCGGGTAGCAGGGTCGACGATGTGAAGCTTCACAGTTTCACCGGGGATGAAAAGAGCGAAGACATGCACAGGAGCGGTGTTGGAACAGGCGTGGTAGAGGAAGATGTACTTCCCCGCCCGTCCCTGGTCGAGGTACCTCCTCTTCGTGAGCGCGGGACCTGCTCGACCCAACTGTTGGAGATCAAAGCCCACGGTCTCTGCACGGCTGAGAGTGATCATCTTGTCCTCGTTGGAGCACGTCTTGCCCAACTTCAAGATGGCTCGCATGACCAGCGGAAGCTAAACCAGATCATCAATTCCAGTACGATAGGTCACGCACTCGACACATACCTGCAACTCGTAGACACCATCCACGTTCGGGTCATTGGTGATGTCAATGAAGTGCTCATGGCCTTCGACATAAAGGTCTTCGCGTACAGAGACTTTGTGGAGGTTGTGACAAGGGCGATCGCGAGGCAAGCTACGGACCACCTTCTCGCACTGGTATAGCTCGTGGTTGAACTGATCGCGCTTGGGGGTCGTGCGGAGGTGGATGTAGAACTCGCGAGGTATGCGAAGTGGGACGGAAGTGAGGGAGCCGTCAATAGACAGCCACAGGGTGAATCGGCCGGGCGTCCTGTTCGGTCGGATCTGCACGATATCCCAGTGGGTGCTCTGCTTCGTACGAACGCCTCTGAACATGGCCGGCATAGAGATGCTTTCAGAGGTATCCCCCCGACGATGCCTCCATCGTTTCCGCATCACCTTCAACCACCCCGAGTAGTTCTTCGTCACATCAGGGAGCGGCTCCGCGAGGGCCTTCTGCGCCTCATCCTCCGGGCTTTCCTCCCGCCGCGTAGGCTTGCGCTTCACCACCGCGACCCGGAAGCCACGCGGGCGCTGCGAAGCACCGTCCTCCATGTCCATATCGGCGGGTTGAGTCTCCTCCTGGCTATCGCCCGCGCGGTTTTTGAAGAAGTCCGTCACCTTGCGTTGGTGGAACTTGTCCTCCATGGCAACGACGCGACGGTGCAGCCAGTCAGGATGGCGGATACGAGGAACGGGATTCGCGACCTTCTGCATCGCGGCGGGGATGGTGATAAGCTTCTGGATCACCGAGCCGAGACGCTCGATGTAGTACTCCCAGTCGAGGATCGACCGCAGGTCGAAGTTCGTTAGGCTGTTGTCCTTGAGCCACTTCCGCAGGTACGTCCGCTTCACGCTCTCCTCAGCGGAGAAGATGGCGACCGGGACGGCGCGGTCAGTGACAGGGGCGCCCATGGGTTTCGCGGAGATGATGAACTTGCAAGCAAGACCCTTGTCCTTGACCATCTGGTCGCCCAAGAACTCGGCCAGGCGACGCGCAGTACTGATCGAGGTCGATTTCTGTCCACCATACTCGGCAAGAGTCTTCGACATGCTTCGGTTCTCGGCAATGAGCTCGACCAGTTCGTCATCGGCAAGATCCTCTGCATGACTGAAGAGTACGTCCAGCCAACGATCCGCAATCTGAGCAACGGCGGCGTAACACTCCTCGAGGGTCGTCCCCAGCAGGAACTTCTCGAAGATCTGGGATTGGAAGATTTTGATGAGCTGCAGCTCTCCTCTTCGTTTGACCTCGAAGCCCTTCAACTCGGCCAACGAGCCGTCGTCGTTGAAGACGGCATAACGCTTCTTCAGCAGCTTGTCCTCCTCCTTGGACGAAGGCAGGATCATCGCCTTGTACGGACCGTCCAGTTCGAAGAAGATGGAGTTCTCGCTGTGGACGACGTATTCGCCCGTCTCTGGGTCAAGGTCGTGGTATTGGTGGTTTGTGAACTTCGCATGGACGAGGTGGTTCAGCATGGTGCACGGGTACGAGAACGCGATGGCTTTCCCGTTCGACAGCTTGAACTTGAAGTTTTCCGGAAAAACGCCGGGAAGCATGCACCAGATACCATCCGTGTCGAGCTCTAGTGGCCGCCCTATTTGCTCGACGAGCTGCCGCGCCATCTGGATGATCGTCGCGCCAGTGAGACAGGTGATGCCGGCCATCTCCATCGAGTGCCAGCGTGCACCCTTCCGCATGACGTAGCCGTAGAAAGAGTTGAGGATGCACTTATGCGCGAGCTGCAGGGAGTCGTAGAGGACGATCATCTTCTTCGCCTCGTCGACCTCGGCGATGGAGCGGTGCTCCGCAAGGACCGCATCGAGGTTCTTCTTCCAGGTCTTGTGCAGGCCCTTGTACTCGTACCGACGGTCACGGAAACGGCGCACAGTGTCGATGTAGAAGGGGTTCTCCCGCTGGCAGATGATGGCCTCACGGTTCTCGATCTTCGTGTCCTTGACTTTCTTGTAGACCCTCCGCGAGTAGTCTCCCAGACGCTTGTGCAGCAGCGCGGTCTGCTCGGACTCCGAAAGGTCAACAAACTTCCGCTGGGGCCCTCCCGGCTTGCGCGGTGGAAAAGTCTCCTGGTTCAACGCGTGCTTGATCATGTTGTACTCATCTCGGCGTGCTGGGAAGAACTCGCCACGCCATGCCCACGTCATGCGGCGATCGCACGTCTTGCCGGGACGGTTGAAGTCGCAGACCGCACAGGTCGCCTCATCGACGACAGCGTCGGGTTGGAGTCGGTTGGACAACATGATGTTCGGGTACATGGCGGCGACGTCCAAGTGGTAGATCAGCGGATTGTCCATGCGCTGGGGGTTGTCTCGCATCTCCTCGAGCTTGGCCTGGATCTCTGCTTTCACTTCGTCGTAGTTGGTGACCGCGTCGAGCGAGGACTTCGACTCCTCCACGATACAGAAGGTCAGCGCAGCGTCCAGTTCATCGATGAGCTGATAAACAGTATGTTAGGTCCGGTCTAGGACGTTAGATGTATGTCTGATAACACACCTGTTGCACCGCTGAGGGCTCGATCTTGAAGTGCGTGACGATGTCACTCCGGAACACGCCTGCCTCCAGAGCCTCGACGTGACCACCGACGTACGTCTCGGAAGCCACGAGATGTCCTTCATACATGTTTCCATGCGACTCTTCGTGCCTGTTAGGCATGATGATCTCTCCGCGGAAGGCCTCCACCTACGGCACAGTCTTCAGTTATTACGGTTCATTGGGTTTCGAGCTTAAACAAGCAAACTTACCATCAGTAGGGTCTCACAGAGGGTGCCACTTCCTTTCCGCAACACTTCATCCGGTTTGAGGGGGATGATGTTACAGAGCGAGAAGATGAAGGGGTGGACGTATTTCATGTAGAGATAATAGGTGGCGACCGCATCGGAAACGGAGTACTGAGCGAGGACCTGAGGCTGCTCCATCGCATACCTGCAGCGGATATCTGAGCATTGGATATCTCGAGAATATCGTCAAGTCGACTCACGGTGTCATGAGCTCCGGGTCGAGCTCTAGAGGATCGTAGCCAAGCTTGGCAGTCGTCACCGCCTTCAAGCCCTGACTGCCCTGCGGAAGGTACGAGTCGCGCTTCACCCAACGGAAGCAATCCATGTGAACGCATGTCCGGCTCTTGAACTCATCCTCGTTGTCCTTGGCGAACCCCGTCTCGAGGAACATGTCGATCCCATGCACTTTGGAACGAGCGCAGAGGAAGGGAAATCGAAGAAGTCACCGTTGTATGTCGCCATAACGGTGGGCTTGACATCCTGGATGTGAGAGAAAAAGCGACGAATCACAGCAGGCTATACCAAAGAACATGAGAACGTAAGGACGGGCGAGAAGAGGAGTGCATACCTCATCGGGTTCATTGAAGACTGTAAATGGTCCCTCGTAGCCCTCCTTAGGCGTGTACTCAAAGTCCTCGATGTCCTCGCTGACGATGTCGCGGTTCGTGATGAGGAAACCTTGGCCGTCGATCATATACGAGATCATCATGACCTGGTCAATCGCCTGGTCCGGGAACTTGAGCGGAGCCTTCGTTGTCTCGATATCGAACGCCATGACGACCGGGTCCGCACGCTTGACACGCTCCGTGAGCTGCTTGAATGAGGGCTGACCCGCGGTAAACGTGATGGTATACCACAGACCGACGCGGATGTCGTTGTCCATGGCGACTCGCAGGTAGTACGGCACATCATACTCGCGGATGTCGATGATACCCTCGCGCGGGTCCTTGTCTCGGCCGGTGTTCCACCGCGAAGAGCCAGCCTGAGACTCGCCATCTGCAGCCCACTCTCCTTCGAGCTCGATGTTGGTCGCCGCGGCAGACGTGGCATTCACGACCTCGGCGTACGCGTCCACCGCGTCGAGCTTGGAGCTGTTCGCAAGCGCGAGGGGCATGATGTCGCGTCGGACGTTAAGGAGGTCGGACACATTCCGGAAGTGAAGCTGAAGGAAGAGCCGTCGATGGCCCATTAGATGGTTAGGCATCTGGAGGTCCTCTTTCCGCTCGCGAGTGATACGGCAGATGACACCCTCGTACTTCTTCATTAACCACTCCTCAATTATCGTCTCCATTCCGCTCTGTTGTGCGATAACTTTAAGAGACTTTCTCAAACCACAAGCAGAGAACCACGTACCTTGCACGCAATGTAGAAATAAGGCTCATACAGCAGCGTACACTTGAACATCCCGCCGTCGTCTTGGATGAAGTAGAAGTCAACACCGGCCTTCCCACCCGGCCAATCCGCATCTTTGATGAGGGTCTGCGGAGAGTTGAGATAGCGAAGTCGTGTACAACTTCAAATGGCACACCGGATGCATGTTAATCAACCACCCCTCCTTCGCTTGGCCTTCCTGCACGCGATCGAAGCCCAGCTTGTCGTCAACCTCATCGCTCGTCTTCACCTGCTCAAACCGTTCCGCGAGCTGATTGCCCTCCTCGTCGCGCTGCAATTGTGCGTCTGCGGGTGCGCCGCCGCGACCGCGTCCTCTGCCCCGTCCGCCACGAAAAGACGTGTTTCCTCGGTATCCAAAGCGTGAAGAGCCTCGTCCGCCTCGCTTAAAGTTTCCTGTACCTCTCGCCATCGTGCGGGTTGACGGTGAGGCCGAGAGCCACAGAAGAAGAAGGGGAGGGAAATGGAGGAGAAGGGAGAAGATGGCAGCGGGAAGCGCTTCTGTCGCGTCTTGCCACATGTGACCGGTCGCGTCGCTGTGACTGACGTCAACAGTCACGCGAATGTCACGAATCCGCACCACTTCTTAGCTCGGGTTGCGGCAAGGAACCAGGCCCCCTGTCTCGCAAGCCCGACTTCGCTCACTCAGATGACTCGCAGGACTGCCGGCGAGATAATATGCGTGTGTTATGCCGAAGATTTTGTAGTAGACCTCTACAATACAGTGATCGAACATTATGGACACTATCCAAGCCACGAGATCCTGAGCCTGCCACCAGTGGTGGTAGTGTAGACTAGTCGAAACATATACCGCCATCCACGAGATACTGAGGCATATAAGCAGAATATGGGTAAACAGGATACAGGCGGAAGTCGATGGAATAACACGCACGGATTGACCTAAGGATTAGAGGGTCTGAGCGTAAGTACTATACTGAGTTGAAGACCGTCGCGGGTGCTCACCAGTGATGAAGGACGCGTCATCGGAAACCAAGAATGAGACGAGCCCGGCAACGTCCTCGGGTTTGCCATTGTGCTGGAGTACGTTGCTATTGTTGAACTACGTGTAACCGGTAAGTCTTGGGCTTGATCCCGGGCTTTTGAGTTACGGATGGCCACACTCACAGATGCAGTCCACGCCCCCTTCGGCAGGCCGCTGGTGGACGTGTGGTACTCATCCAGATATTCCACTGCAAACATGGCACGCGTCAGCTCAGCAGCTTGGTTATCGAGATGCCCTGCTAGTACGCACTCAGTGGGGTCTCGATGACGCCTGGGGCGTACGCATTCACGGTGATCCCGTACTTTCCGTAATCCATAGCTGCACACTGGGTCATGCCGCGAATCGCAAACTTTGTCGCGCTATACGCGGTCATCTCTGCAAACCCTGGAATGAATCAGCTCAACTTAGCCCGCAAATCAGCCGATGTTGGCTACCTTTCTTGCTCGCAATCGACGCTGCGCCCAGGATGCGTCCACCCTTGCCCTGCTTGATGAGCTGTATCGCAGCATACTTGTAGCAGAACGTTCCCTTGAGGTTCACAGATAGTAGCCTGTCGAAGTCCTCCGTGGACGCTGAGGGGCGGAGGTCGCTGTCAGGCAAGATCGCATGCGAACAGTAAAAAACCACTGACTCTCATGCAGTACACGATTGACGGAAATGCCAGCGTTCGCGATCATCTAGGAGACATCGTATGTGCGAGTCAGCACGACTACCAGATGGTTGAAAGTGCAGAGGGACCTTACCGCATAGAGACTTCCGAGCTCCTGAACAACAGTGTCGACTAATCTCTTGACGTCGTCCTCCAAGGCGACGCTCCCAGTCACCTTGACCACTCGCGTGCCATATTCCTTTCAACATGGGCAGCGAGCTCATCCAATTGCGGTTGAGACTGTGGAAGGTCAAACAGTCCCAGATCGTATCCGTCTTTGGCGAGCCTCAGCGCGACACCGCGACCGATACCCATCGCTGCGCCAGTGATGACGGCAACACGTTTTGCAGCAGACATGGAGGTATAGTAAGTAGGGGTTATAGGGGTTACCTGCTCCTGCCGGTCCTGGGTCCTCGTTATATACGAGACCAATACGAGAGTAGAGGAGGCGCTAACAGTCGGAGAATATGACCGGGTTCCTATCGAGTCATGCAGGAATCAGCACGTATTTCATGGGAGCGAGAGACTGATATGCCGACCGGACAATGTAAGCGGCAGTAGAGCCGTTGAATCATGCCAGATGCAATCACTGACCGGTACTCTAATACTGCTAGTACTGAGTCCTGGTCCGTCACATTGATAGAGCAGGACTCGTGCGCCAGACAAGTAGGTTGACGAATGATCACCATACGGGCACACCAAAATGTGCAATTCGCTGCGATCCCATGATCAAACACCAGTGGCCGCAATGCGATGGAATAGTTAGTCATTATGTGCAAGGCCGGTCCCCGCACATGTGGGGATATACAATACACTACCGGGATACATATGTGCAGTCCGTGGCTCCGAACAATGTTCATCTAAGGCTCGACTAAGTCCGTGATGGGGAATAAGTTACAAGCGCGGAGTTTGTGGGCGGTCCGTAGGAGCATACTTGGCCTAGGATGCAATGAGCATAGTTGGGAGCCTACTCAAATGGAACGGACTCACCATCTCGTTCTCCTTCTTCTGAAACCCGCACTTCTCGTAGAAGGCTGCGTAACAGATCACCATGAGACCAACGTCGGAGACACGAGAAGCGGGGCAGATCACTTACGTATGTTACTATCGCTGCAGTTCAGGATCGTCTTGTAGCACCCGCTGTTCTCGCTGATACCAGTAAGAGCGTGAATGATCCGGAGACCGAGCTTTTTGCCCTGCTGGCTCTTGTCCACGGCGATATCCTCGATATGCCCCACACAGCCAAGCCCACGCAGGAACTTGCGCTCGATGAAAACGGTGCCAACCGCGACAATGCGGTCGGACGCCTTGTCGACAATGACGATGCCGTAGTATGTGCGGGGTGCCGCGCGCAGGGCTTCGAACTGGGCGCGCCACGCGTCCTCGCCGGGATCGGTCACGACAGTGAGGACTGACAGGACCGAGAGGTGACCGCGCCGGTAGTCTGTGGATGCGAGGGGACGAATCTGCGCGTAACACCCAGTTCAACGAGGAGCTCGCAGGGCACAATATAGTGAGAAAAAACATACGTGGAGTTCTGCGGGGAGCTGCTTGCGAACGTCCGCGGGAATCTGTTCAGTTGGGAAGAGCAGGTCGAGCTCAGCGTCGGGCGTGAAAGGCATTATGACTTGAGTATTTGTGGTCGTCAAGAGTACGCTAGGATGGTCTACGAGGTAAAGAGGGGCAGTGAGGGAGTGGAAGAGAAGGCGGATGGGAAGCTGGGAGCAGGCAACCAGCGGAACCTGTTATGAGCGCGTTCGGGTGGCCGTTTTTGGCTGGCGGCGAGCGTCTGTGGCAGCACTGGCGCACCGCGCTCTGTCCCCGCCGCGCGGCTTGCCCTCACCGCCCATGGCGATGTCCCCGACAACGTTTCTCCCACTGTGCGGCGCCAGGCGACGCCCGTCTTTCACATCTCGCTGTCCTGTGCTTCGGCTCAATTCCATTTCTTAAATCTGTGCTGCAATGCATTGCTGTCCTCGGGGAGACACGAAGCGGGTTGAGGCTGCTTCAATACGTAGGCAATTCGTCGTCCACCTGCATGAGAACGTCGACGACGATCCACGAACGTGCGTGGCACGGGAGCGGCGTGACATACATAAGAACGTATATGCGGCAGACCACCGCTGTTAACTTGTGACGCTCGCTAGCTCGAAGCAGCAGCAGCGAGTCTACAAGGGAGGACTTTACGCTCATCAAAAGGTATGCAATGACGTCGCATCTTCATCTTCACTCTCACAACGCGCTTTGTTCTACCAACAGTCATCCTGTGCGATTGTGCGATGGAGCGATCCCTCGTAGCTCGTCCCGTAACCGTTGAGGTCGCAGTTGAGGTCGAGTCCGATGTGGTGACAAGCGTGGCGAGGCTGCTTTGAGGACTCAAAGATAAACATCGGTCACGAACTCTCGCTGTCTCCCGCTCGCGACACCTTCCTCCCAAGCCCACCCTGCGGCAGGTGTGCTCGAAGTGGCCCGTCTGAAGTTGATCACGACCGAGCCTCGCCAAGGTACGGTGCGGCTTCAGACGTCCGACCATCCTCTCGGCACTGAGATTTGTCACCACTCGCTGCCCACTCCGCGCCATCCTCAATTTGCCGGCTCTTTTGCGTGTCTCGTATTGTCACGACACGATTTCCACACCGGCGTCGGACACGCAGGACACGAGGGAAGCTACTGCCGGTTCTCATCACTGTCCATGCCCTAGGTGTCAACTTCGGGACCCAAGTATGAGCCTTCCTTTGAGGCCATCTTCACACAACTCAATCCCTGTGACACGGCTTAGCCTGTGAGTTCTGATCTTCGTTTGACGTTGAACGGGAGGCATGACTATTCTCCACGCTATTTCCCCCACTACCAAATGCCGCGCCTAGATAATCGTCTCAGCAAGATGATGTCTCTGACGTGAGCATTAGAGCGGAAGGGTTGAGATCCACCGATAGAAAACGGAGATGTATCACGTTAATGGCAAGTATAATAGCGATTCGGTTTGGAAGAAGCCGTCCTGGACTCCCCAAATATGATCGCAGGTCCTCTTCAGCCGGAGCCGTCGGCGGCTCTTGTGTCTCCCAAGAACATACGCAATGGTGAGTGTCGCACTCGCTGGGAGGGTCTACGCTAAAAGGTTGATTCAACAGCAATGGTGGTTCAACCTTGCCCTGATGCTCTGCCAGAGTCTGCCGCTCGTCGGTGGATCGGGACGGACTTCATATATTTCGTCGACGTCCCATGGTATCCCTCCCTCGTGCCAACTGCCTCGGCATGCAGCACCGCTCCCAGTGTGACGCACCCCGCAGCAGCGTTTTGCGACATCGCCGCCCGTGTTCTGGAGGAGTTGATCGGTACATCCCTGGCGAAGATCCCTCTTCCACTATCCCTGCGGGACGGTCTGTGTTGTCGGAGGAGGCTCTATGGACTCTGCTCCTTCCGAGGACCGAAGAACTAGGCAGATGCGGCGCTGATCAGCTTCGCCTGGCATCCGAAGCGTTCCTCGTATCTCTCAGGAAGGCTACCTCCGCCATCGACAGGAGTCTGGTTCAGGATTCCACGAATGCCTTCGACCGTAGAGTCTTTCTCGCTGTAGGCATCATGTTCTACGGCCTCGCACATTGGGCAAACGCTGTCTTGCACGACGAGAGGCAGGCGATCCTTCTCCTCGATGGCACGAGGATGTCTCAAGACCTCATCTCCGTGTACCGCGAGGAGCTCTCGGAACGATGGGAAAATGACATAGGGTACGAACTCGACCGAGTTCTGGACGGTGGACTGCCGTTCATCGCGTATGCGTCCAACTCTACCCCCACAATCAATCGCTCCAACTTCCTCGACCCTCACGACTACGCTCCCCTGCATCGTAGCGCCCAGTGCAGTTGTCCCTTTATCCGACCACCTCTCTCCGATGTTATGCACCATCTCGCTGCATCTCGTGTCCCAGTAATGGTGCTCGATGGCAACGTTCTGTCTGTCCGGGACAGCCTCGTTGGAGATTACGTCGCGATCAGCCACGTTTGGGCGGACGGACTTGGTAGTATCGCGGAAGTCGGTCTTCCCGCTTGTCAGATCTCCCACATCGCTTCCCTCACTCGCCGCCTGGTATCGAGCGGTGCGTTCTGGCTGGACGCTCTCTGTATTCCCGAAGAGGAGACGTCTCGCAAGCGTGCCATCACTCTCATGGCCCAGACATACGAGCACGCAGCGAAGGTGCTCGTAACGGACGGGGGCATCCGGACTCAGTGCAGCCTCTCCTCGCCCAAGGAGGAGTGCATCCTCCGCATCGCGACCTCGGGCTGGATGCAGCGCATCTGGACACTCCAGGAAGGCATGCTCGCGCGCGAGCTCTACTTCGAGGTTTCAGACGGGCTCATCGACGTGACGCACTTCAACGGCCCCTTCTTCCACCTAGCATGGGCATGCATCCCTCTCCTTCGGCGTCGCCTGCACGACTTATCGAGGCTCCAGTACCACGCTGTGTCCCACGATCCCCCGCGCTGCTCGTACCGAGACATAATCGCTCTCCTGCGGCATCGTACCACCAGCAAGCCCAGGGACGAATGTGTCGCTATCGCCGGTCTGTTGGGCATCGATGCTGCAGAGCTCGTAGCAATCCCAGACGGCGACGCGCGCATGCGGACGCTACTCATGCGGTGCGGCACCCTTCCGCGTTGTGTGGCTGTCTACGGGTGGTTCTCGCGCAGACTCGACCTCCCGAACTTTCGCTGGGCGCCGTCGTCGATCACCAACATCCTCTGGCAGGGCGACGACGACCCGTACGTCTCCAGGTGTACGGAAGACGGGCTGTTCGGGCGTTACACCATCGTCCGCTTCCCGCTCGTCGACATGCGCAGGTATATCGGCATTGTGGTGACAGTCACTGGCGAGGTGCTCCTCAACAGACCAGGTGGCCAGATTGAGGTAGTCTCTTCGAGGACGGTGCACATACAGCTGTCCCCTGCGCCTGTCACGGCAGGCATCCAGAGCGGCCGTCCTGTGGTGATCAACGGCATCCTCATAACGGATCGCGCGCTCCCGACTACCGTGAGCGAGCAGGCCGCCGCGGCCATTTTCACCCCTTCCTTGCAGGGACAGACAACCGAAGATGTTGTACTGGCCTCGGACGCGAACCCTCTACATTGTCAGTTCATCGCAGCAGGGAAGGTGGAGGCGAACGATCATGTGGCTGAGAGACGGGACGATGGGGACGTCATGCGAGGATGGAAGCATGTTGAGGGATTCATGCATAGCTTGGTGCCAGTCCGGCTTACATGAGGTAACGATGCGTGGTGGTTTTCCTCTGTTACAATGTACTAGTACTCACTACGGATTTTGAGGTGCCTGCCCCATCATTCGCGGCGTGCATGGGGGCTTGTGTCTCGAATCCTCCCCGTTCCGCACTGCGACCACTGGAAAATCTCCAGATGTGTTCTGGACGCGCAGTGACTTGACGCCTTGTGGCCTGGCATGCCATCAAGTTGGGGCGTCCGAAGGCGCCGCGCTGGCGGGTTCCGGATACGCATGGCCCGCGGTGTTGGGCGAGGGCTGCTTCTGCTTCTCCGCGCGTTCTCGTTGTGAACACCTCAACAGCGCCACATGAAGCCATGCAAAGCTACGACGCCTGGGGTTTGGATGAGTCCTCTTACAGGGGTCTCAATGAAGGATCGCTGACCTTGGCAGGACGCCTTGCAACTCAGGCCGTTGGAGAGTCTTCGAGTCCCTTAACCACCCAGGGTCTCGTCCACACTGCTTTCATCATCCTCATTCCAGACGTTATCGACAGTGGTAGGATCGCGTTCCGCTGTGTCGCGCGCGATAGTGACTAGTCAGCTCGATGGCCGCGCTCGACGAGAGGATATGACGTGAAGTAGTATAGTACTTACCGTTTCCGCGCGGTCGCAACACCTCCGCTCGTATGGCCCACCACCCATGCAGGATATAGAAGACCCACAGAACGAGACACAACCCCACAATCGCGGCGACAACCCCTACGACGATCGATCTAACCTCGCTCCCGGACGCCCGGCGGACCATGGCTGCGGCTGTGCCCGCACTTCGAGTCGAGCTCGCTCGATGATATGGTGAGGGAAGAGGCAAAGTAGGCATGGAGGCTTTGGATGCCGTCCTCGAGTACGCTGGACATTGTTTTATAGGAGCTCGAGACGGAGCATGAAGGCAACGTAGTACTTCCACGGTTGCTCGTGACCAGGTCGCGGGCGATCCAGAAGCGGCCACTGCGGAGTCTCTCACGGGGCGAATGCCTAGAGTACAAGGGTTAACGTATTCGTCCATCACAGACTCACAGACAGCTCTAGGTGTACACAGGTAGCTAGGTAGGTCATAAGAGGGCGTGGCGTCATGAAGAAGGAGGGCTCAACAGGAGAGAATAATCATAGTACAAGAGGATGCATAGCGCGGGTTAGATATGTTCGCATAAGTCATCAAAGGCCAATGAAAATCGATCACGAAGGAAGAGTCAGAGCAGTCGCATCAAGCGACAACTTAGTACTCCTCGTCTTCTTCCTTGACAGCACCGCCAGTGAAGCCTGCCCACCGGCGCTGCCCGCCTAGACCGACGTCTGCCGCCCAAACCTCGTCCATACTTGGTCGTGGCTTGAAACTCTCCCGTCTTGCGCGCGTCGCCTTCTTCGCGACGACCACTGCACTTGGGCCGGGACCACCATACCTGCTGTACGAGTTGCTCGATGTGTACGAGGCTGTGCGGGATGTTGGGTAAGGGTTGTATGAGTGGCTGGACCCAAGCTGCTGGGCGGAGGGTACGCGGCCATGCCCGAGCGCGTGGTGTGCGGTTCCAGGCTTGGGGACAGGCATAGCAATGGGGACAGGGCGAGGGAGGGAGGAGCCTGCCATAGTAGGAGTCTTGCCTGGCAGAGGGATCTTGGTGGGAGACACGGACCTATTGATGCCTGGCCCTCGATTACTACCGAGAGGTGCGCGTGCAGAAGGCGCGTTGGTCGTAGACTCTCCGAGTCGGGGCCGCTTGTTCGGCATGGACTGGGAGGAGGAGAGGCTTGAGGATGGGCGAATCGCAGGGGTAACAACGCCCGTTCTTCCGCCGTGTCCGGACGTCGGAGGGGCGTGACTGTAACTGTTGGCCGGAGTCGTCGCCCTCGGAGGAACAGAGCCGGCACGTCCCTTCGCGCCCTTCTTGCCGTTCTCCTTGTCGTTAGCGCCCACAGTCTCCATCAGCAGCTGCAGTATACTCATGCCGTGTACGAGGAACATCCGACCGGTCTCCGCCTCCCAAGCGGGGATTGAAACAAGCAGGTCCTGCTCCAACTATGCCCGGCGTCAGTCATGCCGGCTAAAGACAGAGAACATTGACACTGCTCACTCGGGGTTTCTCCTTCGTGACGCGCTTGCGCATCTTCTCTTCACGGAGGAGTCGCCCAGGATCGCGCGGACCTCTGCCGAGCAGTCGGCTTTGGTCGCTGGCGGCAGCCAGAAGCTCCTTCTCATCGTCGCAGATATCGAAGTACTTCCGGATGCTGGCGAGGAGTGGTCCCTTCATGCGGCGTTCTTCCTTTAGTCGTTTGATCTCCTCTTCGTGAATAGACAGGAGTTCTTCGGTGTGTTCGTCTAGCGCACATGAGGTCAGTATCATTCTGAACATGGAATCTTGCCTGGCAACCCACCGTCAAAGAAGGGCGCGAAGTCCGCGCGCTCCTCCTCGCCGACCATGAGCTCGTCCCAAAGCCTGGTGATCTCGGTGCGGGCGTTTTCAATGAACGTTCCCATCCGTTCGCGCTTCAGCTCAAGCATGCGCTCCAGCTCCTCCTCGTAGGCCTTGATAGTCGCCTCGGTAGTCCCGCGCTGAGCCTCGACGAAGGCGTCCATATCCGCATCCGCTACGCCAAGCCGCCGCCAAAGCGCCTCAAGCTGATCGTACATCGCCTGAATGTGCGCTTCCCTCCTCTTCTTCGTCTCCTCAAGGTCGGCACGCGTTGACTCAGCCCATGCCATGAGCGCCTGCGTAGGTTCGACGCCCTCGAGTCCGAGCGCGGCATTGGATTCCGGGAGGTCTTCGTCAGATAGTTCCTCCATGCGAGCAACGAATTTTGCGAAGACCCGCTGGTGATCAACCTCCGAGACTTGAGGCGCCTCTTCGGACAGAAACAGAAGAGGCGTTAGCGGCTTGAGGCGCGAGGCTGGTGTAGGAGTTGACATGGGAATAGACATAGAGGTGGAGAGGAAGGGATCGGAGTTGTTGTTCCTGGAGCTGCATGAGGAACCTGGACGGTGCAGAGGCGGCAGCGCGAGAGTGGATGAGGACGCCGTAGGAAGGTCGTCTAGCGATGGTGGTGTTATGCCGAGCTCCGTATATAGCCAATCAATCTGGACGAAATGACCCGAGAGCTGATTAAGTCGCTTCGCCTGCGTATTGTCAGAACATGCTCGTCAAGTTAGGAAGCAAGTGCGTAGAACTTACGACTTCGCCCTTACCCCTTACGAGTTCCTTCTCTAGCTTCGAGAAGCGTTCGGGCGTCACGTCTCGATGTGCTGTTGAGTCATATTCATCTTCTCCAGGGGCAGGAATGGGCTCGAGGATGTCTTCCTGGTAGTACTCGGGACCGAGCGTATTGGCCAAGGAGGAGATCCTGCTCGTCAAGTTCAAGAGCTGTTCCAACTTGGTGTGGTATTGCTGGGAGCGGTGGAAAGTCAGCATCGGGGCGCACGCACTGCAATCAACGTACACACCTGTCGCAACTTCTCTTGATACTCCGAGATGAGTTCGAAGCGTCGCGGAAGGACTTGTTCCTTCCTGATCTCTCCTACACTCGGTCCTGACGACTTGAGATGCCCGCCCAAAGCGCGGCCATACCGCAGACATTCCTCCTCTACCAAAGCACACTTCTCCATCCATCCGTCTACTTGCTTCCGGCGAAGGTCGATCTGACTTTCAATGCACTGGGTGAGCTGTTGTTGCAGTGTAGATAGTTCGTCATGTAGAGCGGTCGGGGGAAGACCAAGCTGAGCATGGAGTGTCGGCAGCAATTGCGTCTGAGACTGCAAGTGTGTGTGTAAAGAGTTTAGCAAGGACGTGATTGTCGTAGACATGTTGGCTTTCGCCGACGTCGTGGAAGGTGGTCAAGGCAGAGTTCAACATGCCAACGGGCGTCTGTCGCGAACCGCGTTTCCGTCACGTGATGGCGTTGGCACGCGTCGACGGCAAGGTCCGAAGCTAGTCTCTTTCCGCCATCGCCGGCGGCACCATCGGACTCAACATTCTTGGCAAATTGCAGTGGGTCCACGTCGTCACTAGTACTGACCTAACCGCTGCTGGCAACATACACTGACTGCGGGCCTCTTCGAAGTTGCAGGTACTCCAATGCTTCCGCAGCAACATCGTGTAGGTCATGGCCCACGGGGCCCGGGCCATCAAAGCTCGGGTCGGCTGGGACAGTTGTCAGCTGGAGGTGGTTAACGACATGACATCGGCCCATCCCAGAAGTGACGACGTCTGTCCCGGGTACTTTTCAATCCGATGACTTTCAAGATGTTGCTTACTCATTTCAATGGCGACAGGTCACAGTGTTCCGTGATGCTGGCGTAGTACTGGCAGACGGGAAGTAGTGGGCACTGGGTGGGTGTCAGCAAGTCAGGATAGGCCATGGTGAGTTCCTTATCGCATGGCTCCGTGGTGTGCGCTCGCCAAGTGACGAACAAACGCATATACCTTGGCCGGACGGCCCATTTCCCGACCGTAGCTTTGAACCTTACAGTACCAGCGGCACGCTCGTTACTGTTCCTGACGAAGAAGCATCGCAGCCGCTGATCTACGAGATCGGTGTTCGATCGATGTCGCCGTACTCATAGGAGCTTACTGGAGGACTATGTTCTCGGTAACAGCGCTCCGAGGCCACAAAACCGGTACGTCGCCTGCCACAGCTATCGGGTCTCGTTGACGCAATCAAACGAAGCTGACATTCCTCAGGCATCGGCGGATCCCGCACGCTACGATCTACTACTAGTGTCGTGTACAGGAGGCACAAACAAGAATAATGCTGAAGCATGCGTGGTATCAGGTGTGTTTTTCCCCTCGCATGCCTGGCAGAGACGCCATGCTGAGAGTGGAATTGCAGTCTGTCGTTGCACGCAAAACATGGACAGCCCTGTGATTAGTCTCCCCCCAATCGCGGCGGAGACGACCATCACTTATCATCCGCGCTCCGGGAAGCGTCCAGAAGGGGGTGCGCTTCTGCTCGACGCTTACGCGAAGATGTCAGAATCCAACACTCCGGTCACGCTTGGAGCGAGGGTACACCCAGGCACAGTCACATGAACATATTACGGGGAGCTCGGACGAGCGTAGCCGGATGCCAACGAAGTCCATCGGACGTTTCCCAATACTGTACCACTGCCTTCCTTTCCTCACACCATTCGGAGTGCCACTTTGCTTCATTTCGAGAGTATGTGATGCGTGATACCACCGGTCGGGGCCATACTGACATTCGGTTAGGATTTTGCTGCGCCTACGTGGAACACTATTTGTCCACAAAAGCCTTCAGATATGGGACGACAATGCTGCGAGCGACATGCCGCAACCCTCAGTCTGTCCAGCCTGCAAATGCAAAGCCTATCCATGGCTCCGCAGGCCTCCGCTCCGTTGGCGTCTATGAGAAAGCTGTGAGAAACGAGGCGCGTGAGACCGATTGCTGAGTCCCCTTCTCTGACTGTGCTATGCCGCGCGCACCCGCCTGCTTCATATATGTCCTCCCACCTTGTTATGGAGTGCTTCCTCCCGTCACACTCTGTCCCGGACTGTACAACACCAAGGCGGACATCGCGACCTCGACCTCGAGACAACGCCTTAATTATATACTAGTATCTACGTTACTTCCTCGTTGTTTTTGGTAATGACTGCCAGTGAGCATTCGGTGAGTCCTGGTGATTCTGCGCGCCCGCGAGGTTACTGACGATTCAAAGACTGCAGCTGCTGACGACATCTCTGGGGCCTCCATACGGGCTTCGGACGACATTCGAATGGCCGAACCCAAGATAGACTCTACCCTAACGCCATCGACTACCCGCACTACGGTCGATGCTGGACCCAATGCGGGGTTGACCGTGATCGAAGTGGTTGAGAAACCAGATCAACTGGCTACCCCGGAAGGAGCGGTTGGCGAGGACAAGCCATTATCAAACACCGAAATTCAGCTCGTATTCCTTGCGTACGTATGCCGCTCACCTACCCCACAGCATGGAACTAACAGAGCTTGCAGGCTGTCTGTCGCAGCATTCCTCGGTTCGCTCGACCAGACAATCATAGCTACGGCTATGCCTACCATTGCGTCGCAGTATAACGCGCTACCGCAACAAAGCTGTGCGTTTTCCGATTTATTCATCTTCAGCCCCGCTAACGCCACACAGGGATCTCGCTGGCCTACTTGCTGACTTCGACGGTCTTCCAGCCCATCTTCGGGCGTGGCACCGACCTGTACGGCTCTAGGCTCATGTTGTTCCTCTCAATCATCGTCTTCGACATCGGCTCCCTCTTCTGCGCGGTTGCCACCGACTTCATATGGTTCTGCTGCGGAAGGGCAATTGCTGGTGAGTCTCGCCCTACCTATCAATCAAACGGAATGCATGTTGACAGCGCATTGATGTAGGAATCGGAGCAGCAGGCTTGCTTGTATGTCATCCAGACTTGTCTCCGGCTTCTCCGCTCACTTCTCCGACAGGTAGTGTGTATGATCATAATTAGCCAGATGGTTCCGCTCCGCGATCGGGGGAAGTATGTGGGCGCCATGTATGCGCGGACGGCTATCGCAACCGTCCTTGGACCCGTAAGTTTTCTGTATGGTTCGTGGCAAGCTCCGTCGGCGCTCACTGTGTTGCAATACGACAGGTTCTCGGCGGTATCTTCACCAAGTTCGACTGGCGGTGGTGCTTCTGGATCAACCTCATCCTCTCCGTGCCGGCCATCGCAGTCCTCTTGGTCTTCGTGAAGAAGATCCCGAACAGGAAGCGACCAGGAGTGACTTTCAAGGATGTCGACTTCGGCGGGATTATCCTCATCGCCGTATGCGTTGTCACTTTGTGCATGGCTCTCACTTGGGGCGGGACGACTTTCGCGTGGAGCAGCCCTTTGATCATCTCCCTGCTTGTCGTGGGAGGCGTCCTCGTTCCCGCCTATATTCTCTACGAGCTTTACATCCCACGGTTCCCCGTCGTTCCCCTGGAGATGTTCAGGATTCGTAACGTGACGGCGTCCACTGGCAACTACTTCTTCTCCTCGGTGTAGGTGGCGCAACCCCTTCTGATTCCGCACGATTCTGACCTCATTCTGCCAGATCCATGTACGGCCTGTCCGCGTACATCCCCTCATATTACCAACTCGCTCGGGGCGACAATCAGCTGGTCTCCGGTTTGGAAATTCTGCCATAGTAAGTTTGCTTGATGCAACCCGTCATGGCCGAGCTTGACCCGAGGGTTTCTAGCGTCGGGACCATCGTGATCTTCTCCACTCTGGTGGGTTATCTGATGTCCTGGACTGGTCGCACGAGGCCATTCCTCTGGGCAGGCGGACTCGTCAACCTCATCGCCAACGGCCTTTTGATCATGCTCAACGGCACCCTCCCACGCGCTGTCGAGTACGTCTTCCTGGCGTTGAGCGGCGCTGGCGTCGGCTTCATTGCCCAGACGAACACCGTGTCAGCCCAGAGCAAGGTGTCGCGCGAGCTTCTAGCCAGCGTCACGACGATGACCATGTGGAGCAAGTCCCTCGGAGGCATCGTCGGAATCGCCATGCAGGGTTCAATCATCCAGAATGTCTACTTAAAGAACATGCAAGCCGATCCTGCGGCAGCGCCGGTACGTGACTCCCGCGTGTATAATACCAGTCATTGGCACCGGTGCCTGATCATATATGTCCTACAGTACCTCCCACAGCTCAAGGCTTTGAGTGGCCTTCACTCACTGCCTGGACCCATCCAGGCGTTGGCGGCGAAGTCTTACGGCAAGGGCTTTAGCACGATGATGATCGCTACTGTCCCCTTTGTAGCCGTCGGATTCTTATTCTCGCTGACTGCTGAGGAGGCTTCATTGGGTCGAAAGACGGGAGAGAAGGAACTGCCAAAGGACGAGGAAGCCCCAGCAGTGCCGAAGGACGAGACCCCGGCTGATACTGCATTCCCTCCCGAGAAGGTTAGCGGCGACAACGCCAACGTGTAGGATAGGATATCTATGTTGTTGACCGCTTTACTTATTCCGATTCGCGCGATCCGTCATCTGCCTTCGGACCTGCCATACAGCTGGCATGTTGGCAGCTATCACTTCCTACCATAGACTCAATTTCAACTCGGCTCATGTCTAGAGACGCGTTTGTCTGCACTCTCTTGACTACGTAACAGTGTAATCGCGACTTCGTTAATATACGACATTCTCCCGGTGGGAGATTTCATACCAAGCGCTGCATTCGGAACTCCGACAGCGTCTACACAGGGTCCAGGAGAGGACTCCGACTTCTCCGACGCGTTCTTTTGCCGCCTGCACAGATACTCACCACCATTGAACCTCCATGAGGTCCGGCATTGTGAATCACCTTAGTGCACCGCCGTGCCTGCCCGCTTCCTAGTTTCTCGAACCAGCCGGTGTTACGACACATCTACGCGCTGCCCCTGCTTTGGACAGGTCCCCGACGGAACATGAGGCTACGCCGGGAGCTAGGATAGTATTTGCGAGATAACCAGACCGGCAAGTGGTGTGTCATGCAGTCGTCCGACTCTACCGCGACGCTCACGAATGTTGCAGATCGTCGTTTTATGCCAGATGTTTGGGTACTGGATTGGCGGGACGCTGTCGCTGCGATCAACGGAACTAGCACAGTCACATAGCTCCACGTCTCGAACTCTAACGTAGACGACAAGTGGCCGTCGACGCTCGGAAAGCAGGAAGTGCACAGGGTCCAGACATACCCAATACAGGCCACGATGGCGCAAGAAGCCGTCCGACCAATTCCAGCTGGAGGTACCCAATACATATCCGCATGTGAACGCCCTTGCTGATTGCCTCTGGCGGATTGCAGAGCGCCATGAGGATGCGCATGTATATAACGTGTCGCTGAGGGCAGAGACCCGCCATCCTCCTAGTAGTACCTCTATCTCCTCTCCTTAATATGACCACTCAATTCGCCGCCCCGCTCACGCCTCACAAGCTCAGGGATGAGCTCTTGACCCATCCCCTCATGCTGTCTATCGGCAGTCTCAGTCTGTCGACATTCATGTCGCGATCTATCTACGGCATGATTGACTGGAGACCCGTAAGTGCTGTCTTCTTCGAAGTCGTAATCATGCGCCTGATTGACCTTCCTTTCCCGCCCTTCCGCAGGTTCTTATTTGCGTCGCTTCGGACATTCTTGCCATCGGAATGGACCACTATTTCGATCAGGAGCCGATGCAATTGTACGCACAGAAGACGGGCAACAGCGAGCTGACGGCGATCTTCAAGCAGGCCAAGGTCCTCCTTTTCACCAGTGCCGCCCTTCTGCTCTTCGCTCTCGCGGTTTCGCCACCATGGACATGGCTCATGGTCACCATCTTCTTCGGACCCGCATTCGTGTGGGACTTCAAGCTGCTCATCTTCGGTGGCAAGCGTCAGCAGAAGACGAAGCAGCAGAGCGCCGACGAGAAGCCCGCAAAGAAGGCGTTCTCAATCAAGCGCATTCCGGGCATGAAGGCGGTCCTCATCGGTATAATCAGAGGGTGAGTCTCTTCTGCAACATCCGTGTCGTCCGCAACTAACAACAATGTCCGCTACAGCTGCGGCACATTTGCCATTGTTAACTCGATCCTCGCACACTCGGTTCCCACCGCCTCGAGCGGTCCCAGCATTTGGAACCCGACCCAGATAATTATCTGGTCCACCATCAACCGCGCTTGTCATGCTGTACGTGCTCTCCTTGTCTTCTGCCGCAACTTCGCTCTTACGGTATCCGCGCTTCACAGGTGATGGCTGACGTCCGGGACTTCCATGAGGACTGGGAAAAGCAAGTACCCACGATCCCGGTGCTTCTCAAGAGCGTCTTCCGGACCAAGGTGCTCCTCACCGCCATCCATCTTCTCACGACCATCCTTTACTCCTACAACCCCTACATTGTCTTCGCGTCCCTGTACGCCACGGTACTCGTCTGGTTCCTCAACGAGAATACCCCACGCGGTCTGTACCGGCTGAGTTTCCACTCCCAAACGCTGACGGCGCTCCTGTACGGAGCTGTCGAGGCGACGAAGTGGTACACGTCCTATCAGACGATGTGAGGGCCAGCCTGACTGGGTTTCTATTTTATTCGGGAGCCATATGTAGAGCTTTCCACCGCTGGAGCGTGCACTACTGCACATTATTTAATGAGACGCGAGGCTTGACGTGCTCCTGTCCGATGTGTAGACTAATCAATTGTGTATCCTAATCTATCGCGCTGTCACTCTTTCCTTGTCAATCCCGATGCCCCCGAGCATCTCATGTCTTTTCGTTGCGATGTTGCTACTCTTCACCAGCTGGCGAAGAACGCATACCAACCTAACCATCATTGATGGGAGCGTCGTTCGTTGCAGAGGTCGACGGCCCGTTCCCTGATGGCCAGAGAAACTCACTCCACGAAATTGCAAGTTTCATCTATTACTGGTCGCTCCGACTCGTGGAGCAACACAGTGGCCACGCTGGGCCCGCCGTCCTCAGCGCATGGGCCGTGGTCACGGAAACAGACACTTCCCCAGTCCCCGGGTCGGATAAGCATATGCTCGAACCACAGTTGAGCACGCTGAAACCCTGCGCACTAATACAGTCCGAACCTTGTTAGTATGCAGGAATGACAGACTCGGTGCCGATCTGATACACGCTCAACATGCTCAGCGGGCGGGGGCGCCTTTGGCGTTGACCCCGACCCGATAAGGGCGCTAGACCTGACGTGAAGATGTTCGCGCCGTGCTACAACGGGGTGGCGTCAGGAGCGTCGCTATCGTCGGATACAGTATGGTGCGCTCGTACGTACGCTCGGACGTCATAGACATCGCATCTCCATGTAGCGGGCCATAGCCAGGCGCAGACCAGAGCTGAATCAATGGGCCGACATGTCAGAATGTACACAGTCGCTGCATGCGGCGCACATATGATATGATCGGGGTTTCGACTCTAATGAGGGGGCATTGCGTGAATCCAATAGGCGCGTAGTAGTTGGCCCGGCGTTGACAGGAGATGTGCTGTTGGCATCGGGAGATGAGACCGGAGGGCGCTGACAGTTGCGAGAAGTCACCTTTGACAATCAATCCACCGGTGGGAAAGCGCTCGCGAAGTTCTGGCCGAGACGCCGAGAACTTCCGTCTTGCCAAGTCCATGGAAGTTCCTGGAGGAGGAGGAACACACCATAAGGCTTATCTGTGTGGAATGTCGTACTCGTGTGTAGTGGGTTAGGATCGGAGGCGCCAGTCCGTTCTACGGGACCCTGAATACTTCGCCGGCGTCTCGGAGAGTATGTACTCGAATGCGAGGACGAGCAAACCGTCCAGCGGCCGGCGACTGGCGCATTCGCTTGCATGTGGAAGTATGTTGCTGCGAAGGTGGCGCATTGAGATCCGAGAGGCTATCAGGCCGACATGCTAGGCAGTGAGGCTGCAGTATCGCCGCGGTGAGCTCAGAATTCTCTCACCGAGCACTGCGCCTGATCAAGCAGTAAACATATAGTGGTGTGGTTTCTGTTTCACATTCATGTCAGCCTTCCGACCCATCGGCCGCGCAGAATGACACAAAGCAATACCTTTGAATAAGTGACGCGGGTGGAAATGCGGCTATGTTCACCAGTGCGGAGGCACCAACATCGGCAGACCTCAGAAGGGTACTCATTGGTCACTTGTGAATGGGTGTGATAGATGAATAGTGCGCGCAGCGTACCTCTGAAAATTCATAACGCCTCTGCTTTGAACGGCGGTAGGCTCAACACCAGACCCGATTGGTGAAGTCGATGCCGGCAAAAGTCCGGTCAGTAGGAAGCAAGTAACAATGTTTCCTCTACGTGTGCAACAAGGGACCGTAACCCTGTAGTTCGGCGAGGTCACCGACAATACGAGGAGCCCTAGGAAGAAAACACATTGAGAGTGTCATACTAAAACGCTAGGCGGTGGGCTCACCAATATTACATCACACTTCACTGCATGGAGACGCAAGCAAGTCATCGAACCAAAAATTGGGTACACCGCAGAGACTTGCCTTTACTTTCAGACGAGGCCAACCTAACCTCACGAACGGGGAGAGGTTCAAGAGTTAGCGCCTGTCGGGCGCCCATCATTGGCGGAAAACTCACGTGGCCATGTTTGCAGGTATTTGCATTGTGGCAAGCCCGATCTGGTAGCGCGCCCTGCAGAACGTCAACGGTACACTCCCCGCCGACACAAATTCAAGGTAAGCGTCGCCGTCTGTGCTTCTGGAGGCTGCAGGACTGCTCGTTCGGATGGAGGAGTACGCGAGGAGCAGGTTGATGGGCGGAAGGATGCGGTTCGAAGGGCGCAAATGGATGGATGGCGCAGGGAGACTTCGGATGGGCTTCTGGGAGAGCTGGATCGACCGATACTGACTTCACTCCTTTCTGCCTGGTTGGACACACAGATGGTACGTCCGCTGTCTTCTCATCCCTTCGCATCGCTAACATACTGCGAGAGTAGAAGCTCGAAATCGACTCGTTCTCCGGCTACCGTATCTACCCCAGCAAGGGCCGCCTCTTCGTGCGGGGAGACAACAAGGTCCGCTCAGCCGCCCCATCCGACAATTCATCCTCCTCATACTCTCTATCCAGATCTTCCGGTTCGCCACCTCCAAGAACGAGTCGCTTTTCTTGCAGCGCAAGAACCCCCGCAAGATTGCCTGGACGCAGGTGTATCGTCGCATGCACAAGAAGGGTATCACGGAGGAGGTTGCCAAGAAGCGCTCTCGCCGTACCGTGAAGCACCAGCGTGGTATCGTCGGCGCTGACCTCGCTGCCATCGCTGCACGGAGGAACCAGACTGCTGCTATCCGCGCTCAGCAGAGAACCGCTGCCATCCAGAAGGCTAAGGCGGAGAAGAAGGCGAAGGAGGACAAGAAGGAGAAGACCTCCAAGGTGCGTTGCAGTGTAGTTGCTCGCAAGCTTCGCTCTGACAACACGCCGATTCTTCAGCCTGCCCGTGCACCTGTATCCTCCGCGCCCCGTGTATCGAAGCAGCAGATGAAGGGTGGCAAGGGTGGCCGCTAAACATGTATCCCGCTTTGGTTCCTTCACTCGCTCTTCATGACCCATGCTTTCGACTTCCCGCGTTGCACAAAATGTATAGGTCTAGCATGCCACCACCACGATCTTATGCCATCGCATGCTTGGTAAAGAGGTCTTCGTGAAGATCTCTGCACGTCATCGCCCAAATCGCCAACATAGTGTGAGGTACGCAATACATACCTAGGTCCGACGTTTCATAGCAAGTCTGATACACGCGGAGTAGCGATGTCGTGAGGCCCTATTGAGTCGTGGGCCATACTTACAGACATTCAGCTCTCCATGACGCAACACGCGTGAGCGACGATCGGGTGAGCCTCGGAAGACTAGAGACCCTCCCTTGCGTCTGCGATATTCCTGCGGGGTGCTATAAATTCGTCGCGATTTACTATGATCGAAGGCGTGTTGACTTCGGGATTCCATGAAGTTGCCCCAGCGTCCGCTCCTCAGGACATGTGATCTTCAGAGGCATCATAGGATGAACTTCTTCGTCGCACCGCCGGCGCGGTTGAGTCTCGGGTGGACCTTTGTCGCATCATCGTGACCACTCTGCGGAGCTCGGGTGATGCTTCCACCGAGTAAGCGAGGGTTGCGTTCACGAAGCTTGGGTGGCCGTCAAGCCCGCATATTATATTGCAGAATTCGCGAAGGTGCCCCCGACGGATCCCCGTTTGCTCTGCCCGTACTTAAGACCCGTCATCGCTCGGACGCTGAGCAGTCTGACTCTTTGAGCTCTGAAGCAGGTTGCTGCGATGGTCAACTTCACCATTTTGGCCGGAGGATACACCTCCTTTGTCGTGTCCTACCTCTTCAACTCGGATTCAAACGCGCTCAGCGTCTTGAACCAATCTCCCACTGGAGCGAACCCCTCCTGGATCTCTTTGCACCCCACAAACAAGAGTGTACTTTAGTAAGTCGTGCATCATTGTGAATGGGTTCGTCGCTAACGCGCCATACACAGCGCCGTCAACGAGAACCCTAGCGGTGGACTGCAGTCCTTCCTGATCGGCCAGAATGGCCAGCTAACCGGCCCCATCGACACGATCAGCTCTGGCGGAGACAGTCCAGCGTTCACGACACCTCTCTCGACCGGCCAGGTCGCTGTCTTTAACGTAAGTCGATACCCACGCTGGCCACATACCCGAGAATTCAACTTCAGCTTTGCAGTACAACTCTGGGGATGGCGAGATCGTGCCAACGCAGACGGGCAATCCGCTTGAGTTCACGTCAGACTACACTCCGATCAAGTTCAATGCGCCCGTTTCGCACCCGCATATGGCGCTTGAACATGGGAGCGAATTATTCGTCCCGGACCTGGTGAGTGTCGTCCTTCTCCCTCGGACCGTCGTTCTTGACGCACTGGCGCGCGCGAAGGGTGCGGACAAAGTTTGGCGCCTCATCGAAGACGGCGCGCCTGGCAAGTTCAGGGTTCAAGGCCAGATTGACCAGCCATCGGGCAGTGGACCTCGTCACATTGCGACGCGGGGTATGCATGCACCGATATGCTGAGCGGCGCTTGTCTCACCGTGAACTGCTACACAGGGAACACTCTCTACACGCTCCACGAACTGGCAAGCACCTTGACTCAGCAGGACATCCCGGCAGCGCCGAACGGGACCACTGGGCCCCTCATCGCGAATTTCTCCATCCTCCCGGATGGCCTTCCTCAAGGCGCCGATATGGCTGCCGGAGAAATTCTCCTCACCGAGGCATCGCCGAGTTTCCCCGAGCCGTTCATCTACGTGTCCAACCGCAACACGGGCGTACAGGACCCGCGCGGCGACGCGATCGCCATTTTCCAGGTCGAGCCGAAGCTCAAGCTGCTTGGCCACGTCTTCACCGGCCTTGACCAGATACGCGGGATGGAGTTTGGAGGGCCGCAAAAGGAGTTCCTCATCGCCAGTGGCGTGGCGGGCTCCGCGGGCACGATCGTGTTGAAGAGAACGCAAGGCGGGAAGAACCTCACGCTCTTGACGAGGAACCTAGAGATACCCACTAGGACGAGCTTCGTGTGGTTGAACTGAAGGAACCAGATAGCCAAGCTTCATTGGAGCTTCGAAGAGGTGTAGCTGTGTACAACTATGCAATGAGCCGTACCTTGACTGGAAGTGAGGCGTGTTCCTGAGCGATCACAACCTGAACGCATTTCAGTCTCCGATGAATTTACTCAAGCTCAAGACTCTACTTAGATTAAGGTCACGCACACATCGCGATTGGTCACGCTGATAAACTTGAGCTTGAGCTTGCCTGCTACGCCACTAGCTCAGCATGTATATCTCAAGTCACATCGGCACAAAGTGCTCATTGCCATGGCGCCACGCATACAACATCTTGGCAACTTCGCGAACGGCACTGCGGAGACTGCGGGAACGTCTAAGGTGGGCTCACATGACGTCGAGGTGGGAATCCAGTCACCATCCCCGGTGGCAACACCTGATCAAAGCAGGCGGGATATCCCGCTGTAGAACCAAGCAGGGGTACCGAAAATGCCGTAAGTTACCCTTGAATACCTAGGCATGAACGCTATGCTGACGCCACGCCAAGCACGGTCGACTTCACCGCCAAGTATACTTCCCTGTCGTGGCCGCCCAGCGCGTATTGGTTCCATGTTTCTGCAGTAACCACTCATGATAACGCAGAGATGAGTTACCGATGCAGTGCTCTAGCTCGGAGAAGTGCAACGGAAGCCAAGCGTTTCGAGGACGTTGATCTTTGTCTCGGTCCAGGTCACATCCGCCCAATAAGCTCTCACACGGACCTATACCAGGACGCGGATGTGCATACGGACGGGATCGAGCGGACCCGTCTTGCGACCAAGAATGGCCCACGATGCTTAGGGCATATGCCTTCCTGTCACAGATGACCTACATATGAGCGGCCGATAAGGACCAAGAAGGTCTGAGATACGCTGGATTGGCATCTCTGACTAATCCCAAGGCGACGGCCGACGATGTTTTCCCCCGCAGGTGAGTCTCAAGAACCCGTGCCTTCATATAGCGTGCTAATGCGTCCGACACCATGTAGGCTCCAGGATCAGCTCTCCACCATGGCTGCGTTGGCGACTGAACAACTCCAACCACCGCTCTCTGCTATGCCTCCAGCACAGATCATGTCCTTGAAGGAGTGTTCTGGCTACGAGAAGAGCGATTCGCATGATGCCAGTGCCACTTCGACTCTGGGAGCACCTCCGACTGCCTCCGCGTACCCGGGACAAGTATCGGACGCGTCATTGGATTCACACTGGCGGCAGGCCTTGCGCAACGGCGATTCCCTAGTCACTATACGAGATATCAAGGCAGCCTCTCCCAAGTGAGTCCTGATTTGCCTGATCGCTGGTCGATTTTGATCGTTATGATTAGCTATAAAGTCAAGAACCCGAGGGTGAGTCTTCTTAGCGAACGACCCGACATCATGCTGACAGGGCCCACAAGAACTACGACTTCGCACGCTATGTCCTCCCGATCAGTGAGATCGAGATCAAGGAGCAGAAGCATTTGACGAAGCAGTCACTTACCGACAAGAAGGTTGCTCTCTCTGAGGCAGCATCCCTCTCGTCGAATACGACGCTCGCATCCGACGACCCCGTCGGTGGCGATAGGGCCCCTTCGCAGGCCAACAGAATGAGCAAACCTGCCATCTCGACGGAGGAAGCCGAGTTCCAATCCAAAGTCCTCCGGGAGTTCCGTACCATCGCTGCATTCAATAACAATCTGGGCATCCCGAATGGTAACCTGAAGTCTCTGGACGGCGATGCCCTCCAGCAACTTGACAGCTACCTGAGCATCGATGACCAGTGAGGATACGATGTTCCATGTGCCGGTGCGATCGCACTGACACATAATCCTATAGAAACACGCCAGACTCATGGATTCCTCGTTCCCCCGAGCTGCTCCGCCTCACCGGAAAGCACCCTCTCAACGCAGAGCCGAACCAACTTCGTCTATTCGAAGCCGGCATGATCACTCCCACCAAGTGAATAGTCATAACTTCCGTGCTCAGTTGAAGGAGTCAGACTGATCCTATTGGCAGGCTGCACTTCGTCCGCAACCATGCCGCGGTGCCCCAGCTCGATTGGGAAACACACACCTTCTCAGTATACGCGGACCCTCCGGATCTTCTCTCGAAGCCGCGACACTTCAATATGGATGAACTCACATCCGGAGACTTCAGAGTCATCGAAATCCCCGTTACCATGGGGTGTGACGGCAGTAAGCACACACTCGCGTCGGAACCACCAGTTGCGATTGACTGCTGGCAGACCGCAGGAAGGAAGTGAACATGGTCAAGAGGACAGTAGGATTCAATTGGTCAGCTTCTGGGGTGTCGACGGCTATCTGGCGTGGAGTACCGGTGCGCGACGTACTTTTGGCGTGCGGTGTACGAGAAACGCCTCCCGAGGAAAGATGGCAAGTTCGCATGATCATCATCGTCTGTCCGCCCCCGCTGATCACTGCTCTTGATCAGGTATATCAACTTCGAGGGCGCCGATGAACCTGCGGATGGTCCTTACGCCACCTCGATTCCACTCACGCATGCGATGAACCCGGCGAACGATGTCATACTCGCGTTCGGAATGAACGGAAGGGTATTGCACCCTGACCACGGATACGTGCGTAGAATAACGCAAACATTCGCGCAGATGCTCATGATGCTTCGCCTCCCCAGCCTGTCAGAGTCATCATCCCGGTGAGTATGGTCTTACATGTGGTCACCGGCTATATTCTGACATTGCTCTTTACAGGGGTATGTTGGTGGCCGACAAATCAAATGGCTGAAGAAGGTGGGCGTGGTTGATAGGTGGTCGAACTAACGGCGTATCTTAACGTTCAATCGACTAGATGTGGGTCACCAAGCAGCCGAATATGTCCTACTATCGTCAGTTCAAGTAGTCTATCTTCGTATGGCCGTTGATACCTGACTCGACTTGTAGACGTCTGGGACAATAAGGTCATCCCCTCATTCATCGACTCCAAGAACCATCCACTCGCTAGGACTTTCTTCCAGGATGAAAGCACAGCGTGTTGGGAACAGGTGGGCCAACTCGGTTGTCTTCCGAGTCGAAGCACGTAGCTAAGCTGGTTACGTGCCACAGACTCTGCAGTCGTTCATCTGTAAACCGGCACACGACGAACGTATCACGCTGATCGACGCTAGCTCTTACGAGAGGACGTACATTATAGAGGGTATTGCGTTCAACGGAGGCGGAGAGCGTATTGAACGCGTCGAGCTCAGCCTAGACGGCGGGAAGACGTGGAGATACTGCTTCCGGCACTTCCTGGAATCACCTCTCAGGTGCGTGAAGTCTTTATATGTCTACCGACCTTCCTCACACACCGTACGCAGGAATGGCGACAAGTACTGGACATGGATCTTCTGGTACGATAGACCCTGCCGACTCTCCCAGCGAGTCAGGGCCAAGGCTCACTTGCACTGGCAGGTCTTGCGACGTCAAGGTTCGAGAGATGGTTGACGCGTTCGAGATCATCGTGCGAGCGCATGACAAGAAGAAGAACTTCCAGCCTGAGCACATCACATGGTCAGTATACCCGCTATTCCATAGACAATGACATGCGTCATGACCTGACCATCGACCCTACAGGAATTTGACTGTAAGTTTCACTCGAGCTAGCTCTGCAGCTACTGACGGCGTTGGCGACGATAGGGAATGATGAAGTAGGTTCAGCCTCTGGGATCGCGGGTACGCCGGCTGATCATTATGTCGCGAAGCAATGCATGGTATCGTGTGCGGCCCAACGTCCTGGAAGACCCTACCACGTCCCTCTCCGTCGTCCAGTTCCAGCATCCGGTTGCACCGGGAGAAGCTGCTGGCGGCTGGATGACACCTCCTGATGACCAGGTCTCGCAGAGCAACTGCCTGCCGAAGGACATGCCCACATATTCATTGGCGGAGATCGCCAAACACAACAAGCCGGTGAGTGGCTCTCAAGTTTTCGTTGCAGCAGACATATCCTGACCATGATGCGAATACGTGCTAGGACGATGCATGGATCATCTTGGACAACAAGGTGTACGACGTGACGTCCGTGCTCTCTTGGCATCCAGGTAGGCACACAGTGCAAGGTCGGGCGCGGACGTGGGTGGTGATGTAACACATATCAGGCGGCGCGAAGTCCATAATGATCTACGCGGGCAAGGCTACTGTTGATGCTACAATTGAGGTGAGCACGACGCCGAAGCACTTCCCGGTCAAGTCGTTCACGCATGCCTTTGCACAGTACAACGCCATTCACGACAACTGTAAGTCCTACACGACAATATATGTCAGTGCGTCGCCGCTCATGCAGTGCATCATTGGCAGATGCGCATACGAGGAGGGACGAAGGCCTCATAGGTGGACTCTCGGAGGACGGGATCAAGGTTATGCAAGCCGACTCTATCCGAGCGGCGAAGGAGCTGTCAGAGCTGAAAGCGCAAAGGAAAGGGCTCGCTCTTCAGCCCGACGTATTCATATCGGCAAAGCTCATCAAGCGCGAGAAGGTCACAGCGGATAGCAGGTAGGCCGAACGGTCGAGAGAGCTCTCGTTACGCGTCTTGACTCTGTTGCACAAGGCTATACACATTCGAGCTTCCCCGCAACCCGGATGGGACGCACGGTGTTCTGGGACTCCCGGTCGGTCGGCACATCCAGATTGCGTTGCACTTTCAAGACCAGGCCGTATTCCGAAGCTATACCCCCGTCCGACCAGTGCTCCCCTCCGAAGAAGATGGAACTTTCGACCTGCTTGTCAAGACGTACATGCCTTCGAACGGCACTATGGTCTCTCCTGGTGGCACGATCTCCAACTATCTAGATTGCATGGAAGAAGGTACGCCACTCCTTGGCGAACGGACCCAGCATTGGCTTGACGATGCGCCTAGGCGAGGAGATCGACATTCGTGGTCCGTCCGGTGGTATCACGTACAATGGCCGTGGTGACTTCGAGATTGACGGAGAGCTCTTCCACTTCGACAAGGTGAGTCTCAGAGTTGGCTATCAGACCTATCGACTCACAAATCTCTTCGATAGATTAACCTGGTCTCCGGAGGGAGTGGGCTGACACCCCATTGGCAACTCATCCGGGCCATTCTGTCAGACCCGGAGGATAAGACCCTCGTCTCCCTGATCAACAGGTACAATATACCTGCGGGTACTACTAGGAGGCTGCTGACTCGGTACATTGTAGCAACAAGACCTACGACGACATCTGGCTGCGCTCCAACCTCGAGCGGTACTCTCAGGAGCATCCCGATAGGTTCAAGATGTGGAACATCCTCTCGATCGCACCTTCGGGCGTGGATTGGAAGGTACGCAGCGTTCCTTCCGCAGCCATTCGCGCGGTGTCTCACAGGTGGTCTAGCATTCCGTGGGCAGGTTGGCTAAGGCGACCATGTGAGTATTCACATATGCTACGCAGTGGGCGGACGTGCTCACTTTTGCCGCAGGGAGGAGCACTTTTATCCCAGTGGACCCGGTGTCGGCACCTTCCTCTGTGGTCCGGTTGGCCTCATCGAGGACGCAGCACTTCCCGCCCTGCAGGAACTTGGGTTCGAAGACGGGCGGTCCATCTTCGCCTTCTGAGGGCACCACACGCTTGCGCAAATGTTGCGATATGCCGGCAACTAACAACAAGTGTCGGTGCTACATCCAAGACGAGTCTTCCATCTACCTACACGCCGAGCTTGTGGCGCGTGCAATATTATTGCGAGGAGCATCGTGCCTAAATGGAAACGGCCAGATGTTCAGCTATTGGAACATTTCGAGGATACAGCGGCAAAGGCAGGTAGTCAGCGATTGACTGGAGACTACCATGGTGCCGATTCGTCGGCGGCTGACAGCGCTTGCAGTGTTAGTAAGTTCACGATGAGGGTGATCTTCAAATCAGTACTTCCCCAAATTTATTAGGCATATTGCGAAATTGAGGCGCCCGAATGCTGTCTGAGCAATTCCCATTGCGTATCTTGTCGGTTTGGGCTGAACGTTTGTAGCTGCCTTTGCACGGGCTGTCCAAAGGTGTCCATAAATTTTGAGGTCTTTACGATGAGTTGGGGGCTGGCAATATCAGCAGGAGTGGGAGAGGCAAATTGCGCCACATGGTGGCTGTGCTGTATTAGGCTGTATTGCGAGCACTACAATACAGCCTAATACCACCTAATACAGTGCACTACGGCATAATACAGCGTAATATGGCCTAATATTTTCGGCAAAGTACTGATAAGTTCGCCCTCGCGCCTGAGTGAGGGCCAACGAAAACAGGAAAACTTGAAGCTTGAAGCTTGAGGGTGGACATTTTTACCTTTCCACCTCCCGGCCTGAGAATGAGCACCTCCAGCTGAGCAGTTTCAGCTTCCAGGCTCTTCGAGTCCGGATCCGACCTCCGAGTCGCGAACTTGTACACGGTCACGCCGTTGTCACATCTGTAGTGGCGGCCCTCGGGCAGTGCAGGCGCTTCGTCCAGGACGACCATGATCATCCGCATCGTTTCGACCGGTCAGATTGTCTCTCCCTCTGCGATAGCGTACTACAGTAGTACATGAACACTGGCCCCGCCTCGGACTACCTGAATGCACCTTGTGCTCTAGCCTCAAGGCGATAGCTGGCGTGAAAAGACATCAAGCAGTTCCCTATCTGCTAGCATCTCTGCGAAAGAATCTCTCGGCCCCCATGTTGCCCCACGAGCACTGTTCGGTTTGCTTGATGTGTCGTAAGCTGTTCTACACCGTCGCGGAATGATCTTTTGATGACTTCGCAGAACCAAGAGCAGTGTCCGTGTGCATTGTGCAACGACCGAAGACGCCGAGTTCGCACAAACCAGCGTGATCACAAAGGCGATGGGCGAGCGGACCCCAGATATAATAGTGGGCGGCGTCCACATGGGTACGCTCTCTTTTCTCTCTCTTCCCGGCCATCCGCGCATGCACGACCTGGTGTTGTGACTTCCGGCGACCACATATAAGCTAGCTCGAACCTAATAACCCCACTCATTCCCAACTCACTGCCTGGAGCACTTCACGCCGCACGCGCCACGACATCACCTCACGACATCACCATGGTCAACTTCACGATTCTTGCCGGCGGGTACTCGTCCGCCATCGTGTCCTACCTCTTCAACTCGGACGCGAACACGCTTTCCGTACTCGGCTCGAACCCGAGTGGCACGAACCCATCGTGGATCGCCTTGCACCCGACGAACAAAAGCATCCTCTAGTGCGTCACCTTCAGTGCCTAATAGCTCTCGTTCTCGATTTGACCTTTACGATCATCCCACTCCTGCCTTGCATGCGCCCGTGTCGGCAGTGCTGTCAATGAAATCGAGCAGGGCGCCATCCAGTCCTTTGTAGTGAAGTCGGATGGCCTGCTCACCGGCGCACTCGACACTGCAAACACTGGCGGAACCTCAGACCCCCGAAATGGTCCGGCATTCACAATCCCGCTCTCGACTGGCGAGGTTGCCGCGATGAACGTACGTGGCCCATCTATTCCCTGCCTTATCCCGTTTCCGTACCTCGTGTTTATTCACGCTTGCGCGCCACACCCACGTAGTTTGGGTCAGGCAATGGCGTGTTCATTCCGACAGAAGAGGATCCGACAGCGTTCGTCACGGGCTCGCCAGTCATCACATTCCCCGCCACGGCGACCTCGCACCCGCACATGGCGCTCGAGGTCGGCTCGGAAGTCTTCGTCCCGGACCTGGTACGTCCCAGTCATCCATATCGAGGCGGGCAACGCCGCCTCCTGCGTTTCGATGGTGTGTCTGACCCTGATTCTCTCCTCCTCCTTGCGCTTGTCATTCGCCTGCCCGTTCCCTTTCCGCCGCCGCCGCCGCCGCTTTCGCGCTTGGCCCCGTGCGTTACGCACAATAACAGGGCGGAGACACGATCTGGCGGCTCGTGCAAGACGGCGCGCCGGGCAAGTACAAAATCCAGGGCCAGATCGACCAAGCCCCAGGCTCCGGCCCGCGCCACATCGTCGTGCGCGGCGACCAGCTGTACACGATCCACGAGGACGACTCGACGCTGACGCAGCAGACGATCCCGTCCGACCCGTCCGTGCACGCCGCGCCCGCGACCGCGAACTTCTCGGTCATCCCCCCGGACGTGCCCGCGAAGGCGACGATGTTCGCGGCGGAGATCCTGCTCGCGGAGGCGAGCGCGCAGCCGGGCTCGAACTTCACGCAGACGTACATCTACGCGTCGAACCGGAACACGAACCTGGACGCGCAGGACCCGCGCGGGGACGCGATCGCGATCTACGCGGTCGAGCCCGCGCTGACGTTCGTCAAGCACGTCTTCACGGGCCTCAACCAGATCCGCGGGATGCAGCTCAGCGGGGGCGGCGAGAACGAGTTCCTCGTCGCCGCGGGCGTCGCCGGGAGCGCGGGCACGGTCGTCCTCAGGCGCACGCAGGGCGGGGCGGACCTCGAGGTCGTCGCGACGAACACCGACGTCCCGACGCGCACGAGCTTCGTCTGGCTCGAGAGTCAGCAATGACTCGGCGCTGGCTCTGGTGCTGGCTCTGGTGCTGGCTCTGGTTCGGGTGTTGGTGCTGGTTCTGGTGCTGACTCTGCGGCAGGTGGTTTAAGGCCTGACGTAGCCGTGACGACGGCCGCGACGTTGTTGGCCATGGTGCCTCTGCTATTGTCTCTACTGCGTACGTGCTAACTTATGATATGTGGTGTAGTGTATTTCATTATCCGGGCAATGCCATGGTCTTCTGCCTATCCTGCGGAAGAACCTTGGGAGTGGGAGTTCCTGCGTGCCGTTCTGGACTAGGGCGTGCTGTGAGGACATCGCTTTTCCGGTCTTGCTCAGAGTCCTGCTGCGCTAGCACAATTGCGGCACAAGGATTCGGAAGCCGCGCACCAAGCTGGTTACTTACTCAGGCCTCAAGGTTCGGAGGAGTCGAGACCACCTTGGAAGAAGGCAACTCTCCACTCTAAATGATGGGCGGGGCCGCGAGGGTATTATGTGCGGGTACTTATATTCATCACGCAAGCATGCGCTCGAGTCTCAAGACAATGGGCGTGAGTAAGTTACTTGTACATTTTGTCATCATCTGACAGCGACGGGGTGCGGGGACGGTGGGCGGTGGGCGGTGTGTGATGGATCGTGGGTGGTGGTGGGGCCATTTATGTGTGTATCGTGCGAGGTCGTCGTCTATAGTCCATGAAGTGTAACACACTCGGCAAGCAAGAAAGCGGCGCGCAGTCGGGCAGGACAGGATAGGACATGGGAGGGTAGGGACCGGGATGGCGATGGCGATGGCGAGGCGATGGGCGCCCATGCACGACGATTATGCAAGATGCAAGAAGGGTATGGTGCGAGCGGGCGGTGAAACGAGACACGAGAGCAGCAGGAGCAGCAGCAGGAGCAGGAACAGCATTGCGAGGCAGGGGTATTAACAACTATGTACGAGTAGTATACACATGTACAGTGAGAGACGGCCGAGTCGTTGCGATTGCGATATGCGATGGGAACGGAGAAGGAGGAGAAGGAGGAGGAGAGAAAACGTTGTCGTTGTCCGCTATGTCAGCTAGCCAAGAAAGTCAAAAGTCACCGGGGCCGGAATCCAATTCATACAAGAAAAGCCTCTTCTGTCTCCCCCGTGCGGTCCCGCACGCAGCGAGTTCACAACGTCGACGTTCACGAGGCGGTCATCCTCCGGGTACCGGGCGCACCCCGCCGAGGACCCTGCCCACCACCCACATATGGCGGCTGAGGCACAATGGCAGCGGCGGCGGCGTGTGCGGGCACAGACGCGCTCCCCTGGTGATGCCCATTCCCGTACCCGTACGCGTGAGGATAGACGGCGTTCGCATTAGGGTGGTGGTGGTAGTACTGCTGTTGCGGCGCAGTGAGGTGTTGCTGCTGCTGCAGTTGGGGCTGGAGATGACGATACGGCTGCTGGTACTGCTGGGGGTACTGCATCCCAGGACCAGGGTGCGAGCCGCCAGTCGGAGGAGGAGCCGGCGCAGGGGCATACGCGTACGCAGACGGGCCCACCAGCGACCCCGGGGGGCCCTGGAAGTCCCTCTGCGGACGGCGCGCGGGCGGACACGTCGGCGGGGGCACGTCGCGCTCGTATCCCCAGGTCGCGACGGGCAGGGGCGCGGAGCTGGGCATGACCGCGCTCGCTGCGCGCGCGCGGAACGCAGCACCGG
Organism: Cerioporus squamosus; assembly: GCA_022592435.1. Taxonomy (NCBI): domain Eukaryota; kingdom Fungi; phylum Basidiomycota; class Agaricomycetes; order Polyporales; family Polyporaceae; genus Cerioporus; species Cerioporus squamosus. Next base: position 107,931 of record JABYQS010000025.1, read on the forward strand.
CGTGCGCAGGGTACGGCGAGGGCGGGGGCGGGGGCGAGCCTGCGCGGAGGAGGTCCATGAGACGGGGGTGCCGCTTCGCCTCTGCGAGGAAGAGGTGGGCGCCGGCGAGCTCGTGCGCTGGAGTGACTACGATCCGGGCGAGCGCGGGGTTCTGTGCGATCTGTTCGAGGGACCGGGTCAGCGTCGTTTCATCGTGACACGGAAGCTGGAGGATAGAGACGAGAAATGGAAAAGGGAAGCAAGGAGTTGAGGAGCAGAGGTCTCGATGGGGAGGCGTGGTGGACGAGGAGGTGGCACGACGCAGCAACGGAGAGACACATCGGAAAGACAACAGACACAAGGAAGGGAAGGAAGAGGGAGAAGAAACAGAGACGCACGTCAAGGAGGGTCGTGTTCCACACTGCGGGGAGTTGCGTGTAGAGCGTGTGCAGGCGCGGGGCGGCTGCGAGCGCCTTGACGAGCGCGGCTGCGGCGGGAGAGGGGCTCAGGCGGAACGCGACGTTCACGGTTTCCTACGGGTCCCAGATAGAAGCGGTCAGTTACGTCAATCAGGAGATGTCGAAGGCGGACGCGGTGCGCGGTTTGCTCCCGAGAACACCTAGCGCACCGATAGAAGTGCAGAAGCACGGGCTGCCCAGCGTCCTCCGCGTCGCGCGCGGGGTTGGGCCACGCCCGGCCACGTCGCAGGGTCGCGGGACGTGGGGGTGCGGGGCACGGGGAGCAGGGCAGCGGGAAGGGGTGGAAGAGGGGGACTCACCAGCTTGTGCCAGCGCGTGGCGGCCTTCGCGAGCTGCTCGAAGATGTAGATTGCGTTAGGCTGCGTGAGATAGGCGTTCTTGCGGATGACAAGATGGCGTATAGAGCTCGTCTTCGTGAATGCCTCGCAGAAGTCGATGACGCCACGGTCGCGGGGGACCTCTCCGCCGGGCGGGGGAGCGGGCCTGAGAGCATTGGTGTCGGACCCGTTGTCAACGGTGATGTCGAGCGTGTTGAGGTAGTGGCAGAGCGGGACAAGGTCGCGCAGGGCCGGGGAGGTTGCGTGCACATGGAGGCTCCGGATGCATGAGGCGAGGGAGGGCGTGTGACGGAGCGCGCGAAGGAGGAGCTCGACGTGTCGCGGAGTGCGGAGGACAGGATGGCGGTAGTGGATGGGAGTGCCTATACGTAACCAGGCGCGACATACGAGGAGCGGGGAGATGACTGTGGGATGACCGGCGGTAGAGGGCGCCTGGTATGGGTGCCACGAGGGGCGGGGGGAGAGTTCTGCGGACTGGACGAGGACGAGGGCGAGGATGCGCTCGAGGATCTCCTCAGGGACGTCTGCGAGGGTGAGCTTGGACTTGGACCTGGGCATGGCGGGCGGCGGCGGTCGAGTCGAGTGGGCGCGGAGCAGACTGGCTTAGCCCTTGGATGGAGATGGGGAGGCAGGCGGCAGGGCGCAGGTGGGCAGATTTATGGCAGAGGTCGCTAGCGGGGAGGAGAAGCGCGCGAGGGTGTTTTATCCGAGGTGAGGAGGAGGGACCCGGGGAGCGGGATGGGCGCGCTTTATACCGTCGAGGCGTCGAGCTACGCGAAGGAAGACGAGGGCGAGGATGGGCAGCTCGGGGAGGGCGTACGTGGGCTGTGCAGTGGACGGACGCGATGGCCAGGAGCGGAGGACGGGGAGAGACAGGGATGGCGAAGAGGGATTGAGGCTGTTGCAGTATTTGTGCGGGCATAATTGTCTCGTCTGCGTCGGTGCTTCTGAGCTGTTACGGTCACAGAGGAGGAGCACGCGAGACAGGCGAAGAGAATAGTCGCGGCGAGTGCCCCTTGCAACCTCCCACACGCCCAGCCGACGTCCTCAGTCCTGCCCGCAGCTGCAGCTTCCCTCCCGTCCGCCCTCTTCTCTAGCTTCATAAACAACCTCCCAAACGGGGAACGCGCGCCTCCCCGCCCCGGCCCCAATCAGGAAACCGTCTCGGCAGGTATCGCCGATCCTCCGATGCGATCACCCAGGTGCCGCCGGGATGCCCAGATCGGGGCTCGCGTGGGGCATACGAGAGGGGCCCCTCCCAACGCAGCGGCTCTTCCACAAATCTTTCGTCCTTCTGCGCCGTCCCTGTATGAGTGCGCTCCCAGTGAATTGCGGCGATGCGAGTGCCCTCTTTCGCCCGCGATCTGGCCCAGGCTCAGGCTGCTGCTCGCACCGCACCTGGCCCAATCTGACAACTGCCGCGCCGCCGCACTGCATGCCATCCCCGCCGCGAGTCCGTAGCCCCTCTCCTCCGAAGCGCGATTCCCACCCAACCACCTCTGCAGCGCCGCCGGGGATCTCGTCTGCGGCTGCGTGCCGTCACAATCACCATCACGCCTGCATATGAGACCTCCCGTCACCGCCGGTTCGACCACCAAGGTTCGGGCAGCCCGCAGAGCTATTGAGGCATCGCTGATCCCAGCACAGAAGCCCCGTAACTCTAAACCTTGCGGGAAGGACCGGTCCACGAACTCTGCACGCAAAACCTTGAGCTTTGCGCGGGGGCGACCAGAAGGCGAGATGAGATCCACACTGGACGCGGACGCAGACGAGTGGCACGGCTTCGGACAGGATGCATCGGACGCGCGTCCGTCGACGCTCGAAACCTTCTCCCTGCTCAGCGGGACGCAGATCAAGTATGGCTCCGTCATCTCCTCGCCGGGTCTTGCAATCGCTCAACAGACGGCCGCTCTCCGCGGTACAGCATCGGCGCAGCCACCAGCGTCCTCCGAGTCCCGACACGGTCTCCCCAGGCAGAGAGGCGAACATCGTGTTGGCCTGCCCAGCGTCCAGCATCCCGCGCCCGTGGCCAGCGTCCCCGCAAGCCGCGACCAGTGTCAGGCCAAGCTCGAATAGTCATACATTCATACCGCGCGTCCGAGTCGGCGATCACTCGCTCCCATTCAACCGCCAGGGGTCAGCTAGCTAGCTGAGGGTCCATATGTAACCGGAACCTCACGCTAGTGTGTCTCTATTCGATAGCACGCAACCGCTGCGTGCGCCACGTCCCTGAAACCGAAACCATAGTCCATACCGTGCATCATGGCACGCACGTCCTCCAGGATCCTGTCGCCCGTCCCATTGGCATCCGCGCGTACTCTGAATCACTCACTCATGCTGTGTCTGCGTCTGTTCCAGCCAGGGAGCCCGGCCCCCAGCCCATTCTCGGTCTCCTCGGCCTGTCCCCTTCGACTCCTCCGTTCTTCCGTTCGCCGCCTTCGAAGCTCGTGGCTTCCTCAGGTCTCCGTCGCCCGCTGGCGCTTGGCTTCCGACCCGTTCCCGTACCAGCCAGCCATGAGCCCGGGCCCCGTTCCTGCTCCTGTGATTTCAGCTCAAATCTCCATGCGGTTCGCGCAGCAAATAGACTCGCAGGGTGATTGACCTCCCTCCCTTTCCGTTCCGTGACTTCGATCGTACCGTGACGCTGGGCGTGCACACCCATGGAGGACACTGGACAAGGGACGCTCGTGTAACCAACGGTGCGCCCATAACGCGGCTTCTCGCCGCAAATCACGCTCACGCCACGGCAGCTTGCAGTATGTATGCGCACCGCAGGCCCGCGTCGTACGTCAGGAATTCTACCACAGTCACTGCAGCACTCTGCAGCTGGTGTCTGGCCTCGACAGATGTCAGCCCGCCCGCCCCCAAACCCCAAACCGCAAATCTGTCAACAGTCGTAAGCCGTGCCCGACCGTCACGCGTCACCACTGGCAGCTCCCGGGAATCAGACCGTTCCGCTGCGTGTTCTGACTTTCGCACATGAGACCCTATGGACTCAGACTACGGCCTTCCCCAAGTATCCCCGCCCTGCAGACTGCCAGGTCCCCCCGACATGATACATCTGATGGCTCCGTACCATGTGCATGGGCCACTGCGGGATGCAACCTCGCGAGATCGGCGATTCCTGATCGTTCCCGGGGCGGCGCCCAGCAGCACCTTGACTTTGCGCACTTCTGCGGCGAACTCACCCTGCGCCACCTACCCCGCCGCAGCGCGTCCTTTCTGACCTCTTTTCGTCTTTGGATGACACCCTACCGACGTCTTGGCCCCGTCAGTCCACCGGACTCCACTATGTCGATATTCTCTTGTGAGCTTTACGCACTTGCACGAGCTAGCGCGGACGCTCGACTTTCGTCTCCCGCTGCGTGCCTCCTATCACGCTACGATCTCCTCAAGGCTGTTATGTTCCCTCGGGTTTCGCAGTCTATTCTCAGTTCCCTGCAACAGCACCACACTGATCTTCCCTCGAACCATTGCATATCGTAGTCGGATTATCGTACAACGCCGCGCTCATGCTCGACTTGAAGCTTCCACGATGATGCGACCGTGGAACGACCGACCGTGATCACTCCATCACGACGTGACCGCAACATCGAACATCGACCAGAGCAGCTCCCGCCGGCAGCCATCTCAGTCCGAGTTTGCGAAGCACCGTCACGCCAGCGCGACTCGGTCAGAACTTCGTCGCGATCTTCCTGTCGGCTGGGCGGTCACACTCGCGTGTACTGCACGTACGTAATGCCGGAGTCTATCAGAGCATCTGTTGATTGGTTCGTTCCCACTTCCCAGTGTCCTTCCGTCCAGTCCCCAGCGTCGGTGTCGTGTCAGTGCATGGAGCACTCCGTATTGAAGGTGCTGCGGCCCGTCGAACCATGCAAGCAAAAGACCAGTCACTGACACCAATATAATAGTACCTGCCCATCGTGCAGGGTCCCCAATCCGTGTACGCGCATCTGCCATCAATTGCAAACGCGCAGGCGTATGTAACCCGTAACCGCTTTGCTCCCGGACCAGGCTCCCTGTTCTGTTCGACTCCGTCGTCATCGTCGCCTCAACGTCAACCCCTCCGCTCTTCGAACGCCTGCTCCTCCCACGCTAGCGCTGCGCACCCGACTCCATCATAGCTTGCCTTCGAATTCTGTTTTCGTTCTGACCATGCTCAGCAGGGCCCGCCCGGGGGCTCGGGGAGACCCTTTGACACGAACCGCGGTGTTCCTCCAGGACCAGAAGCCTGAGCAAGAACCAGAACCCACGCTCATCTAATGAACCTAGCACTCGAAACGGGGGCGCGCGTCGCTCTAGAAATCCGCGGCGGAAGGTCCCTCAAGGCAAGTTCCCACTTCAGTCTTCTGAGGCCCTGAACTCTGAAAGTTTGCGGCTCTGAAACCTTGGGAGAAACGAACATGCGGGGCACTCCGACGTTCGTCATCCGAACTCTGGAAGTTGCGAGATGCCGTACGGGGAGTACCCCGCCATAATGCATCAATCATTAATCACCCCCTCGTTCAGGAACGCGTCGAAGTTTCCGACGGAGGTGACTGTGAGCAGATGAAGCCGTGCACATGCTCGTGCTCGTGAAGTTCATATAGAACGGAGATGTTATCTCCGCTGCGCGATGATCTCCGGGTTCGTCTTCACCCACCAGGCTCAACAGTACAGATATTACTCCCCACTGCTCCCGTCTGCCACCGTGACCCTGCAGTGGTCGGAGGTTCCCACATCTCGCGCAACGAAACAAACCATCCACCATATACGGACACATACCGCCGGCCCGCGGAGGGTCGATCAGTTTTCCTCCCCAGACCTTACCAAGGCGAAGTCAACGGTTGACCCGACCCCGGAAGTAGCACGACCCTTGGCAATGGACGCAGGCCACCTTTCGCGGCGAGCGCGGAGCCACACGCCGCCGCGTCGGGAGCTGTTCAGAACGTATTCAGTACTCGAGTGCCCCAGCAACGGTCGTGCGACTTCGGACGTCGTCGTCGCGTTTCAGGTACGTGTGGACGTCTACTCACAGGCCCCGTCCTGTCTCCTCGACATCGCTGGTGGACGCTGTAACTGCATGCGAGATGCTGAAAATTGACTGGGACAGGTCACCGACATCGACGTCGAAGCTCTGAGTCTTTGACATCGCAGGGAAGGCGGCAGGGCGGGTCGCGTACCGGACTACTCGTCACGAACACGCTTCTTAAACTCGAAGACTCGAAGGTCGGGAACCGCAAGCCTCGCGGCTTACCACGTGCCGGGACGTTTCCGCGAGGCAAACCGCGCGCGAGTTTGTGAGTTCGCGTCGGGACCTCGAAGAGCAACGCCCTCGACTTCCAAGTGCGATGCAGGACGCGAACTGTGTGCTACGGAGCGCGGAGTGCCTGGTTTGGACGGCCGACGCGCTTCCCATCGCGGTGCGTGGGGACGACACGACGCGCCCTCGCGACGAGGGGTCACATTCGAGAACACCTCAACCGTTCCTCAGGCGTTCGAACCTAAGCTCAGGACTCTCGAGCGCTGCCTCCCGAGTAGGCACGCTCGGCACCCGACGCGGTGTCGAGCGCGGGCGATAGGCGACGAGCACGGATGGCAACGCGACGCCCGCTGTACCCACGCCCTTGGACAGTGATGACGGCAGTGCGTCAGGTCAAAGTCCGTGTCCCCGCCGCTGGATGTTCGTTGTTCGGCCTTCGCACATGGCCTGGGACGGCGGCTGCTACTGCGCTGTTCTGCTCCGCAACAGCTCGGTTCTGCAAGTTCTGATATCATCCCCCGTATCCGACGCAGATGCGTTGCAACTTGCGAGGCAAATCACTCGATCGTGGAGGTCAGGCCGTACGGCATGATCTGAAATCATCAATACGTGAGTATGTGCAGGGTCCGTGTCTTCCGAGGAAACCTCAGGTACTCATTAAACTCTGATATCAGGCTTCAACGTGCGCCACATCCTTGGACGGACCACAGACCACATCGGACAGCGGTGGTCCGACCGTCGACGTCCCAGGGCGAGGATTGTCCTGTTTCCTCCGGAGTTCGAGACTGCGAACCGCTACGTCCGCCAATATCCGACGCCTCGGCGTGGGCTGGCTCGAGACCTGTGTTCGCAAGGTTAGAGGGTGTATTCGAGGTTCGACACGGCCCCTGCAAACCCTGAACATCCGGTCGATCCATGCCGTACGGTGTACGTTTGTCCCAAACTTCTAGATGCATACTCGGGCCTGAGGGTGATCTTTCCCGGCGGTAGGTGTGGTCCAGGATGACGACGAGTGGGTTGGAGCACTCGCGAAGACTGGAACGTTCCCGGCGTCCTCGAGTGCCTCGAGCAGCCTGCGCCAGAGTTCATTCTCTGCAACTTCGATCGTGCCGAGCGAAGACAAGCGGCAGCCTGATGCTGTCTATGTATTCCCCGGGTGTGCTGGATCCAGATCCCAGAGCAGAAACTAACCTCCCACATGCAGCTGGTCCACGGCGCGCGCTCGCACCTACGCAACGCAATCCGGCTTCGGAGCAAATTTTACTTCGACGCTTCGTCGACGGAGCTCTCGTGGCAGGCGGCCGTCCGCGCTTCTGCACCGTTCTCGGACGCAGCGCGGTCTCGAAGGACGGTAATGAGCGTTCCAGGGACTCCAGAACGCAACGCCGTACGTCATTCACCCGAATAGCCAGGCGTGATGCATGAAGCCAGAGGCCCGAGGTCCGACCACGAAGGAAACCGTCGTTGGACACGGACACCCGTCGACTCGGCGGCCCGCTGGTTACTGTGACAGCGTTTCCTTACTCGCCCCCTCGGCGGCCAGCAACACGGAATCGGAGTCGGAGTCGGCAGCACGGGTCCGCGTCCATGCTCGACGTCAACTCTAAGGGTCCGGAAGTGTCGCATTCGGGCTCATGGTATCGCGGCGCGGCTCACCTGGTATGCAGTAGTTAGTGCCTGGTTACCGAGTCGCTGATGCTCAAGCTCATGGCCAGAGAATTCAGTCATGCATGTTTTCATCTGAACTTTGGAAAGTCCAGAGTCTCGGTGCTGAGGTTCAGAGTCCCAACGCCCCAGTGGGTGGGGGTGCATTTTGTCGAAGGCGTAGGTGTGAGCAATCATAATGAAACACGTTCCTCAAGCTGCACGACAGATGTACGCTCGTCGTATCGTAACAGTATGAATATATTTTGACCGTATCTCCGCACATGCAGGCAGCTTGACACCGCGAACGCCATTCAGGCACAGAAAGGAATAAATTTGCCCCGTACAAAGCTCAGTATCCGAAGATCGACTCCCCTTCCTTGAAGCCCAACTCCCTCAAAGCGGGGAGTGCCCCCTTTTCTATGAGCCCAGGAGGACCGCACAACAGCGTCCCTACCGCTTCGCCCGCCGGATAGAATTGGTGGCTCCTGCGCGACGTCAGCGTGGTGTCCGCTACAATGACTACATCGGCACATACATGATATCTTTGTTGAGGTGGCCGACGGTGCACTGCGAGTCTCCCAGTCAAAGAACATCTCTCACGAGAACAACGGGAGACCTGCCTTGAACTCCTTATCCTTCGGCTCGGTAGAGAGAACATGCCAGATCTTGAACCTGTCAGGGTGCTCCTCTGCGCACCTTTGCAGTTCTTCTCGGAGGAGAATATCGTCGAAGCTCTTATTGCTACGCAACACGAGGTCCAAGCATAGTCAGAAAATGTGCAGCAAAATTGTTGGGTATAAATACCTGTCGAGTAGGGAGATGCAGGTCTTGTCGTTCGGGTCCGACAGGACGGCATGGATGAACTGCCAGTGGGGTGTAAGCCCGCTCCCACCGGCGACGAGGTTTATCTATTTGGGAATCAGCGCTGGGCCTAATGACGGACGCTCGCATGACCACAAGCCTACCTTGTCGAAGTGATAGTGCTTGCCTTCGATGTCGAAGTCTCCGTGGCCCTCGTATGTGATCCCACCAGTAGGTCCGCGAATGTCAATTTCCTCGCCTATCATTGAAGGTCAGTAAGTCTGTCAACAGCTCCCAATGCACACCCACCATCATCCATGCAGTCGAGGTAGTTGGAAATCGTGCCGCCAGGAGGGAACGGACCGCCATCGGATGGCATGTATGTCTTCACCAGCAAATCGAACGTGCCGTCCTCTTCGTGCGGAAGCACTGGCCGGACAGGCGTGTAGCTTCGCAAGACCGCTTGATCCGTAAAGTGCACGGAGATCTGGATATGGCGACCAACAGGGAGACCAAGGACGCCGTGGCTGCCATCGCTCTTGTTCCGCAGCCGGAAAGTGTAGACTCTGACGAAATGTCCGCTCAGATACGTAGTACGCGGGGGGCGAGGGGACGCACCTGGTATCGGAAGAAACCTCCTTGCGCTTGACGAGCTTGGCTTGCGTGAAGAGGTCTGGCTGTAACGCCATACCCATGCGTTTTTTCTTCACTGCCGCGAGTTCCTTCGCAGCGCGTACCGCGTCCTCCTCCATTGCTTGAACGCCCTCTTGCGACAAAGCACCGATCAAGCATTCGTCCTTCTTGCCGTTTGCATCTATGATAGCAAGCGTGAGCACCTGGTGACTCGGCGAGTTGGTGAGTCTGTAGTACGTACAGGCATCATGGATACCCTTGTACTGCATCCGGGTTCAGGACCGTAGGAACACATGACTGACGATGTAAGTACAACGCACCTCATTCGTGACATCAACCGTAGCCTTCCCAGCATATGGCAAGATCGCATTCGCGCCACCAGGATGCCACCCCAGCACAGACGTCACGTCGTAGACCTTGTTGTTGAGGATGATCCACGCGTCGTCCTAAACCACTGATATTAACACACATCTCGCGACTATCCTCGGCCTCGGATAGCAAACCTTGTTGTTGTGCTTCGCAATCTCCTCGAGCGAGAACGTCTTCAGGTCGCCCGCCTGATTACCCTGATCTTCCTGTTGTTCTTTGGGAGGCACCATCCACCCTCCCTCTTCGTTTCCTGGTGCCACCGGGTGCTGGAACTCGACAGCAGGGAGCATAGTATCGGGAGTTTGGACAATCTTCGGACGCACGCGGTACCAGCAATTGCTGCATCGCGGGAAGTGATCAGATTGAAGGCGAGATGCTGCGCTACAAGGAGATGAGACGTACTTCATCATGCCCATCAAATTCCTGCGGCGTGCATGAAGGGCAATAATCAACAGAAGTACCTGTGAGACTTCGAGGTAAATACTTACCAAGTCATATGCTCCGGTTGATAGTTCTTCTTGCAATCTTGTGCACGGACGATGATCTCGTGAGCATCGACCAGCTCCTGCACTTTCACCTCACATTGCCTATAGTCATACCGGATGGTCAGCGACGCACGACATGTCACAGTAAGTCAACGCACCAGAAGATCCACGCCCAGTACTTCTCACCATTCCTAGTACAAGCTCCATGAGCGATCAGCACATTCAACCGAAGACGGTACAACCTCACCTCAAGGGTGCCTCAGTGAAGCGACGGATACACCATCGCCACGTCTTGCCTCCATCCAAGCTCAATTCGACCCGATCTATGCGGTCTCCTCCGCCGTTGAAGGCATATCCTTCGACCGCGTACGTACCGTCCAAGCTGCCCTTCTCCGCGAGCGAGATGCGCTCGCCATGCTCCGGTTTGACAATGACAGACTGCAAGGATTGCTCGTAGCACGCGGTGCTCTCGTGGTGGAAAAGTGCACTGGCAAAGGGATGATCCCGCGAGTCGATGAAGGAGGGAACGACTCGGTTGTCCCAGATGTCTGCATGTCGTGTCAGCGAAAGAGCGCTATAGGCCGACAGCGGGAAGAATATGCCGTACGGTAGTAAGAGCGGTTCGGCTCCTTCGTGACCCAAAGCTACATAGATGATGGAGTGAGCTACGGGTGGCGCGTCTGGTGAAGCAATTACATGCCTTCTTCAACCACTTTACTTGCCGCCCACCTACGTAACCAGGAATGATGATACGCAAGGGCTGCAACGCTTTGATCAGAGGGAACGTCGAAGCATAGTGCAACTGAGGCGCACGTAGCCATGATCAGGGTGTAGAACGCGACCATTTTGACCGAATACCAGCATGACGTCGTTCGCAGGGTTCATGGCATGCATAAGAGGAATGGAGGTTGCGTACGGTCCTTCGGACGGCGCATCTGCGCCCTCGAAGTTCAGGTACCTGTATGTTGGCATCAAACAATATATCTGTCACGAGCACTGCTAACATACCATCGTTCTTCGTCGGGCTGGTCCTGCAAACCGGAAGCGAGCAAAATGTCGCGAACAAGGACGCCACGCCAAAGACACGTAGAGACGCTTGCACCTGAGAAGTTGAACGCGGATGTCTTCTTGATCATGTTCATCTCCTTTCGACGGGCTAAGGCTCTATCAGCATCTGTGTTTAGACAGGGCACAGAGAACATAGTATGTACCGCCGTCGCACCCAAACGACACGGGTATCTCAATGATCTTGTAATCTCCAGAAGTGAGCTCATCCATCGACCAGTCTCTCGGCTTTGTGACAATGCCTTCAGGTTCAGAGAACACGGAGAGTCTGTGCGTTTCCCATGATAGCTGAGGCACGGCGGCATGGCCCCGCACGTAATGAAGCCTGCGAGCGGAAGTTCAGCGCATACACTGACGCATATATCGGGTGCACTCACTTTGTCGGCGTAATCAAGCCAGCTCGATACAGCTCGAAGAGGTTTGGTTCCGCATTCATGGGATGCTTGCCGGTCAAGCGGAGCAAGCCCTTTGAACGCGGAATCCAGGAGTCCGGAGTGCTCCTGCGCGGACTTCAGCGGCCTTCAAGCAGAAGGGACTCGAGCTCACTGATCGTCGATGCTGAGGCGGCTCTCCAGCTGCTGGAGGGCATCGCTGTCGAGTAACTTGAGGTCGTCCTTAGGCTCCGCCGGGTTGTTCTTGAACGACTCAACCAGATGCATCTCGGCGATGATCTGATCAAGGAACGCGCGTTGCTCGTCCGTCAGTTCGGGACCTTCGTTCTGCTTCTTGGAGTCGTTGCCCCCTTCCTTCTCGTCGTTGTTCTTCTTGTCTGCCTCCTCCCCTTCGGTCTGATTGTCGCCAGCTCCCGGTTTGTCGCTCTTCTTCTTACCCGGCCAGTCCTGCTCCTTGATCTCGCTCTCCGCTACGGGGAGGACGTAACGGGCGAACGCATGATTCTGCGCAAATAAGAACGCATATATGAACAAATTTCAGACAACTCGCCATCGGATGCAGAATCTTGTAGCTAGCAGACAGTTAGTGCATATATGCAGGGCAAGCCGCGACGACACGCACTCTGGGGACGATTTCTTCACGTCGCGCACGCTTACACACGAATCCCCGCTCCGGAGCCTCTCCCGCCAGTCAGACGTTACGGCCCCTTCCTGCTCAGCGGGTCCGTTGATATCAGGCTCTTCGTCGTCGCCGTAAGGCTCGTAGACACCGTTCGTCCCTGCTTTACGGTTCTTCTCGCCATACTGGTCTACAACTCCGAGCGGACGGTGACGTTCTAGGTGTTCAATCCGTCAGCCTCACAGCAGCATCGTAGACGTCGGGCGCCGCAAGTCGGACGTCAGTGCTTGCGAGGCCATGGGGAAGACAAGGACTCCTTGGTCCAAGCAGGCATAGTGATGCGTGGATAGAGGGGATTGATAGAGCAGGAAGCAGAGTGTGTAGCTCGACGTTATATTGGGCGTCCTTAAGGTTCTTCTGGAGGTAAGAAGTCAAAGTCTAGATCCGAGTGAAGATGTGATGTGGCACCTACCAAACGCAGATGAACCGCAAGCCGTCGCATTCGCTAGATGACCGTGACGCGTTACCAGAATCCCATATTGATCTGCTTACCGGGACTATCACTAAGCCACGGCAGACACTCGATACGGGCTTCCGCAACTTATACGCCATGTACATCATGATGTTCACAAGGAGGAAAGGTAGCTCAGTGATGACGGAACATACACTGATATCCGACGCAGTCCGACGCGATAGCAGCTATATAGGAATATTCAACAGCATCCAGGGTAGAAGGTGACTGGTTCCGGTCAAGCGGCGACGTAGGGTGCGAAGGGCACCTTGCTCCCAAGTTCGGTCGAGGAAACGAGAGTCACAATCCCGTGCTTGTGACACAGCGCGATGACGCCGGCGCGACGGTTCACCGCCGAATCACCGGTGCACCACCTCATGCTTGTTGAAGCCAGCAACCCAGCCTAGTCGTCGTTCCAATTAGTATCGCAAAGAAAACGAGGGTCATGTGCCGGAAATGGCTGGCTGCGTACCATTGGCTTGCCGTCCACGGTTCCGTGCATGCTTTCACCAGGATTCCGCCGTCCCACCCCACTATGCCCATCTACGGTGCCACGTTTTGCCACGATGGAGTGTCGGGGCGAGTGTCGGGGACATAGAGTGTGAGCTAGTGTCCGTCCAGGTAAAGACATGCGATCCAAGACCTGTGCAGTATCCATGTCAGCTCTTCCACATGCACAGGGAGCAGCAATTCAACCGTACTGTGAGTTGACTTCGCACAGGTTCACCTCGGAGGTATCGTCACTGTCTCCAGGGCTCAGCTGCGATAGCAGCCAGCCCACGAAGATTTCGTTGCAAAGAGACCCAAGCTTATAGATCAGCGCCAAGGTCATATGAAGGGTTGAACGTTGGCAGCCATAGGGTACTGAGGTAGTCCTAAGTCGTCGATGATGACGAGAGTTCCAACCCGGGAAAGGCACAGTACTAGTGGAGGGTCAGCGCTTCAGCACCAAGAAGAACATGCCTTCGGAACGTCGTAGCAAGTTCCTCAGCTCGGGCACGCTAAGCCGTGGACCGGAGGAAGTCGCTAGTTGAAGGAGTGATAGGAACCTCGAAGTAGCGGCAGCCTGGTCAAAATAAACGGGCGCCTGAGAGTACTTACTGCAGAGGTTCTAACTCCGAAAGAGCGGATAAGTCTTGAATACTTATCCTGCTCATGCCAGGTCTTCTCAGTGGATCGTCCGTCTTAGAGCACATCATGCTCTTCGTTGTATTCGCCACAGCCAACTCCGGGATGCACCCGAGTGGCCTGCCAGTGCGAGGAACCGGGCTGTTCGGTGATCGCGTTTAACACACTCTCAAGGTTCTCTGAATTTGGAACGGGAATCGGCAGACGATCTCCATGCGGCCCCGCGATTAGCACAATCCTGCCATGGCCACCTGGATGTGTATACCAATGAACGATACTCTCACAATTCCTATCAATACAACCGCAGAACATGTCGGCCGTCCGCTCTTCTTCCGCACCACGGTTCTATCCGCGGATAGAAGTCTTCCTACGATACTGAAGCTTGAGTTAAGAGCACCGCATGCGGCGTTCTGTAGGCTCTCGCGGAACGCAGTGTACCCGTACGGCGACCCCTGGCTTCGTACACACCCCGGTCAAGAAGTATATGATACAGCTCCGATATTCCCTCGCTATCATACACCAATGTGCAGTTACAATACAGCGTACTCCATCACTTCTCTCACGCAGACTTGGTAACGTGGGCAGCGTCGTGGGGAGGCTGTATGGCGCGCAAGGTCGTGCATGAGAGACCGGTGGAGACCACAGAGAACGTCAAGATGGGGCTCACAGGAGAGGTGATGTCCAGGACACGGGCGAGCGCGTTGAACTCGTCGGTAGTCGGGGTCGACTTGCCAGTGCAGACTACATGATCGTGAATAGAAATAAAAACTGTCAGCGATGGACGACGATGATAGGCAGTGGTGCGTACTGTCGACGACGTGCGACTCGGGCTTGCCGATCTTCTCAGCAATCTGAGTGTAGGAGAGACCTGACACCGCATGTACGAGTCAGTATCTTCGAAACGAGAGTGAAGGTATACTGTCTACATACCCTTCTTCTCCTTCGCAGCAGCGAGGGCAGCGCACTGGGGGTTGGGAGCCATGATGTTCAGACTGAGGATGGAGAGCGGTGGTGGTCAAGAAGCGTACTGCTTCCCGCAGCCTGTCAGAGCGTTATATATAGGGAAAATGGGTGGATCATGGGAGCCTACTTGCCTGTCGCGACTCGCCGCCTGTCCCGCTCAGGATCAGATTAGCGATTGTTATCGAGCTATAATCTTGACTTATTGTTGCTCAATGCGGAGGTCTGAAGGTTCTCAGGGAGGTCAGAAGCTGCTCAAAGGCCGATAAGTCGCGCATGGAAGCGTCGAGGAGAGGGATGGCGAACTGTACGTTCTGAAGGATCGGTTGCCGGTAGGCGCCACTAGCGTCATTGTGAAGGTGCGACTTCGTTGGCGTGTCCAACGAAGATCGCCGGGTACTGTCCTGTGTGAGCCTATCAGAGAGAAACGATTGCAGAACGCAGAAGATACGTGTCTGCGAACAACGAACGTCAGTACTTCCCTCGCAATACTTACTAGCACCGGGGAAAAGTCAATGACACTGCTGGTGAGCCGCCTTGAAGCTCACGCAATCGGTGAACTGGTAGTTGTAGGGGAAATGAGTAGGCTTCAGACTCTACAGTCCTTCGTACATGGGATATCGAGGGCCTTGCGGCTGATGAAACGGTCGACGAACTGCAGGTTGCAGCAGAACGCGTCGCGTAGCGAATGCCACGTGGACCTTGTCTGATAGCACGTGCCTCGCTTATCACAGGCGCCCATGCAGAGCGAAATCTTGTCGATTCTGTGCGCTCCATCCGTCAACGTCCTCAAGCTCCCTCCCTCAAGACACCCGACGAGCTATACACCATGGTGAGTGTCCATTCGGGTCGCTGAGATGTGATGGGAACGACGTTGGGCGGTGGAGAGCACGGTATTGGGATGGATGGGCTAACGAGACTTCGGATGTAGCCCCCCAAGAAGGTCAAGGTCGCCAAGGAGGAGCCCACCGCTCTCGGTCCCCAGGTTGCTGAGGGCGAGCTCGTTTTCGGTGTCGCTCACATCTACGCGTCGTTCAACGACACCTTTGTCCATGTCACCGATCTCTCCGGCAAGGAGACCATCTCCCGTGTCACTGGTGCGTCCACTAGGTCTTATACCCCGGGTATATGTGATTGAGTTATTCGGCTGTAAAGGTGGCATGAAGGTCAAAGCCGATCGTGACGAGTCTTCCCCATACGCGGCCATGCTTGCTGCCCAGGACGTCGCTACGCGCTGCCGTGAGGTCGGTATCACCGCCCTCCACATCAAGCTCCGCGCTACTGGTGGTACCGGTACCAAGACCCCCGGCCCTGGTGCTCAGAGCGCTCTCCGTGCTCTTGCTCGTTCGGGCATGCGCATTGGCCGTATTGAGGACGTGACCCCCATCCCCACCGACTCGACCCGCCGCAAGGTAGGCTTCACTTGGACTCTGATTCAAAATCCATGTACTGACAGTTATAATCTTCTAGGGTGGTCGCCGTGGTCGTCGTCTGTGATCGTCGTATCACACCGCACACAAAATATCATCTCCCGGATTGCTGCTACTGTGTATCGCTGTTGTACATGCTAGCTGCTCGCATGGAATGATCAGAGGTCGCTGCTCGACGCGCATCAGGTCTTTGGCTTGTGCAAAGACCTGCCCCGTGGTCGATGCCCTTGTTTCTCAGTACTCTGTTGGCCTGTCTGAGTGTGCGATATACTGTATGAATATGTTCCATCCATCTGCTTCTGACGCGCGACGGATCAGTATCGTGGGTGCAGGCGTCGCCTGCGAGTAGCCCGCAGCTGTAGCCTTGTTGAACTTGACCCGTACATCCTCCCTTCTTGACCATGCCTGAACTGAAGCTTGTATACCGTGGCTTGCGCCAAATCTCGGATTGGGCCCTGCATTTCTACTCAGACATCTATGTCGATGGCCAGGAGAACGTGCCCCCGGACGGGCCGCTCATCATGTGCGTCTGTCCTTGCAGTTGCACTCAACAACCTCAACCTTCTCCCCGACCTTCATTCGACCCCCAACGGCTCTACACTGAACCATGAGTGGCAATCACTGACACAATGCGTCCACCAGAGCGTCATGCCACCATAACGAGATCCTGGACATAGCGACGCTTTGTGAGTACAACCCTTCATCCGGTAGTGCACACATGCGCTCAAGATGCGTCTCGAAGCCGTCACAATTCCCCATTGCCGCCCCGTATGCTTCTGGGCCAAGTCCACGCTGTTCAAGAACCCAGTAGTGGGGGCAATCCTGAGCTCCTCTGGTAGCATTCCCGTCGCGCGCAACCCTAACAACACCCCCGTGCCCACCGAGCAACCCGGCGGTGCCGGTCTTACGGCGTCCCAGTCTCTCGTGAACGAGGCATTGTTCCGTGAAACGTTCAAGGCGCTCGAGCGGGAGGAAGTCATCGGCGTGTTCCCGGAGGGCACGAGCCATTCCGAGCCCAGCATCGCGCAAATTAAGGATGGCGCGAGCAGGGCCGCGCTGGAGTATGTGAACTGGGCGAGGGAGCGAAAGGGCAAGCAGGAAAAGAGGCTGCTGGTGGTGCCGGTAGGGATTGTGTACACGGACAAGACCCAGTATCAGAGCAGGGTGAGTGGTCGCGTTCTTTTCAACGCCGGCATTGCGCGACGGGTATGAGTATGGGATGTTGACGGGTTGCGCAGGTTTGTGTACGGTGAGTTGGTACAGACGTCTTTACGTGTGTGCGTTTGTCTGACCGCTTGGCAGATGGGGCAAGCCTATTGATGTCGAAGCCTTTGCCGAGGAGAGAATCGCGCAGGATGCGGATGGAAAGCTGCAGGTCGGCTCCCGAGAGGTCATCAAAGCGTTGAGCGCAGAGATAGAGAAGCATATGCTCGACCTGACGATCAATGCGCCAGACTGGTGAGCAAGCACTCATATCTGCGCATAATAGACTGCTCATGTTGTGTGTGCACGTCAGGGACACACTATATGTCACTCGGATGGCCCGAGATATCCTATGGGCAGACGAAGAATTGTCTTCTTCGCACTTCGTCTGGATATTTCAGAAGTACGTTTGCATCACCCGGATCGTTCGAACGTTCAAGATGATGGCTGACTCCTCTCCCCAGCTTGATCCACCAATTCACGGATCCAAACGCCGCGCCATCTGGAGAGAAGGCTCGCCAGTCTCTCCTCAAGTACTACTCCCTCCTTTATTACTCCAACATCTCCCACGTTGCCCTTAATGCCATCCTCCCAACGCCTTCCTCCTCCTCTGCCGCTACACATCCCACACGCCTGCGCGCACTTTCCATTGTCGTCCGCCAGCTCCTCCTCACTGTGCTTCATCCGCGATTCATCCTCTTCTTCCCAACGCTGGTCATGCATGTCCCAGCCTACGTCGCTGGCTCCCTCGCTGGCCGTCTCCTGGGGAAGCCGGCCGAAGAGGAGACCTATGCGCAGTTCAAGGCTGTCTTCGGCGGGCTTGCTGCAACTGCTGTGTATGCAGCCGTCACCCGGGCAATCATTCGCGGGCTAGTAGACAATCGGTCGGGATTCTAGCGAAGGTCAAGGCACCAGAGTACACCATTCCTGCGTTGCGAGGCCTCTGGGCTGCTGGGCGGTGGTTGTTCGATGGAGATAATGAGCTTTCTGGCAAGGCCCGAGCTGCTGTCGGTGCTTTCGGTATCTTCTACGCTACGAGCTATGTGCTCTCGCACTGGCACAACTACTGGGTTGGATGTGAGTCTTTGCCCCAGTCTACCGGCCTGAATATTGTGCTGAACTGGTTACCCAGCGAACTACGCGCAATTCAAGCGACTCATAACCTCGCTGAAGCTGTTCGTTGGTATCCTCGCTCCCAAATCCAGTGCCTTGACCGGTGCGAGGCTGGCACCATACACCAGGCCACACGTCCCGCCGCCCAACCCGTACATTAGACGACGCGAAGGCACGGCAGAGCCCAAGCCCACACCTCGTGCACCATATGTCTCTTCCATGAGGCTGATTCGCCCCTTACTGGACGCGCGCGCGGAAGCAACGCGAAACATGTGGTCGTTCATGGTCGATTCGAAGTATCTGCACGGGTTGGTGAGCGCGCAGGTGAAAGGCCAAGCATGGATGCAAGTCGGGCCAGCGAAGCGACACGAGTACGAGTTCTGATAATGTCATAATACACCATTCACCATCCAGATGTGTAACGATGGGAGGATCTTGAGGAGTCGTATACGTACGTACATGTACATGCGTGTGCAGTCGTTATAATCGTAGTCAGAGGTATCATATGCAAGACTGGGATGATATGAACAGAATATAATCTGAGGCAGCGGAAGCGGGACGTGCGACGTGCCAGGATAGCGTACTCTTGGGGTGCCGAGATGGACTCGAGGTATGTAGGGGGGCATTACAGGGGAACAGGAATAGACGACTCCAGGGATTACAACGGCTACAAGGGTATGTGCGGCAACAACAACAGTGACGGGAGCAAGGCATCGACTGCAACGACATCCACTAACTAGGTCTATAGAGTGCGAGACAAGAAGCAAGAAAGCCAAGACGATGATGAGATAGCAAGCAAGTGTAGCACCAGAGATGAGACGACAAGAGATGATGGAGAGAACTAAGACGAAGAGCAGTGAAGGAGCGACATAAGAATGATATCGAAAGAAATAACCATACAGATACTTTGAGATTTTCTCGATGTTCGGCTGGGGATCCACGTTCAGTGGCCGCTCCTCCCGTTCCAAGCAGCGCTAGCGCCAAATAGACCCGAGCGACGGCCATTCACGGGACGCGGGGCGTGAATACCAGCCGCCTCCTCTCCAGTGCCGGTAACTGCAGAGGACGTGCTCGGCGCTTCGAAGGTTAGCCCAAGCGAACCTGAGCTCGCATGACCACTTCCAAGACCATCCATGGCGCGGGGAATGGACTCGTGGCTCTTCTGCGACCTCGGGTCTGAACTATACTGGCTGCGAGACGACCCGTACGGCTGCAAGTCGGACGGGGCAGTAGTCCACACCGCTGGCTCAGGGTCATGTTCGCGGTAGCTATCGAGCGCGGATGCTGTCGAGCCACGACGGGCACGGTTGTGGTGATCACCGGACCTATGCGAGCTCGACGTGTGGGCACTCTGGCGGCTGTGACCGCTGTAGGAGCTGTGATGACTGTGAGAGCTGTAGGCACTCTCAGCGTGCGAGCGGGTAGACGCGCCACTGCGAGGCCGCGACTGTGCGGGTGGGGAGGGATCCGCTGAGGCGTGCCTGCTTGCGTAGTTGGTGCCAGGCCGGGAGGCGTACAGCGTGAGACCGGTCCGCGGGCCTACGAAACCCTCTCCCTCGTCTCCGGAGATGGACTGGTGGCGTGAGTGGCGGGTCGAGGGGCGTGAGCTGTGGCGAGACTCCGGTTCCCTCTCCTGAGGACCCGCGAGCTGCATCAAGGACCTGTTCACTTCCTCGAGGTCCTGCAAGCTTGACACAACCTGGCGTGAGCTGCCGGCGCTGGGGTTCAGCAAGAGACCCGAAGCCTCTGCGGACTCCGAACGGCCAGACGCGGACACGCTGTCTCCGAAGAGTGACGTGCCCTGCCTGGGCGTCAACATGTCGGTGAGAACGACAGGGCCGCCGTTGAGCTCACCCACGGGGAGCTGCTCAAGGGGCTCCGTCCGGGTGGGGAACGAGGAATCCGCAGGGAAGCCGCGGAGGCCAAGATTGGCAAGACTCGAGTTCCTGGACGACCTGGTGCGACTCGTACCCCAGGACGAAGCTGGGGAAGGCTGCGCGTCAGGTTCCTCTGGTGCCCGACCTCCTGCAGGACGTCTCGGGTTTGGCAACGTGGCGAGGTTTAGCCCTAAATCGCCACCGTGGCCGAGACTGGAGGTGGCACTCCGGTCAGCGCGAGAACCTTGCGTAGCGGGGGCGAGTATGTTCATGTTGCTGATTGAGACGTTTGAACTCGATGCAGACGAAGCATTCGTGCGCCTGGAGGACGCAGGATCCTGGAAAAGCGTCGACATGGCAGTGGACGTGCCGGGAAGAGGGTCGTACTGCCCGCGCTGACTGATGCCGCTGCTGGGACCCGCAACTGGAACCTGCGGGACACCGCTGAGCTGTAACGGGTTAGCTTGAGGTGGTGCACGGTCGCGATCTTCAAGTTGCGAGGTCTCCCTTGCAACGACGTAGTATTTACTAGTATCGTAGCCTTTGGGGCGGATTCGGAGTTGCCTAGCTTGAGCCTCTGCAATCCAGACGATGCCACCTACACTGGGAATGTTTGCGGGGACGTAGCCTTCCGTTTTGGCAGGGCGTATGTCCCACTGTACACGATTAAGGTCCAGTGGGAGTTGCGTCGTGCTCGACTCAGCTGGCGTCTGCGGGACAGCGAAACCGGGCGGGGGAGGAGGGATGACGGGTGGCGGACCAGCAGACGGGCCTTGCATAGGACGAGATGAGCTTCCCTGGTAGAGTGGGGCAAGGGATTCGAGTGGCACTTCGGTGGGCAGAATTTCGCGAGGAGTATCTGGGTTACCGATCCAGACACACGGCGACGTGTCCTTCGGCGCGTATCGCTGGAGATGAGGAGGGAAGTAGGTCTGACCCGGCGCAACCGGGGCAAGTGGTGGCCGAGGCGTGGAGTAATCTGAGTCTCCATCCGTCAGAGGGGGCGGGACGACCTTCTGGGAAGGGGGCGCACCGGGGACGACGAGGTGAGGACGCTTGGTCCTCTCTTGACGCAACTGCTCCCCGTCGGCGGTGACCACGTATCTGGAGCGGGAGTCCCGATCTCTTCCAGGCGCAGGGTCCCCAAAGTGAACTGAAGGCGCGCGTGCCCGTGAGCCTCCCGAGCTGTTCCGCGACTGAGCAGACGGCGCAGCATCGGGAACGACGGGCGGCGGACCTAATCCGAACTGGGGAAGGACGTGTTGAGTCGAATGGACACTGGGCGTAGCATGCTCGCGAGTCAGGCTAGTGACCAGCGGAACATGCTCTGGTGGGCGAGGAAGAGGATTCGGGAGCGTCGTGTAGCGGTTGAGCTCTGCACGGATACGAGCATTCTCCTGTGTCAGGTCCTCAACTTGCTTCAGTAAGGTGCTCTCGACAACACCGTTGAGTTGTATATCGTGCTGGTTCACTTCCGCATGGCGCCTGGACTGGGCTTCGAGAGCCCTAATACGATCGCGATCCGTTATTTTCTGCAGAATCATGTCCTTGTACTGGTGGAGTGCACGAATGGCGTTTTGAAGGGCAATATGCTGGTGTGGGACAGGGTTTAAGGCCAGTCGTCGATCGGTCAAAGTAGATATTGCTCACCGTGTTGCCCGGGTTGGGCCCGAGGAACTGTTCAACTTCGACCTGAAGCTGGTTGATGTCCTCTTGCTCCGCGTCCTCCGCGAAGAGCAACCCCACACGCCTCAGCAGGTCGTCCTCCTCCGCCATATGCCCTGAATCGGCGGCGCTGGCCTCTCCAGGAGCCCTGTCGACGTGCAATTTCTTGATGCGCTCTGGGTTGAACGCCTTGCGGCACATGGGGCAGTTGCTCGGGTGCGTCGACCTCAGACAACTTCAATGCACGTAGAAATCACCGGAAAATGGGCAGAGGATAGCCATCAGTCTCCCACTCCACCCTGGGATAGAAATGGGGCGTAGGTGGATACGTACTCGTAGCAGAAGATATGTCCGCACTGGATCGCGTGTGGGTTTTTGCGGGCAATGACCAGGTGTACGGGTCGAGGCAGACGTCGCACTGGGAAGACGGGTGCACAACGAGCATCGCGGCTCTCTCGCCGTTGACGGCCGCGTCGGCGTCGAGCTTCGAAGGTTGGCTTTTGTGTTCGTGAGGAGCAGGAGATGGTGGGATGGGAAAAGAGGTGGGTGTATGCGGATTTCGACCGTGGTGTTGTTGTGATGGCACGACTGCCCTGATTGGGTAAGTGCAGCGCCCCTGCCCTGCCTCCGCCCCTCCGCGCCCCAGGTCAACTTGCTTGGAATTCTGTCACGCGGTTGATGCACAACAAAAGCTGCCGTTCTGTATACGCGCAGAGAGCAACATACGACCGCGTTGTGGACGTAGGACGGCGGGATGACGCGCGCACCTACCGCATAATCGTATACCGACAGAAACGATCGGCCGGGAGATCGACAGTAATATACACGTGGGTTAACGGAAGTATCAGGGATGGGACGAGCTAGCATACAGTCGTTGAAGAGTAATCCAAAGGGAGGGTGCAGAATATAGTGGGGATCGCAGAGCAGGGTGTCAACCAGCAGAGCATCGTCGTATAAATACCTACGCCCCGCAGTGGTTCAGCCCTGCTCCGCAGAACTGGGCAGCAAAGACCCACAGAAGCACCTAATGTCCACCGGAAGTCCGATAAGCTGAGAAGCAATACAAACTTTGGGCAGACTCACCAAAGCCACGACGATGCTCAGCGCCAGGATCCGCGTGTTCTTCCACCACATGCTGCGGCGCACGGTCCTGGCGCCTCTCCTGAACGCTGTTGCTTGGCTCGCCATGGTGTCCGTCTTGTCGACCAAGAGCTCGATCCGCTCGCCTCTGGACAGGATTTGCTCGACGTTCTGAACCATGATATCCTTCACTTGCGCAAGTTCAGTCTGCGCCCGCGATAGCTCATCCGTAGGCGGGCTGGTATTGTACTGCGTCATAAGCTGCGCGATCACGGGCCCAAATGAACCTTGTAGGGAATACGCAGGAGGGTCGGAGAGTGATGAGGAGGATGCGGAGGGTTGTGAAGTGAACTTCTGCTGCAGTTCAGCAAGGAACGTGAAGGGCATTCGCCTGGCAGCAGAATATATGAGCATGGTCCACGTCCATTCACACAACGACACTCACCGTCCTGCAGCATCATCAGCCATTACCAAGTATGTAAATCCGCCTTCCGATACGTAGTGGAACAGATATTGCTCCCAGACATAGGTGAGTTTGCTGTTGTTAGGTGGTATCTTGGACAGTATGGTCTGTGTAGCTGACAGAAAACCCGTTAGCCTGTAGCGCCTCGAAAGCATTCCATGAGGTCAGGAAAGGCAGAGGAAAGCAGCATGAAACGGCCCAACGCCCAACGCGTCTTCACTCCTAAGAGGTGGCATTCCCTGTATCTCCGCCTCACAACTGCGCATCGTCCGGAGCGGGTTCCCAGGTGGAAGGCACTCCGCGACTCCTGTGACAAGCATGCGCTTCCCGTGGCTCTGGGCGATGATATAGCGGGGCTCCGGAAGATCTCTACTCACCTTGGGAGAAGTCCCTTGAACCGGCCTGGTGTTCGGCCAAGATGGTGGATCCCCTGGCAACGAGTGCATGAATCTGCGACAGCGATGTGAGAGAAGTTCCAACAGCAATCACAGGCGCAACTCACTAGAGACATGGTGGGACTGGCGAGTGGAGGATGGTGGCGGTCCTGAGGAAAGCCGCGAGCCTGCGCAATGCGTCGGAGGCCGACTCGAGCGCGCCCTGGCTGCCGTTACCAAGTGCGTCACCGTCACAGTCTTTCAGTAGCGCCGTCACAGTGCCACGTGAAAGTCACGCCAGGTCACAGCTGAAGTTCCACGTGGACAGGAGTTAAGCTCGCAGGCTGAACTGGGGTTGCCAGCACACGTCCCCTTCCGCACTCACCTCCACCATGGTATGTTGCCCGCAAACCGTCGCGTTCCATCTGCGTAATGATATAGACTTACTGAAATGATGTGCACCAGTCCGACTCCGATTCATCCCGCCCCAAGACCCCCAGCGGCGTCGCGAAGCCTCCTGGTGCTCAGATTCGGTGCGAACCCACAATTGTGACATACTGGGTCAGCTTTTGAACGCAGGTTTTCTTCTTGCAGGCGGAGAGCGGCTGGTTCGCAGGTCTCGAAACCCAATTCCACACGCGCTGCTGGTGCCGGCGGGTCATCCAACACCATGCTCAAGCTGTACACGGACGACTCACCTGGACTTCGAGTGTACGTGTCTCATTCCCCGCCATTTCTGTCAAACCCTTCCGCGTATACCCATCTCTTGGCTCTTGGACGTAAGCTCATCGCGTTCCCTGTTCCAGTGACCCCTTCATCGTCCTCGTCCTCTCCCTCTCCTTCATTGCGTCCATCTTCTTCCTCCACATCTCCGCCAAGATCATCCGTGCATTCACGACATGAGCGGTTTACATCATGGACATAATTCGGGTTGGTTGGGGAGTTGGTTTCATTGAGTGCTGCTCACGGACGGGAGGGACCGCCATGTCTCGCGTGTTATCATTCTCTTGCCTTCCCATACCCGGCGGGGGGACATCCGGTACGACACGTCCGTTGTATCAAAACCGCTCTTAGGAGCCTCGCATACTATCTATCTTATTCACGCGTTGTTCTCGAGCCTCTGCCCCTGACTGTTGCACCCTGACGCTGCACCGACGCCCTATGAACCGAGCAGATGCCGCAGTGCATGCGTCTCGAAACCAATATTGGATATATGTACGCCCGCGGTACGTCTACTCCCCTTGCATGTGTGTCGCTGAATCTTCGGGAAGCTCTTGCGGTTCAAACATACCGCAGCGCGACGTGCCACGACATATCGACTTCCACGCATCCATTTCCGTCACATTCTCGCCTTTCAGTCCCGAGTCGCCGTTCTATGCAGCATGCTGGGGCTCTTTCTCTGTGGCAGCTCTGCAACCCGGAGATCGTCGACACGACGCGACATCCGGTATTCGACTCACCCCAAATCCGCGCTTCCCCATCCGCGTCTCACACATTAAACCCGCATGCCCCTCTAGAACGCTTCTCCCAGCACGCCGTCGAGGTTCTCAGCGCCGTCCGTCTCGCCTACCTCCTCTCGACCCAAGGACCTGGATGCCCGGTGCGAAGGTTGATAGGGATAACGGGCAGTACCACAACCAGGCGCGGACGGCGGAAGCGCAGGATATCGCACCCGTGTGGACAGCTCGAAAGCTGGAAAATGCGGTCTCCGCTGGAAGCCGCTTCATGAACGCGTCTTTTTGGTAGTCGCCCATCTAGTCTCAGCGAGTTTTCCACCATGCGGGCTGACTTGTGTCTCGCGGGTCCACACTCCCATACTTCCGCTGTGGCCTCGCCCCGGCGTCGTCCACGCACTCTATGAAGACCGGGTATTTGGACTTGGAATACACTCAGGCTCTCGTCTGCGTTCTCAAGAACCTTGCACCACTGCCCGTGTCCTCGAGGCTCGAAGATGCGCGGGGAATGCGAAATAGCCTCGTGTTCCTTAATACACCGTCTTCGGTCCGTCCTATCAGCGGGGGATTGCCTCAAGCCAGTCGCTTGCAGAAGAAAGTTTCAAGCTTCGGAATGCTCGCCCATTCATCGGGCACATCGCCTAAGCTCTCTAAGCGTGCGCACTGCACGTTGCCGGGACCGTGATCCTGACGGGATGCGTGAACAGATGTGGATGTCGGTAGACTGTCATTACAGACATACTCGTCTAGACGAGCAATGCGTTACAAGGTACAACCGCAGTCGGGCTCAGGATGCGGGAAGAATGCGAGGAGTGGCCATAGATACTGTACAGTGTCCGAAACAGATGCGAATGTGGGGGAGATGCAGGGGTGAGGACGTACACTGGATGCAAATGGGAACGGGAGGTCGGGTGGGTGTTACTTGGGACCGAGATGTGTGCGAAACGATGATCCATCGGCCGGTGAAGGAGAGGTGAGAAGAGCGGTCGGCGAAGAGGGCGACTTCGGACGGGGAAGTATGAGTGGAAAGTGCATGTGTGTCGGATGGACAGTATACGTTAATACCGCGGGGGTCCGTCAAGGGCTGCCGCGGATCGTGAGTGCGAGGCGTCTGCGCACCTCGGCAATATCGATATTGTCGTTAAGCTGTATGCGAGAGGTTGTATCGATGTGTGTGTACTGTGTGAGGGTGTGCGAAGTGCGTGATAACAGTGTAGGAAGTAGCGAAGGGCGAAGAGTACGCAGAGAGGAGGTGTGCCGTGCCGGAGCCGTTGACGCCGCCTGGATCCGTCTTCGCAGATCCTCACCGCAGTAAAGTGACTCACTGAAAGTAATGAACGAAACGAATCAGAAGGCGTGGCGGAGAGCAAAGTCGATATAAGTTAACGAACACGGCGAAGTCCGCTGTGCCCGCCTAGCAGAGACGCTAGAAAACTTTGTGAGTGCGGATCGCAGGCGAGGGCACGGCGCAGCTCTAAACGTCTGCATGGAGAAGCGGCTATGAAGGGATACCCTGCATGGCGCGAGTAAGGTTGGAAGGATAGCGTTGAGGGGGGACAACACCAAGAGCGGAAGTTCTGCCCTTGGACAGGCTGCCAGATAGAGAGTGGCTATCGTTCGACTGCCTACGCGTCTGCGCGGGACGAGGTGCAGATTGCGACTGCATCTGTGGAGCATACAGCGCGTGTAGAGGTGGATCGCGCATTGCGGTGATATGGGAGAGCGAAGTCGTGGAAGGTACCGAGACAGCGGGATGGTGAGGTGGCACAGAAGATGGTGGAGGAGGTGCCGAGGGTGCGTTCTGAGAGTTCACCGAGGACGCGCGGGCGCGCTCGCGTTCTGCAGCTGCGCTACTGGCGGATGAGATGACAGTCGCGTTCGGCTTGTGATGCGTCGAGCTGTACTCCTTCTCCATATGTGACGAGGAGTAAGATTGCGAGGTGCTGGAGACGGGCGAAGGGGTACGTGTGGAAGACATGGCGCTGGAGACTGCCACACGAGCGCGGGCGCGCTCGCGCTCATACCCGTCAGAGACCGAGGGCTTGCGAGGCGACTTCGCAGACGTGCTGGAAGTTGGATCCTTGAGAACGTCATGAAGCTGCGCCAGCTGCCGCACCCTGAGCTCTGGGTCCACATCAGTGAGGGCTGGTCGGCTCAGGTCTGCACGGAGCCCGAGTGCGTTCTCGGGGAGGCGTTCGAGAGAACTCGGAACGAACTCCTTGGGACGGGAGCCGTACTGGAATGCAGGACCGTTGGGTGAGACTGAAGAGCCGGCCATGTGTACGTCGACATTGTTCCTGGGCACTGATATGGACATAGCGTCAGGATCTGGGCGGGAGAGCAACGACACATTGCTCCGGGAGCGGTCGCGGTGCAAGTCCGACCGATGCTTGATAGGAATCGAACGGGAGGTGGACGATGTCAGCATGGAGTTACCCTTCTCGAGTGCTTCGTCCGAGGAATCGTCGGGATCGTCTGCGAGAGGGTTGAAGTGAGACATGTTGGACGGAAGGTCTGGGACAGGTTGAGAGAGCGGCACTGGCGAGAAGAGAAAGAAGTTGTCCTTGTCCTTGACGACGTCTCGGTCCAGGGCGTAGTCCCTCTGGGCAGGGACAATCTCGGTCTTCCTATCGTAAGGATGGAAGTACCCAGACTCATCAGCTCGAGGAGAACTATGACGCTTGACCTTGGACAACTCGTCAGCAAGGCGGCGGCGCTCGGTCGACACATGGTCGCACTAAGAAAGAAAAAGGTCAGGACAACTGGATCAACTGAGCCACACAAGGGACCGCGTACTTTGCTGTAAATCATTGTGTCAGTGGTTGCGTCAACAGCAGACAAGAAACCACTTACGCTCTCCATTCTTCACACTCCTTCGCTAGACGCTCCTTCTCTTCCTCGAGCTCTTTCTCAGCAGCCAGCAGAAGCTCGCGCTCCTCAAAGCTCTTCTGCTCGAGTTCCTCGTACTTCGCAGCGGCAAGCTCTCGCTCCTCTTGCAACTGCGCGTTCAGCTTCTCTCGCTCTTCATCGATCTGCCTCTGGAGGTCGTGGCAAGTTTGCTCTACGGCTGCGATGCGGTCGGAGCAGTTTTGCTCTACAACTGCGATCTTGTCGGAGCAAGCCTGCTCGACGGTCGCGACACGACTCTTCTGCTTCTCCAGCTTCTTCTGAATCTCACCATACTTCCAGAGAAGGACATGTGTAGCTCGCAGGTCGCCGTGCTACGAGACAAGGTAAGCTACACACTACGCAGGAGAACTGAACAATATGCCGTAACGACGTACCTCCTGGGGGTACTGCGTCTCCAACCAGCTGCCAAGCTCGCCTATGAGCTCAAGGTATTCGTCGGTGGAGCCTCCGTGTAGGACAAGACGCGTCGCTTGCGCTTGCAGTCTCCGGGCGGCGTCGATGGAGGCAAAAGAGAGCGAAGGTGTCGATGGAGGCAGTTGAGTCTTGTCGACGTGGACTCGACGCACGTCGTCAGGCTCGAATCTGCTCCGACAAAGGGGACAAGCGGGCTTGGGCAACGACTGCAAGCACCTATGTATAACAGAGCGCGACGAAGGATGAGATAAAGTCCTATCAGCGGCGAACGTGGATCGCCCACAAAGAACACAGACCTGCTGCAGAACGTGTGCCCACAAGGATAGAGACAGGCTCCTTTGATCCATAGTAGCCCTCGAGACAAACATCGCACTGAGAGGAGGGATGGAGAACGAGCATGATCAGCGGTGGACGAGACCAGCGCGGGCGCGGGGGGCAAGTGGGCAGCAGGAGCTGGGAAGGGGATAATAAGGTGGCAGAACCCGATCGCCTAACGCGCATCGCGTGCCGCGGCTAGCCCATGTACAAGGCGGACGGAAAGGACATGTTCGACGTCCTGAGCACGAGGCGCTCGGATCGGCCTGGCATCTCTGGAGCCGCCGAAACGGGCGGATTCCTATCGAAGTCGATGTGATGAACAGTGATGTACCATGCCTGGGATAGTGTTACCGAACGGATGGCACGCTATCGGGACGATGGCAGCCGGGAATATCGTCTGCGGGGATGTCGCCGGTTGCCTATTCGATAAGAGACGGAACTTGGAGGTGGGCGACTTCCCAGACCCCGCTGGCGCACAGGGAAACTCCGGATGCTCAGCCAGACGCTGCTGGGTTCCACGGGACAAGAAGGCTTGCTCAATCCGAGCGGGAGCAAATGATCGGATTCCGGATCGGGGTCCCTGGGTCTTGGGAGCCTCATGTCGGAGGCGTCTAGCAGAGTGAAGTGGGTGAAGTCAGCACAGATGACGGCAACGGTTCTGCCAATTCACGCCATGCCTCGCATAGTGTCCTTGATGCGAAGGAGTTGCCATGCGCCAATATGCACCAAGCTCGTCGTTGTACGTCCTTCTCTGCATCGCGCCACGTCCACGCACGCCGGCAATACACAGCATCATGCCCCTGTGAACATCTCAAGCAGTCACAGGTGCAAGAAAGCCTCGCGACGGCACAGCGAGCGGATTGTGAACTCACCGCAACTGCGTCTTCTCCACAAACGAGTCGTCGAGGCAGTCGGGAGATGTTTCCCAAGGCGGTCCGAGCGAGGGAACGCCCGCGGCAGGAAGGTCCACGTTGCGGTGGGAGTCCGAGTCGAGACATGGGTTCCGGAAGGCAGGAAATGTCTTGTCGAATGTCATAAACGACGGCTGCAGAAGGAACTGCAGCTGATGCGATGACGAGGCGAAGCAGGTGTTCAGCAAAGTGGGGCAAGAGCGCCTGGAAGAGGGGTCCCGTGGACAGCATATACAAGGGGTTGTAACTGGAGGGCATGCCTGTGCTGCACAAGTTCAAATGCGCGGTCAAGAAGATCTCGGCGTTGCATCGTCCGCGGAAAGACCAGAAGATAGGCAGTCGCAGAAGACCGAGGACAACGGGTTCGCTCACGGATATGTATGACGCAGCCTGAGAGGATATGCAAGTTCTCCGCAAATCCAGACGTGTCGTCTGGACTAGCCATAGCCCTCCAGAAGTCGTGTTGCTGTTTCGTGTTCACAATCAGTCAACCTAGTCACTGTGGATCAATTAAAGCCTACATACCGCTTCGTTCGAAGGCGAAGAGTCAAACGTTCACGCACGCTCTTCCCAGATCACTGACATCCACGCACAATGAAGACGATTTGAGCATAGCGGGTCTATCAGCATCTCTCCTCAACATTAGTTTGCGAGGCCAAGGTACGGTAGACGGACAAGTCACTCAACGCCGCCACAATCCACTGGCACAAAATTTCTAGGGACGTGACGTGACTGTACCACGTGCTCCGTGACTCTGTGGCTACTGTGCCTCCGTGAAAAGTTGACTCGACCCAGCCCACACAACTTGGAAGTTGTCCTCTCGTCGTTGCCCCAACTCGCACTTCTTATAATACACACTCGGTTTCACGACGCTGACGATCTGTGCTAGCCCAAGGTCGCCCTACTGAGTATGGACAGATAACCCTGAACGAACGCGCGGTCACTGGTCTGCAGCAGAGCAAATATCAGTAATCCCAACAGTGGCTTATACCACAAGGCGGATCTAGTGTAAGTATCGTTTTACATGCCTATCTCAGTCCGGCAAAGTTCGTCTAACGCGCTATCATAGGTGTTTGTGGTTCAACGCGATTGGAACCTAATCATCATAGTCCATGTTGCAGCTCAGCTGCTGCTTTGGCACAAAGCCCAGCTTCGTTATCTTGGGCCAGATGTCGTCTCGCTGCGGTTTTCATGTATGCAGCCACTCACGTATGCAAGTCACTGGACAGCAGCCCCAAGTTTCGACAGGATGAGCGTTCGTAATAAGCCATCTCATAGCAGACGCATTACCCAGATATTCACGACACCTTGTTCCCAGATCTGATAAGGGACCTGCAGCCATGGTAGATGAGACTCATCGATGACGCTGGTGGCCGGAATGACTTATGCCGAATCCTCGAGGAGAATAAACTCACTGCGGTACTGCGGTCCGAGCTTCCAATGCTCGAATATCGCGTCGTCTGGGTCAATCCTGTCACAGCAGGCCGGGAATTGCAGCCCCCGACTCCTCCACGAAGACGCGTGGGACGATAACGCGCAATGCCCTGCGCTGCAGGCTGGGGGTAATCCTCACGTCGCGAGCTTTCAACGCGATCTCTGCATGGCATTTAGGTCAGGTTCGTCTCCTCGATCGTGAGCTACTCGCTGATACGTGCTCCTAGGGGCCTCTCTTGCCTTTCCTTCGAATTCCGGAGCTCCGCGAACCCTTCAGAACCGCTCGAGCAAGGGCAACGGCTCGGTGCACCGCGGGTCACGGGAGGAGTTTGGCCCGCTATCCGAGTTCGCTGACTTCATAACCTCGATAGTGACGCCTTCTGCGGTCTAGGTCACGCATGCGAGCATGCCCGAACTGCGTTTGACCGCGGCACACGAGGTTACGGTATGCTCTGCAGTCCGCAGCCCTGCATTCTGACTGCTTGCAGCTGTCTCGCATTTCCACTCGACATTGACAGGGAGCTCCTCTCTTCCATGCCTCGAGCCAGCCACTTCACCTGTTATTACCTCGAAGCGGCGTCGACAGTCGTCGAGACTCTGAGACCGCCCCTCCGAGGCGTCCATCTGGACCTGCTCCGTGATCATCGCTTGCAGCGTCAATGTCGAACAAAAGCTCGCCGAGATGCAGTGTGAAGACGTGTTTGGGAGGGCACCCGCTAGAAGAGAAGCCGTTTACAAGCCCGCGACTCGACCTCGTCGGACCGTCCATGCGCCTGCTCCGGCATACCAGCGAGTATCCTCTCCGTACCTTCCGGGACCCTCGATTTCTGTCCTCCTCCTCGCCCCGGGCACCATTTCCCACCCAGTCGCCCATACACCTCTCTTTCTCTCGCGCGGAGCACAAAGGCACAGGAAGCAGCACGCCCATAAGAGCTCATCAAGCTAGAAGAGCTCATATCGTGCCACTCACGAACCCGTGAACAAGAACGTTCGCCATCCGCCAAGATCGCCGGACCCGCCGCTCCCATAGCCGTCTGGCGAGAACCATCGTGTGCAGGCGCATGAGAACGCGGCGGACCCGTCATGAAAGCGGATCGACGCCCCAGCGATCAGTCATTCTATCGCAAACAGGCAGGAGTATTGGCTCGCCCTTTATATGCGGCCGGCCCTTCCGGGCGAGCGAAGCACGACCGCGGGTCGCGGGAAGAAGCACCTCTCCCCGCCCGACTCCCCCGTCGCATATCGCCCATCGCACGCCACCTATCGAGCATCGATGAACAGCAGCGTGCCGTCGAGGCTCTTTGTGCCACTGGATAGCGCGGGATCCAGGGTGCTCGATTCCCATGTGCGCCGCAGTACGCGAGGCATTATACGGCGGTTCGGGCCTTGTCTCCATACGACGAGCGCAGCTGCGTTCCGAGAGGCGCGAACAGCTTCCGGCCTCGGTACCTTCGTGGTCCTTCGAGTATGCGGGATGGGAACATGTACAGTATCTTTACTTCTAGTCGATGACGCACGTGAATGGGCTTGATGTTCTCCGTCGCGAACGCGAGTGAATGGCTCGGATGGATCTATCAGTACCTCGACCTTCTCGCTCCCCGATAAGTCTGAAGCTCTCCCAGGTCCCAGTGCCGGCTTCCTGTCGACGGCATGACTGAACGCAAAGCTCAGGGGATGAACTGGAGAGAACTTCCCGAAGGCATGCTCTGAGGTTTGAGCTTGAGTGTGTGGATCGGATGGCGCATGCGCAAACATCGCACCTTTCACAGCTCTCCTTGGCTCTCCTCGAGCAAGGATTCGAAGCGCACTGAGCGAGCAGCCGGCCCCGGACTCCGCAAGCACAGCTCTAGTGTGAGATCACAGCTGATGCACTTCGGGAGCCCGTGGACGAGAACCTCGGCCGTGCAGACCATAAGTATACAGAGCGCCTTTCGACGCACTCCGATTGCCCGAGTTCACCTGACCTCCGCAGCCCGTCGTCTCGACTCTCCGGTGGTTACAGATTAAGATTGAGCTTGCCAGTGTGATCAGAGGCCCAGGAACATCCGAACCTCGAAGCGCAGAAGCAGACGAGAGAGAGAGAGAGATCCGGAACCGTCTCCACCTCGACAGAGCTAGCCGCGACTGAAATGTATCCCATACGTCGATGGCTCGGACAACGGGACGAGGGAGCCAAAGAGGGCCCCAAGTTCCAGGTACTCGTCATGCCAAGCAACAGCACTGAACCATCATCGCGCATGGCATACATATGTATAGACACAAGACACAGGGCTCGCGAAGCTGAGACGACCGTGTCAGGCGGGAACCAAGCGGGGGTTCGATGCGGGGTAGATTCAAGATCGAGAGCGCAAGCCCGGCCTCCATCCGGTGGAGGCCTGAGACTGTTACACACACCACCACCAGGCCTGCACTGCTAAGTATAGCGTGTCTGGAACCGGGACTGACTGACTTCGTCCATTTGATGGGTAGATAGTTCCAAGTTCCGCCAGATGCGCTACGAAGACCAAGAGATAGGAAGGGAGCGATAAGTACGGGGCGGGCGGTGCGAACACACAACAAACAGCTGACAACGTTAACGACGGAACGACGGAGGCTGCGGACGACGAGAAACGAGAGTGGGCACTGGGAGAGAGAGAACTGAACTGCAATCTGGAGACGAGACCGATGGTATTACTGATACATGGACGAGGGAGGGATGGTACACCGACGGAGACGGAGGACAGAATGGAACGGAAGGAGGAAGACGGCAGGTAATAGGTGATAGGTGAGCCGGAGAGAGGGTATGTGCTGCTGGGCGGGTACTGAAGCAGGAGCGCGCGCTAGGGGTTAAGAGGGGTACTGTGATGCAGCTCGGAGGGCTAGAGCGATGGCGACACAAGCGAACCAGCCGTGCCCCAGAGTATGCATTTGCCAAACTAACCGAATGAGGGAGGAGCGGCTTGGGAGAGACGTCCGCGAGGTAAGTGGCTGAAACGCCGCCAGGCGAACGAGTCGCGCCCCGATCACAGATTACAGATTCTGTATCTGCACTATCAAGAACTGCTTCTCGTCCTGCAAAGAGCGGATCGGTCAGTCCGTGTCATCTGAGCCGCTGCGGTAGGCGCCTTGCACCGACTCACCATAAATTGCTCGTCTAGCGCAGAAGTTGATTGCGTCAGGGTCCGAAGCCGGTGGCAGGGAGGGATGACGCCATGCTACGCACCTTCCTTGTCGTTGTGGAAGTCCTTGAGGAACTTGAGCAGTTTCTCCCTGTTCCGCCGCAGGATGCTCTCTATTTGTGGTGGCTTCTTGGGGTTGGCGACGAACACCTGCAGCCCACAGTGAGTCACGGCTTCGTACGAATGAGGGCGCATGGAGGAGCACCTTGAACACGTGGAACGCCTCGAACTGTATGTTCTTGCTCTTGTCACGCAACATGTTCATCATCATCTTGAGATTCGTCTCGCTTGCGATGTAGCGGGTCATCACGTTGAAGTTCGCGCGATCTAGCAGGATCTCCCCCAGCAGTTTCAGAGACTGTCGCTTCGTGACGTAATTATTCGACAGGATCAGCGTCGTGAAGGACGAGAAGAACTGCGGTTGAAGAGGGCGGAGCTGTCAGTGAAGGGAAGATGTAACGGGGCGACAACGCCTAAAGCTTACTCTGTCATAGTTCTTGTCGAGGTACTCGGCGACCATCGCCTTGTGTCTTGTCAGGGTCTCCTTGAGGTTGGTGTATGCATCACATGAGATACCGAACGTCGTAGTCTCGATATAGTGGGGGAACCGATAGAACCTGAGCAAAAGGAGCGTCCAGCGATCCCAGCAAACCTCTGACCAGATGGACGTGCCACTCACTGTTCCGAATACAGCAATATCTTGGCCAGCGGCTCATGCCGCAGCATCTCCCTCAGGATCATGCCCGTATTCAGCGCAACCTCCTCGTTGGCATACCCATCGAACGCGGCGAACAGAACCTCCGGCTTCGAGCACAGATACTCCACGGTAGGGAACCGCGCGCCGATCTGCCGCCGGAGGAGGTTGTTGAAGATCTGGACGACATCCTTGCGCGACTCGAACTCGAGCTTGTGGATGTTCTGCAGCAGGTGGTATAGCAGATCGGTGCTGTATGTCTCCTGCGCGAGCTGTGCCACCAGCTCCGGGAGAGGCTCTGAGCCACGCATCATGCACCACACATAACAATGTATGTCAGTACACACGCGTCGCGCGGCGGACCAGGACAGAGCACGCACCTCCATCGCCAACCAAGATCGACTTGATCTGCTGCAGGTTCTTCCCGACTTCCTCGTTCGCCTGCAACCAACGCCGTCCCCGTCGATATCACGTCCTGTCCATTATCCAGCCCGCTCCGGGGGGCCACTCACCTTCCTCCTGACTTCTCCGCCTGGTGGCCCTGCATCTAGTCTCGGAAGCGCATCCCGGAGCCCTCTCACCAAATCCGGAGGCGTGCGGGGCTTCGTCTTGAAGAAATTCATCGCTCAGTCGCTCAGCAGTCTACCGTCTGCGCGCAAGTGTGTGTGGGGGGTAAGCAGGTGGGAGAAGGAGAAAGTGTGGCAGGAAGAAGCGGAGGGGCGGGTATCTGTACGTCACGGCAGAACTCGCAGAAGGTTGAAATAGGAATAATGGCCGGCGTGAATCTCGTCAGCAGAATGGGCAGCCGCAGGGCAGTGCGCAGATCACAGCCAGGAGGCCCGGAGAGACCTAGTCTGGAGGGCAGAGGTGGGGAGGTAGTGGTCGGAACCACCGTCGTTGTCGTTGTCGTCGATGGCCGAACCAGGTTCAAGCCGAGCGCGACTCGCGACAAGCCGCCACCGACCACGCACGTGATGGTTGGCCGCGCGGGCGCCTCCGACATTGTCCTCCTCTTCGCCGCCTGGAGTCCTCACAGCTTGTTTCTGTCTTCAGCGCATTTCCATACACTCAGGACGGCTCAAATGCACCAACACACGTCGTTGGACAGCAGGCAGAGGTTGTTGAGGTAATAGATGATGACGTCTGCCAGGTACACGGCAGATAAGCGCGTCTCGCACAGTCCAGCACCCTTCGAGTGCGGTCGACGTCAGTCCGTGAGATGACGGCAGAGAGGAAAGAAGTCGTGCATATCATCAGAGAACTCCATGAATGTACAATGTGATCCTCCGCCGGCCGTACGAGTATATGCACGAAAGGGAAGAGAGCTACGAGATAAGTCCGGCGCAAAACCTACGACGAAGACATGCACATGGGAAATCCGCACCGAGAGAAGAGGGCGATTAGGACTGCGCGCATAGATATAACACAACAACGGCCCCGCTAAGCCGACGGAAGACGCGAGCGCAGGCACACGGGATGGGTGGGGCGGCTAGACGGCGAGGTAGGTGGGAAGAGAGGGAAGCAGGGGAGTGGGCGGGATCAGTGGTTTGTCGCCTTCACCACCGAGACGACAATGATGACGATGATAATGGCGATGGCGACACCAATGATAATCCTCATCTAGGGCGGTGCGTCAGTTGGCGTACCAGAGCGTGAATTCAGGTCGGCGTACCTTCATGTCCTTCCACCTATCAGTCCGGTCACTTCAGTACACTATTCGGGCAGTATGGAATCAATATATGCACATACCACATGTTCTGTGACACAATATATGGTTAGTTGCGGCGCGACATGGTACAACCTGGCTACACACCTTGCGGACGCGGTTCGCACCGCGACGGAACCCTTGTGCTGAGACAGCAAGATTGTCTACACAGAGCGGAACAGATGCATGAGCCAACCCGCTCACACGCGCGGGGGAAGCGGAAGCAGAAGCAGGGAGCACGAGCCAGGCACTGCATGCGCAGCACCAGCACAAACGCCCCCTCTCCCTGCCCGCCGCAGTAGGAGGGTACGCACCTGTCTTGTCCTGGAGCTGGTCGAGCCTCTCTCCTCGCTCGGCGACTTTTGTGATGTTCTCCCTCATGATGCCGACGGTGTCGTCAATCTGGGCCTGGATGGCGGCCGTCTTCGAGTTTCCCGCGCCAGCCGGGTTCGAGGAGGAGCCGCCACGGGGCAGGTACGGGTCGTATGGTTCAGACCTGCAAGGAGCGCATGCACAGACGCGAAAGCAGACGTCGTGGAGGCACGCCGCGGGGAGTTAGGGGAGGGAAAGCGGGTTCAGAGCGCGGAACAGCAAGCGAGAGAGATAATGCCACTGACATGGCTGTTTCGTCCGGATTGCGGGGGCAGGCGGGCACTGGGAGTGAGCTCGACGAGGAGGACAGCGAGGAGGCACAGCGACTGACCGAATTAAGGGAGGGAGTAGCGTGCAGCGTCGGTGGTCGTGAAGGAGGTGGTGGTCGTGAGTAGCGCGGCTGGCGTCACGAAGGGCGGAGCTGCTCAACCAAACACGCGTAAGCACCCGGACCCCGCACCGCCCGGCTGCGCCCAGCCTGTGCCTCCATTCGCATTCGCTGTCGGCGCCGATGCGAAACGCTGCACGATCAGCCATCCAGGCTCAGCCTGCAGACTTGTCTCCCTAGGCAGACGATTGCGCGGGCCTATGATGAAGGTGGGAAGGACGGCCTCACCCTGCAGACCGACTTCGTGCAACAATGAGCACATCGCAAAACGCAATGAGGCCGGTTAGTGGACAGGCTCGAGAGCCTCGTGTACTGAATAGTACTCGCGAGGTTCTGAAGGCCGACTCGAACTGATACGTACGTACAGGCTGGCAAGTGAGCCTAATATGCAACGGCCGGTCATCTTGCGGATTAGCGTATCGTCTCTGTCGACGTCGCCTCGTCTCAGTTAATGAAGTCTTGCACAGCCCCAGCATGCCCTGAATACATGTGCAGAGTATGGGGGGATGGGCAGGTAGGAGACTGGGATTGCCAAGGGGCCGACTGCAAGTCTGTGCATATACCCTACCGCCCAACTGGAAGCCATATTCCTCTCCATATTCGCCATATAGGACGATCCTTCTTCACAAGTACCCAGATTCAGTGTTCATGAAGCCATGTATCGATACCGGTTCCCCCCAGAATGAACGAGAGACAGTGTGAAACAGCGCCTACGCTTGTCGCAGAACTGGCTGTGAAGTACGCCGCGGCTACGCTCAGGAGCTTGAATCGATTGTGGCCGTACCAAGGTGTACGATGCCTGAAAGTCTTCAGAGCAATAAGGTGCGATAGAGAGACCAGAAGTGCCCCATGATAGTATCCGATAGATTGTCAACGTGTACGTATCGAATGGTTAAACATACAAGGGGTATCCAAAAGTCAGCAGCGAACTGCAAGCGCAAAGATCACCAATGCCAAAGCGAGCGAGCGAGCAAAGTAGAACGTAAGGATAACGATAGGAAACCAGAGACTGAGGAAATTCGTCTACGTACACCGAACTGTCCATCCCGGCCATCCCCTGGCCTCTTACTCCTCCTCGCCCTCGTCCTCCTCCTGAATGCCACGGAAGGCCGGCCCAGCCCGCCCTGTTGGCAACTGCCGCCGCGTGCCCCGCGTCTCAGCTGCCTCGAACGTCGACTCGCTCGGGAGCGGCGAGCTGCGCCCCGCCGGGGAGCGACTCGCCTTCCCGCGCCCTGCCCTCGCACCGTGGTTCCCCACCGACAGGCTCGCCATCCCCGGCACGCTGCGCTTGCCCGCAGCCGTGCCCCCCGTGCGCGCGGGAGCACTGCGCGGAGGCGGAGTGAGCAGCGGGGACGGGGACTCGGCCTGCGCGAACGTCGTGATCGTGCTGCTCGCCGACGACGGCATCTGGCCCAGCCCGCCGACGTACGCCGGGCTCTCGTCCTCCTCGTCCACCCAGTCCGACTCGTCGCCCATGCTGAACGACTGCCGCCCCGAGAACACGTCGCGGATCCCCGGCACCTCCGGCGGCCCGTACACCGCGAGCACCTCCACCGCGGGGTGCGCTGTGCGTGTCTGCCACCCAGGCGGCTCGAGCCCCCACGACTTCTTCCAGCTCGACCGGCCGAGCGAGTTGAGGTATCCGCCGTGGCCGTTCGGGTTCGAGAACGGCGTCTGCCGCTTGTGCGCGACGAACTGCGCGGGACTGTACGCCCGACGCGGCGTCTCGTCCAGCGACCTGCGCATCGCGGCCTTGTTCGGCGAGCTATTCCGCCTGCTGTCTGTCTCCGAGAGATCATACAGCGACCCTGGCCGGGACGACTGCAGCGAATGCGCAGAGGACGCCGAGTTCGAGCGCAGATGCGACGCCTTGCCGCCGGTGGGCGTCATCTGTATCTGTCGCACGACGCGCGTCGATGATCCCGAGCCTGCGCGGCGATGGTTCTTAGGTAGCGGCGACGCCGTGCGCCCGACGTAAAATGAGCCTGCAGAACTCGCTGATGGTGACTTGCGATGCCGAGGGTGGTTGACGAAGCTGTGTATCGAACTCGGGCGGGACATGAACTCTTCCCGTTCCGAGTTGGGGGTATGGCTCCCAAACGAGGCCCGTCGACTCGGGTCGCTCCGTTGGCGGGACACCGACGCAGAGTATGGTGGGGACTCGAGCACCGCGTATTGCACGGAAGTGGACGAACGGCGCGAGTTAACGCTGCTTGACCGGCGCGAGGATACTGATGCGCGTTTGGCACGATGCGACGTCTTGTTGCGCCCGCCCACAGCCTTGCCACGGCCAGCAGAACGACCCTTGACGGTACCACGATGCCTCACTGACACGGGGCTCGAGCCGGTGCTGTTTAGCGAGCTGGTCTGCGCCAACGCGTGAGCAGAAGGGTCCTCTTTCCGCTTGCCCTTTGCATCCTCCCGGAACCACCGCTGAAAGGTCGACAACAGACTTGCGCGACTGCGATGCCCAGAGCCGACCTTGCTCCCCCGCGTAGGTATGGACGGCAGCGAAGTGAGGGTATCCGCTGGGGAGCCGGTATCTGGCGGCGGGGATTGCTTGCCCGCCAACAACCATGGAGAGCCGACCTGGCTCTGAGAGCCATTCAGCTCAGTAGGGGGCGGCGTGGAGGACAACGCAGCGTCCTTGACGGCGCGCATTGGCGGGGTCTTGATGAGCTTCCCAGAGCCACTCCCATGCGATGTCCGTGGCTCTTCACTGCTTACATTCTTCTGTTGCTGCTTCTCCTTCTCCTCCCTCTCGCGCCGTTCCTTATCGTCCCGCACGGCCTCGGCGGACTTCTTGCGCACGAGCCCGGCCGCCTCAAGTGCAGTGGTCGCACGCTGCATGATACTGACGCTTCCAGCGCGATTCTTGCGACCCTTGGAGCCCTGGTTCGAGCTGCTCGGGGTAGTGGGCGTGGACTTCGCAAGAGACTCTGAAGTAGAAGGCGTGGGCGAGAGAAGAGGGTTAGTAGGCGAAGGGGCGCGTGGCGGAGTTGCAGGCCGTTTGGTGCTTGAGACGGTAGGGGTCGCGGGGATCAACTGGAGCTCTGGGGCGGAATAGGTGGGCATCAGTGCTGGAGGTATAGGCGCACGCGACTGCGTCTCCTTGGACCGGCCAATGGAGGTAGGCTGGCCCCCATCCGTATGTGAACGCTGTTGCGAGGATCGCCATGAGATTTGTCACGTCGGGGCTCATGAGGCTTCTCCTCGACGGGGACTTCGGTGGGAGCAGGGCGCTCCTCGGGGGTCTCTACAGCTTGCTCCGTAGGTGGATGCTTGGCCTCCTCCAACGCCTTCCGCTCCGTTTTGCGCTTGAGCATCCACCATAGAGCGCCCGTCGCATCGCATGCGTCAGTGAGGACTGAATGCACAATCTGGCCCGTGTCCAGTCCAAGCGCGCTCATAGAGTTCAGCAAGTCCCGCTCGAGGGGGGTAGAGAAGATCAGGGGCGCAGGGGTTTGAAGAAGGGAAGAGAAGTCCTGGGGAGGCTGAGGAACGTTCGACTTCTCGAACGAACTTGGATCGCGCTCGGAGAGTGTGGAGGAAACGGAGCGACGCTTCGTCCGAGCAGGCGTTCGCGTCGGATAGGCAGGGGGCACCTTGGGATTGCTATCAGTGCGAGCGATGGAGGGCCGTGAAGGGGTGGAGTCGTGCGGCCCGTCATTCTCCTCCGGCACTTGGTCAGGACGTGACCTGTTGCCGTTAGCGTATATCGAGTTCGCAGTGAGCTTCTTGAGAGTGCTCTGCGAGTCGGACGTGAGATCATTAGTAGGCTTGTCATCAGGGGTCGTGGGCGTAGAAGATGCGAACTCCGACGAAGCGGAATGGAAGGTCGCATCGGAGGCAGTCGAAGCAGAAGGGGGTTGCGGATACATAGCGGTCGAAGTCTGTAACTGGGAAGGGGTAGTTGGCCGTGAGAGGGTAGGAATTGTGCTCTGCAGGGAGTCCCGATTTGAATTCTTGCTACCACTAGTGAACCAGGCATGCGTCAATATTTGGGCAATAGTCAGTCGTTTTGTCGGGTCAACTTCAAGGATATTGGCCATCAGATCTCTCGCCTCTGCGTAAGGAGTGAGCTCTCAACACCTCGAATATCAGGGTCTCGTCTGGACGCACCGTCTGAAAGCCACTGTGGATCATCATAAACTCCTTTGATGACTTTCTCCCGCATGACGTTCTCGTCGTCATCGTCAAACGGAAGCGTGCCAGTCAGCAGCGTGTATAGTATCACGCCGAGAGACCAAACATCCACCTCTATAGCGAGATGAGATGCTCTATCAGACAATCGCGTGCATGCCGTTCCGACGCACCTGGACCCAGATATTTCTTAGCCATCAGCATCTCCGGCGCAGCATAGCCAGTCGTCCCGCAGAATGTCTCCAACAGGGACCCCTTCTCAAACTCGCGCGTGAAGCCAAAGTCGCCCAGCTTGACCCTGCACTTCTCGTCCAGCAGCACGTTCTCGAGCTTGAGGTCCCGATGGACGATCCCCTTCCCGTGCACATACGCAACAGCGAGGCACAGCTGCCCAAACAGGATGCGCGTCTCATCCTCATTTAGCCGGCCCTTCTCCGCAAGGTAGTCGAACAGTTCCCCGCCAGAGCACAGCTCCGTGACGAGCCAGATGCTAGACTCGGTCGCGATGACTTCATACAGCTGGGTGACATGGGGATGGTGCAGCTGACGGTGGTGGTGGATCTCCCTCGTGAGCGCGGCGGACATGGCCTTCGGGATCTGCTTGATAGCGACGCGGGTGCCGGTGAGACGGTGGGTGCCCATGCGCACCTTCCCGTACGTCCCTGTCCGGCCAGTTAGACGAACAGAAGGCAAGCAGTGCGTCCCAATGCGCACCTTCTCCTATGACCTTCCCCAGCGTATAGTTTCCTACGACCCTGATCTTCTGCGAGGAGAGCTCCTTACCCAGTTCATTGTACGCGTTCGCGAGCTGGGCCTTATGGTTCTGCGCCTGCGAGACGGAGCCGGAAGGTCTGTGGCCGTTGCTACCGGCGGTCATGGTGACATATACAGCAAAGGAGCGACAGTGGTGGGCGTTGGTGATAGTTTACAGAGTAAAGTGGGTGTCCGAGCAATGAAGGCAATCGAGGGGGAAAGACAAGCGCGACCAGATCCCGCGGGGCCGCAACGCGCAGAATGCACTTCTCTCCATCCTCCGTCACGTGACGCACCTTCATCATGCCGCATTGCGCGCAGTACCCGATGATGGGCTGGAAGAGCGTAGATCGGATAGAACGAGGCCTTCCATGCGAGGCCTTCATGGCTGTGCATCGCAGACGAGGCCCAATGGCACGTTGATCGACACTACATAGGTGATGCCCATACAAATACAATGCGCGTGTACAGTGTATCTATCACTGGGAGGGAGGGACATGAGAGATCGTCAACGGTCGTGAACGTATATGCAGATTGCAACTGCCAGGTCAGGATGCATTCATGATGCGCTCTATCTCCAGTTGTACACGGACGCGGGCAGCGATGCCTTCCGGGGACTGCCCGCCGATGAGGTGGCCTTCGAGTCCATGGTAGCCCACAGTAACTCCCTCGTAGAGGAGCGCAAGCAGCCTAACCCATTGTTGGCCCCACACTTCGCGCGCGAGTAGGCCACCTACGTCCAGCGCAGCTGTAAAGGAGGTTGTCAGAGTGGGAAACATCCACATTTGCAAAACCAAGGCAGCGCCATAGGGAACAATGTGTCCAACTGCAACATCGCAGTGCAGCGTTTGCGAGCAGAGAGCCCCTGAAGCATATCAGATGCTCATACTTCAACGGTGCCACATAAACTCTGCATGACGTTGGAAGGTCACCGTGTCCACGCGAACACTCAAAAAGGTGCTTCCCGGCGCTGCGACGAACGAACTGACGAGATACTCACTGTAAAGCACTTGCGGCGCGACCGGGCTCTCAAGCAGCTGTGGCTCCTTGAGCATACGCGAGAAGAACGTCCAATATCGAGGCAGTCTCACGACCGGATCGAGCGGCTGGTTCACCGGCGCCACAAGGATGTGGAAGTAAACCCGCATCAACCCCGACACCCGGCTGGTGTAATCCGCTGTGGTTTCCTCCGCATCGCGGTAGCCAAGCACCTTGCGCCTGGTCTCTTGCGTGAACGCGACGCCGTCCGTGTCTGTCGAGGGTACCACGACGGGGACGGGCCAACCTCCTGAACGTTGGCAGAGCTTAGCCCAGAAGATGTCCGCGAAACCTTCGAGCGCCATGAGAAGGTTAGTAGCAACTTGCGCGAGTGGAATCGCGCTCTTCTTCTCGGCGGTGACCTCTGTTTCGGCCTGTAGGAGGATGGCCTTGGCCAGAGAGGATAGCAGCGCGATGTAAACGGGCGGTGGGTGCGGCTGCGCCGGTCGGACGATGGACACAATCTCATGCGACTGTTGGCTGCGTGTTAGAGACAGTCTCACTGTGTGAAATTATGACTTACAATTCGCATTATTGCGTTCGGGTCATTGGTGAGCTGCCCGATTTTGGGCGTGATTGCACGACGGCCAGCACTCCAGATGGACTTCAAGGCTTTGTCGCTCTTGACGTTCTTCATAGGCCCGCTCTTAATAGCCTGTGTAGTTGTGCGGTCAGTCGAACGGCAAAGTACAACGAGCTGGACGCTCACCTTCAGTGTTTCCCTGGCCCGCTTCCAGTCCTCAAACGCGGTCGTGTGGCCAAGAGCCTTACGCTCCTTCTCCTCTGCGCGGTCACGCTCCTCTCGCTCCCGCTCTGCCTCGAGCTGCTTCCGCTTCTCCTCTTCCTCCTTCTCTTGCTGCCTCTGTTTCTCTTCCTCCTCTCTCCGTTTCTTCTCTTCCTCCTGCCGCTTCTTCTCCTCCGCCTCGCGCTTGATCCTCTCCTCCTCCTCCCGCTTCTTGCGCTCTGCTTCCTGCTTGGCGCGCAACCGCTCTTCCTCGACCTTGATGACCGCATCTATGCGTTGCCAGAGCTGCTTGTCTCGCTCCTTCCATTGCGCCCTAAGCTGTTCCTCTTCTCTCTGCTTCTGGAGGTTCATCGCAGCCAACTGAGCCTCGACCTCCTTCAGCTGCTGCTCGTGGAGCGCGGCTCGACGCTCGTCCTCTTGTACGCGCCGCTCGCTACGAGCCTTCTTCTGCTGGACGGATTCCTG
Source organism: Cerioporus squamosus (assembly GCA_022592435.1). Lineage (NCBI taxonomy): Eukaryota > Fungi > Basidiomycota > Agaricomycetes > Polyporales > Polyporaceae > Cerioporus > Cerioporus squamosus. The sequence continues at coordinate 152,686 of JABYQS010000025.1, forward strand.
AGCATGCTTCTTCCTGGCAACGCGCTGTCCTACTCGTTGACCTTCGGTAGGATGAAACATAACGACTGTACACGTACGAAGGCATCCTGCCGTGTCTCCTTCTCCCATTCCTCATACGGATCGACGTGGTTCAACCGTCGACGTACAGCAGCGAGGGTATCTTCCATCAGCCATTGTTCAGCAAGAGTCTTCTGACGTTGCGGTTTCCTGCATTGCAACTACACGTTGGGATGTGGTTCGTCAGGAGAAGCGCGTGAAATGACCTCACGATGGTTCAGGGTCAGACGTGTAACCAATTGAGTCCTCCGAGGACGAGTTCCCAGATTCGGAGTCGGACGTGTCTTCCTCTTCGGATGACGAGTCTGACGGCACCCCGAATGTTGATCGTGGTCGGTAGCGTCTGCTACTATACTGAAGCATCACGAACTGTTAGCCACTCATGCGCGGCTGGTCGACATACCTCCGTGTGGGCGACGGTGATGGTGACCGAGGTGCTGCAAACCTCATATTCGCGACTCAATCGTGCAAGATACAGCAGAGGATATAGAAGTCGACGAGGAGGAAGGAGGAGAAGGAGATGGCACCGTGGCCTCAAGGCCTCATGCTCGAGCTCATTGCTCTCCCGCCACAACAACCACGTGCCCGTTCTCTCGCGTGGACCAGCGCTTGCTGAACACTCCGGCGAGCTGCCTCGTCGACGTCGTCCTCGTCGTCCTCGCTGACAGATTCATCTTGCTCGTCGCCAATATCTGCGTCATACAACTACTACTTGCTTGTGCTCTTGCGCCGTGCCGGAGATAGAGGCATAGGGGCGCATCTTATCGCTTGGCGACAACAAACGAACTCATAGCCCTGTTCTCCGAGTCCCTGTAACGCGCTGGCCGTCGTTCGCCCCGAAGACTTCCTAATTCAATCTATGAGCAATCGATCTACTCATGCACGTCTTCCTAACGAGCTTTTGCGAATAATTATCCTTGACTACTTGACAACACTTCGTGAGCAACATGGCAGCAAGGATGTGCCCAGGAAGTCATACAAAGCTCCCTGGTACCTGGTCGAGCCTCTTACTCTCTCTTCACGAGATTGTCGAAGGATCGCTCTGGAAGGATGGTTCGAGGTGTACTTCGCCCACACACCTCACGACCTAATAGAGGTCTGGCCAGAGTTCAGTATATGGACAAAGTATGTGCTTTCTGCATGCTCTTCTCTGCTCTCAGCTCACACTGGCCAGAGAACTGCACTGTGTTGAGCTAGGGACAGACTCCCAGATCCTTCCGGTGATGCAGTGGAATCTTATGCCATTCCACCGGCTCCGCAAGCTACGTGTCGACTTCGAATCCGCAAATCCCAACGCCATGCTTCTACTACGCTTCGATTACCCCCGGAACATCGCTTCGCAGCTACAGGAACTGGAGCTGCACGATATATCGTGGCCGTCCCCCATGCCTTTGACCGTGGTCGCTAACGCGTTCCATCGTCTGCGCGTCTTGAAGATGTATCAGGACCTCATATGGTGTGACCTATGCAACATCTGCAGCTTCGCGACCTTCCGAGACCCTCCGCCGGAAAAGATAGTGTATACGAAGATAGTCGGTTTGCCCGTACGTCACTCACCTCTTTGAGCGTCCTCATGTCCTGACTTATCCAGACCCACTACACGACGATCCTGAAGCGACTAACGCATCTGCAGACCGTCATCCTGACAGTCGGGTATGGGCTCGGCGGCAGCGTGTCCCTTGCGGAGAACAACGATATGATGTGGTCTGGAGAGTGCGACGCCTGCATGGATGTGATGTACTCAAGTAAGGAGTACTGCGAAGAAAGGATAGCGAGGAAGGCTATAGACAGGCCCCCGTCCTTACAGTCCGTCATCTGGCGCTTCCGACAGAAGGACCCCGCCGACGTAGTGATGGACTTCGAGGACGAACCCGAGCCTTACGCCCATCCCGAAGGCGCCGCTGGAGATGAGTCGGATACCGGTGGAATGGCTGTCCTTAGTTCCGATGTTTAAGGGGAAGACAAGTTCCTCTAGTCGGCCACATGCTGCGGCTGGCGTACTGGCCTTGCTTTCTCGTTGTTCTTGGGCATATAGTTTCCGAATGCCTGTCGCTTCTGGTTCGTAGATCACCTCCATATTCGCATAGCTAGCGTTAACATCATCCACTCACTAACATATGCAGGTTGCTCAGGCGAAACGCCTTCAAACCCGACCTCGAGCCGCTCGCTGTCTGGTGGCGGCACCGTGGCGATGACTGCATCTACGTGGACCATCCTATTCTCGGGTCCGTATCGACGACCCAATCCCACTTCATCCTCTCTAATGGCCAGAGAGCCTACAAATGCGCCCATCAGCCACACCGAGCGTCGTCGACGTCAACATCCGCCGCAGCCGATTTCAACTTACCTCCCGCACACTCAAGGTTATCACTATGTTGTAGTCGAGCGAGCGGCAGAGGGCGCGCTACGTTACTCCTGTGTCGCAAACCTGTCTCCTACGAACCTTCGCCCATGAGCGAGGGGCGGTTCCGACACTGAACCTATGCCGAAGATAACGCTCGCTCATAAAGACTGTGTGAGGAACTCTGTGACGTTCCTCGTCCCGAGCTTAGAGCTGCCCCTCTTGCATCCCCACTATGGCCATGTACGTTCGATCGCCATCCTCTTGAATGGGCCTCTGACTCATGTGTACGGTGCAGGCGACACGACTACCCTCCCAGTCCGCTTTCCCGCCCTGCTTCCGACTTCACGATCCCTGATCGGTCCCCCGATGTCGACGTAGAGACGGGCGAGTTGTCGCCGTCATCGGATGATCCTGAGGAGGGCGACGTCCTGATCACAGTCACTGATGCAGAAGGCCGGGTGCGAGTCAGCGAGAGACAGCTGGAGCGTAACGTGTTGAGGAAGAAGACTGCAGCGCGTTATCCGCAGATCCGTCACAGTGCTCTTGCACGCCAGGTATGTATCATTCGCGCGTGTATCAGTCCATAGGTAGCTCACACTCACGTCTATCGCAGAGGAGATGGTAGGTCGCCTTGCGAGACATCGTCCGCATCTATGTATATGCTGACGTGCTCGTGGCTAGGTGGAAGAACAGAGAGGTCCGTTCCACGTCGTTTCACATCAGTGACGCGAGACTCAACCCTTCACGGTACCTCCAGAAACACCTCATCCTCTTCATTGTGATCGGCACCATCATAGTCAACGTCCTGGCCGCGGTCGCCGTCATCGTCTGGGGAACCATCTATCAACGCACCCCTTAGGTAATCTCACCTCTTAGGTCAATCTCACCTCTACTCATAGTTGATCAGTACTGTATCCACAGGTGACCGCGGACGCCGGGACTTCAGACCGAAACTTCCCCATGTATCAATTCCTGTATAGATCACGTCTCCGATACTCAAACTCAAGTCAATGTCTTACCCCTCGCCCTTCGCCCGCAGAGGATCTTTACAGGCAGGCTCAAAGCCACAGTCAGCGTCACACTATCGGGGCCTCGCTCGAGGAGAGGCCTTATCGCAAGAGTCGCCCCCTGTACTCGGGTCAGTGCAACCGCTGCAGGGCTGGGACTGCCGGATTGCTTTGCGGCTGTTCTGCGGACACTGCACATCCTCGAGATAGAAGCCTTACCTTTGGTACTGGGTGCCTGCGGAGGCCGCTGCGGGCATCTCGGCACCTTCAATAAGACGAACGCCCATTCCCCAGGACCTCAGTCATCCAGGGAAGCGTCCGCAGTGTCTCGGCGGAAGGCGTTCAAGCGTACCCGTGACAGACGCCGGACGCTTCGCTCATGTAGCGGCCGGTCTCATAGCGTTCGCGCTCGTGCCGCGCGCTGGGGACGCCATGCAGTTTGAGGGTCAGCTAAGGCGCACCCCCTGAGAACTGCCTCCGCGGCTGTCATCGGCGACAGGGAAGAGCCAGGGAGCCTTATGTTATGAACTCCGCCGGATGTCATGAAGAGGTGGGTGCAGTCGCCGCACAGATTTGCGCGTGCTCTCTAAACGGAGCCTGTAGGAACAATGGGGGAGCACTGAACGAAAAGCTGCTTCCCCCGGCTGTCGTGGAAGAGCTGATGAGACAACCCTGAAGGTTTTGATCGAGCGGGAAGAACTCATATCAATGATCCCTCGCAGAACTCGGTCGGGCGTAAGGCGGTGCGCTGCTCGTGGTGCCTGAACGACTTGAGGTGCAGCGTCTGCGGTTCCGACGAGCACTTCTTTGGCACTTCACTACTTTTACGAATGGGCCTCATCCTTTGAATGCATAGGAGACCGGAACCTCTGGCCATGGCGGCTACGTGCCTGAAGGTTCGCAGGAGAGCGTAACGATCGCGCCGACTTGCGTCCTTGCCACTCAATTGGCATAGCACAGTGCTAGACATTTTGGTTGAGAGGATGCCCTGTGTTAGCCTGAGTGTGACGTGCGTCTTTCCACCCTTACTTCCTATGCAAGTCGAGGAGACTGACTCTCGTTAGATCGCAGCAGGGTAATAAATGGATCTTAATCGACGCCTTGTCGAACGTGTGCCCCTCAGTCTGCGATGGAAGATGGAAGACTATTTCCAGGCAACTACGAGCTCTAGTTCGTCGTAGTCGAAAGGCGGAGAGCATGGTCGATGTTCGTACCCACGCAGCTGTCCGGGATTCCCAGACTTGAAGTACCGAGGCCTCGTGCAGTTCTGCGTGGGGATATGACGGTCACGATACCGAGGTATTCCTATCTGTGGGTGTCTGCCTGTCTCGTCTCTCCGGACGACTTATAGATAGTTAGGGGTGGGCGCGCAATGTCCCTCCGGTTTCACCCCCCTCCTCTGAGCCAACCCATGCACGATGACCGGGCTAGCCCTTGACGATACATTGGGTGCTGCGTTTCTGGGTGCGTAACCTCCTTCCTTGAACGTATGCCGCCTGTTTTAACGTCGCAAGCAGGTACTGTAGCAACGTCATGGTACGCGTCCGGTAGTTTGGGCAAGAGCACAACCACTCAAATCAGCTCTAGTCTCTACGGTATCACACTCGTCCAGACATATATCTACTACAAGCGCAACAGTTCAGATCCGACATATCTGAAGCTACTGGTGAGTACGTGAAAGTATCGCTGCCAGAGCTCCTTGATGATGGCGCTCCCGCAGGTGTTCTTCTTATGGTGAGCTTTCGACCCCAGCCGGCCAAACACGGGGGTGCTCAACGGTATACAGGGTGTTGGACAGTCTCCATCTCGCGCTTATCACCCACTCGTTGTACTTCTACGCGGTAACGAACTTCTCCAATCTTCTGGAGTTGATGATCCCGACATGGTGCGTTCTTTCCCGGACTGCTTGCATCCCTCGATGCCCACACACGAAGTAGGAGCATACTGGTGGGTGGCGACACACGGTTGCAGACGAGATCCTCACAAGAGCTGGCCCTCGTAGTCCCAGATCGTGGTCACTGTGAGTCGTTCTTGTCATGCAAGACCTCGGTATATCGTCTAACTGTTGAGCGTTCAGGGTGTCAGCGACGGGACCGTTCGAGGGTATGTCTGCTTTCGGGCTGCTCGCTATCGCTACTCAGCGTCTTCAGAATATTTTGTCAGCGGGTCTGGAAATGTGCGCGTGTCCCGCCTTCAGCGTGTTGGAGCGCTTGACCTATTTTGGGCACGCAGTGAGCAACAAGAACTGGTTGCTGTGCCTTGCCATCGTGAGCGTGGATCATACAGTTCAGAGTCGATTGCGCTTGACCGACGGTGTCGATAGGTTGTGTCTTCGCTCGTCGTTTTCAGTGAGTAACTCTCCCTTTGATAGCTGGTCAGTGGTCACAGAACAATTCCATACAGGTGGCAGCATCGGTGAGTTCTACATGATGATAATCTGTTCCTGCACTCAAGATCGTACCCGTCCCGATAGCTTTTGCGGTCAAGGGGTACGTGGGTTCTCTTCAGTCGATATTCCGGGATCCATGGTCCGACATGAACTCTACCAGGTTTAGCATCGCCAGCTTCGCCGATCTCTCACAGATCTCAGTGAGTCCAATCAGGCTGTCCCATCGCTGACATCTGCTAAACGATGTGACAGGATATCCTGTATGTGAGCCTCGGTGCGGGTGTCGTGGCAGATGTCCTTATCGCAGCCTCAATGTGCGTGCTACTGGCCAAGCGGAGGACTGGGTTCGCAAGGTATGGCGCTCGAAGTTGTCTGTTCATTCACATCTCTATCCTCATCCGACGAGTGCAGAACAGATTCCATGGTCAGAGTACTCATGATGTACAGCATCAACACTGGAGCTCTTACGTCGTAAGGTCAATCACTGCAGTCTACTGTATGGGTTCTAACCTCTAGCCAACGTACACCCATGCAGACTATGTGCCATGCTGTGTCTCGTTACCGTGAGTACCTTGAAAGCCCAATCCTGCCCTCGTTCTGACTTCGTTGCGCAGTATGCGAACATGCCAAACGACTTCGTTTTCATCGCTTTCTACTTTGTCCTTCCCAAGCGTGGGTTATTTCTGGCCCCTCAGCTCTCACAGTTCTCATGTCCGGTTTAGTTTTCCTCAACTCGCTTCTCGCGACGCTGAACGCAAGGCGACCGCTTCGGGAATCGAACTCGGCAGCGATGGTCCCAATTCCCCTTTCAACGACGTCTAACTCGCGCATGTCGTTCTCTAGCAGACCTCAATATAGCCACAGTCGTGGAGGTCACAGCGATCAGGTGGGTGCTGGCCACCTGAGTATGCCCGAGTTTTTCGCCAACTGACACTATCGCACAGCGGAACCTTGAGATACAGGTTCAGACAGTCACAGACTCGAAGACTGATCCTGATCCACACGGCGAAGTCAAGGAGGTACGGGGCGTGAGTTGCGCAGGATGAGCCTGACGTCGCCGACCTGCTGATGATGTGTCTTTCATAGGAATCAGAGCCAAAGTCATGGCATCCCGTCTACTCGACAGCAGAGGAGCCGATTGCGATTGCCGTCTAGGCTTTGCTCGCGCGCACTGCGGATGGACACCGTGTACTCGTTTGGATGGAGTTCCCATACGAAGGGTCCTGCATAATTGCTACTTGGGAGAATTCCCATGGACTTCTACGGCATATGTGAGCCGAGCGGCCGAACACCGCAGATGTGCGAGGACGTGTTCCGAGGCGCGAATGATACCGTTCCTTGCTCCTCACGGAGCACTCCGGAAAGGGCATCTGCATCGATCATAGGGCGAAACACTCCTTCGCTGAACTCGTCTTGTTCCTCCCATACCTGTGCAACCTCAAGAACAGCGCCATCAGCCATGTGGGGCGCTGACCATGGGAAGTGCCTTGCCGCCAAGTGATAAGTCCGAACACTGACATCTCACCTCCAGTTGATCGCCTCTATAGTTTGAGGTAACGGCGCGTTGTGCACAGCGACATGGTGGGGATCTGCACCGCTAACGAGTGCCATTTCGATTCGCTGGTGAGGGCTGTCACAGTGCCCTGTAGCGGCGGTCTTGTCCGCAGCTATGCCATTTCGCCGGAAGAAACGCGGTACCGGACGGGTTTGCTCTTCTCTGCGCTCACATATTCACATCAGGACACATAGAACCCGACGTGGATTCTGTTTTGCGCCCAAGCCATGAGAATTCTCATCTTCGTGGGGGTGGGCGCACCGTCATAAGCTCCTCGTTGTCTATGCAGATAGTTGCGGATTGCTGTCTGATCCCCATATCTAGAGCAGAGCATGGCTATCCCCGCCCTCCACGACACGCTCGGGGCCGCCCTTATTGGTATGTTTCCCTGCAGCACCTCTAAGAGCAAGCCTGCTAATCCGGAGCTATTCGCTTTCTTCCAGGCAATATTGTCGCCGCATGGTAAGCCGATGAGAAGCTTATCCAGTCTCAAGTGGTCTGACTCTGCAGAAGCCTCTACGGCTTCACAACGCTACAGACATTCACATACTACAATCGAAGTTCCAAGGATCCCCCCGTACTGAAGACCCTGGTGGGTTGATAGACATTGCATTCCATATGCTCTTCTCCTCACTGCATCCTACTAGGTGGCGATACTTTGGTGACGATTGCGTGCTTCGAGCCAGTGACGGAATTCTCATCCTCGACAGGTTTCTAGACACACTCCATCTCGCCTTCGTCTCTCACACAGTGTATGAATTTTGCGTCACGAATTTCGGCAACTTCATAGCGCTCCTGGAGCCTACTTGGTATGTTTTTGAGATAGATGCCAGTGTCCTCCCCAGCTCACTTCAGCTTCGCAGGAGTGTACTGGTCAGCCTTTGAGCTCATGAAGTCCGTGTGAATGGCACTCATCCTTCCCCGGCAGGCGCAAGTCATTGTAACAGTGAGCACACCATCGTGCCCCTACTGCGCGTGCTCATCATGACCTTACTTGGCAGGGTGTGAGCGATGGAATAGTCAGAGGGTGACAGACGTTCTGTATTTGATCGCCATTTTATCTGACCATGAACCGATCGCGCAGGATATTTTGCTATCGCATCTGGCTTTGTGAGTTCTAATGCGTTTAGGATCTTGCGCTGCTAACGTGTTCAACATGACAGTGAGTAACCAGCACGTCCCCACTCTTGCGTTTCTGGTGAGCGACGCATTCGAATATGTGCATCCTTGTCATTCACTCCGTATTTTGCGTGGCACTTCAGGCAGGCTCCTCTCTATTGGCCTTCGGCAAGTGTCTTGTATCCGTCCCTTCTTGGCCGCTGACCCATTCTCCCGTCCACACGAGCAGGATGTAGCCTTGGTTAGCCTTATATGCTTATACCCTCTTTCACGCCGCTCATGTTTGCCTTTCCACAGCTTTCCCGACAGTGGGGTAGGGTGTTTATGCTGTGGGAAGCCCCTTACAAAGCGCTGAATTTCCCTCAGGTTTAGGTACACGACATTCGTCGGTCTCCAGCAAATATCCGTACGTGTCCAGTACAAGTCGTCTATTTGCTAGACTGATTCCAAGACTCCCCGTCGGCCAGTGGATACTATATCTCGGTTTGTCGACTGTGGTATTGTCGGACCTCCTCATATCTGGCGCACTTTGTGTGCTGTTGGCAAAACGAAGAAGTGACTTCAGGAGGTATGCAGCCGGCGACGATGTTGAACTTACCGCTGACGTTGAGGGCATGCGACAGAGCCAACAGCATTATTCGCAACCTCATCATGTACAGCATCAATACGTGCCTTCTTACGACGTAAGGGTACATTCATAATCGCACTTGGTGTGCTGATTCATCGTCGTTCAATCCTAGTGCATGTTCGTTGGCAGCTTTGATCGCGGTGAGCAGCACCAACCTTCTTTCCTCCTGATGCCTGTGGCTGACTGACAGCATTGACCAACCGATCAGTATGCAGCGTCACCCCACACTTTCATTTACATCTCCTTCTACTTCCTTCTACCGAAACGTAAGATGGTTTGCCTGTTATTGTCGATGAATCAGATCTCACATCATTCGCAGTATTCTTGAACTCCTTGCTCGCAACACTCAACGCACGGAAGTCATTGATAAACCAAAAGGACGGTGTCCAGATACCGCTCTCTTCAGGGAATATGTCGCGGGAATCCCGCACTGCTAGGACCTTCGACGCCGATAGGCTCATGGTACGCGTTTGTCGCTCTCGACGATTATTCCGCTCACACGAAATCCATATCAGCACTTCCCCGCCTATCCGAGGAATGCGTCGATGCACGACTTCAAGGGCGTAGATGTTGCCCCGTCGTTCTAAGCTTTCAACTCACACCCATAGATTCAGTCTCGAGTAGCCTTTGTAGCTTAGATGTATGTATGTCTACCCAGACGCGTTGGACATACAGACGCGACCTGGTCGTACAAACGAACAGTCGATCGGCTCCGTAGCTGCCATGCTCGCCGAGCCAACTCATACCGCGTTCCAGTCCCATCGCCTGCCACCCTTGCCAATATACAGCAATGAATAGAACGCAAGTGGGATGACGACACATCCGCGAAGATTTCTATGCGATTACACGTAGACTACTTGCCTCGCGACTTCTTCATCTTCCTCTCTTTCCGCTTCCGCCCAATGAGCGAACCAACCTGCTTAGCCTTAGTAGACGAGGTGTTCTCGCCCGTCTGCTTAGCAGGTTTCGCCACCGGCTTGGGAGGATCAGAGCCTCGACGTTTCTTCTTGGGTCGCTCTTCCATCTCTTCCGTCTTGATATTGGGAAGAGACTGCCTGCGCTGTCCTTTCTTCTCCCCACTTGCACCCTGTAAATATCTCAGCATGCAACGAAGCCGCAAAACAACCGCGGCACTGACCTTTGAACGAGCTTGTTTCGCACCCTTCGCCTCTTTTCCGCCCTTGCCATCCTTCTCCGCACCCGTCTTCGCCGCGCGCCGCTGCACAACCTGTATGTTCTCGATGGAGAACTCCGCAATGAGCGTGCCACGGCTCTTGGGCGGGACGCCCTTCTCGATTTCTTCACGAATACGCTTGATCCTCGTCTCGTCGCGCGTCGCCGCGTCCTTGCGCTTCTCAGCCTTAATGAGGTCCTCGAGCTCCGCCATCCACCACTCTTCGAACAGTCGCCCAACCGCAAAGTTGTTATTCGACCAGCGCAGGACACGCAGCGCGTCAGCATGAGTGCCGAGCTCAAGGAAACCATAGCCTCTGCTGCGCCCTTTGCCCGTCACGGGGTCGACGCGGTCCTGCTGTCGGACAATCTTGGCCTGCTTCACGCCTGTGTTGCGACCCTTGCCCTTGTGCTTCTTGGAAGCGGCGTCCTTCTCCTCCGTCTTGACAGCCTCGTCATCCTGGTCAGCAGAGGCTTCGGTAAGCTCGTCGCTGGTGAGGGGCTCCCGCTTCCCTGCCTTGACCTCCGCTTCAAATGCGCGGACGGCATGGATGGCGAGTCGCTTGAGCATGCGCTCTGTCACAAACAGGGGAAGCTGGCGGATGCTGAGACGTGTGCGAGAAACAAACAGAGAGGGGTTTGAGCGCAGGAGAGCACGGCGAGCATTGAAGGACTGAGTGCGCTTCTCTACCTCAGCGGGAGGGAGGGACTCAGCGGCCGGCGTGTTCGGAAGGATGACTGTGGAGTGCGTCAGTGACACTAAAACAGTAGGACTTATGTCGCTACGTACTGCCTTCGCGAAGAAGGTAGAGGTTGCGCTTGTCCGCCTTCTCGCGCTGCCGTTCGCCTGCCTCCTTGAGCTTGCTCGCCTCGTCACGCGTAACTGCGCGGCTGACATCGAGAGTACGGCCATGAAGCACAAGGTTCTGAGCTATAGAAGCGGATGGGTCGGGGGTAAGAAGCGACGGGAGCTTGAATGGGTTCTTCTTCGTCTGCCAAGTGCTTCAGTACATGTCAATACCTCTGAGGATATCGCGACTTACGACCGCTGGTTGGTTTCCTAGGGTCTCTGCGCGGAGAATGTTGCTCTGCTCGATGGCCTTGTCGGCGTCTTCCTTGTTCCAGAAGCAGGCGAATGCAGTACCCCTGGAGCGACCGGTAGCGGCGTCCATGGTAATACGGGCATATCGGAGGGGACCAAACGCTCGGAACCTGCGGAGAATCAGATTTGATAGTCACAAAAGGTGCTTGACTGGACTCACAATGTGCGCAGCTCGTCCTCGGTGGCTTCAAACGGTACGTTGCGCACGAAGATGGTCGTGCCGACCTCAGGTGGTGGGAGAGTAGGTTTTGCAGGCTCTTGTTCCTCATCCTCCTCGTCGAAGTCATCGTCACTCTCTTCCGCGTCGCTTTCATCGGAGCCATGCTCGTGCACCCCAAGTTGCTCGTCCTCGTCCTCACTCCCGCTCTCATCGCTGTCCTCGCTACCGCTCTCGTCTTCGTGCTCATCCTCATCCTCACTGCCCTCACCCATCTTCACATCCCCATCGTCTTGAGCCTCCAACTTGGCCTTTTCCGCCTCCCACTTGTCCTTGCTCAGCGCCCAGTCCACCGCAATCGTCCGCTTGCGGTCATGTCTCTCCCGCTCCTCATCCTCTTCGTCGTCGCCGGCAGTCTCACCTTCCTGAGCCTTCTTCTTCTTCTCCTCTCGCCGCTGCTTTTTCTTCTTCTGCTTGTCCGAAACCAGAGCCTCGGCCATACCTGCTTCGACCGTCATTCCGTTGCAGCTCTCCATCGCCTTCTCCGCGTCCTTTCGGCTCAAGAACCACACGAACGCAAAACCTTTAGCACGCAGTCGCGTCGGTTTGGCTTCACCTTCTTCGGACTTGGCGGCATCATCCTCAGGCTTGACCTCGGACGCCGCTGGTATGTGGATAGAGTAGATCGGGCCGTAGGGGAGAAAGATAGCGCGCAGATCTTGTTCCGTGATGTCCCAGGGCAAATTGCGGACGATCAGACGACTTGCGCGATTGGGGGTCGCACCAGCCTTCTGTTTTGCAGGAGCTTTCGTCTTCTTCGCGGCGGCAGCTTTCGCCAACCCGTCTAGCCGCTTCTTCAAAGTAGCGGACAGGAGGGAGCCCTTGAATACGTGCGCGTGCAGCTTGTTGACCGCCTCCGAAGCGGCCGCGGGGGTTTCAAAGACGGCGTGGGCTGCACGAGCGTCAGGAGCATAAGGATGTGTATGTCTCTAGAGTTTCCAAGTAGATTGACGTACCAACGCTGGGGTCTTCCTCTCCGGAGTCCGCCTTCAGCGGCCATTCCACCTTCTCCGCGCCCTTCAGCTTCCGGATCTTCTTCCACAGTGCTTTCGAGTCTATCCCAGCTGGCAGACCAGAAATGACGATGGTGCGGATGGCAAGAGGGTCCGAGGACCCTGCGGGCTTGGGAGGACGTGCGGTGGGTGCCTTGGCAGGCTTCGCTTGCGTCTCTTCGACATGTTCGTGGTCCTTGTTCTGTGTCTGCTTGTATCGTGTATCCTGGGATGCTATATAACGAGCGTGCGCACCTTGCTACCAGCCCACTGCACTCTCAAGCTGCGCCCGTCAAGAGTAATGCCTTCCTTGCTGATCTTGTCAATGGCCATGGCCGCATCCTCCCTGATCGCGAACGAGACATAACCGACGCCCTTCGAGACCCCGGTGCCTTGCTCGAGAACCACGAAAGCCGTCCGTACCGGGGCAATGTCGGAGAACAGTGTCTTTACATCCGTCGATGTCGCGGTATATGGCAAGTTTGACACGAATAGTGTCGTCCTAATGCCCGTTTAGCTGCAGCGCGAAGATGTATGAACTGGTGTGACAGACCCGTGCGACTTCTCTTGCCCTTCCTCTCTCCCTTTCCTCTTGCCGAGCGTCGTCATCAATCAGAGAGATAGCCTTATAGAAGCAAGGTCGGTATGCAAGCCACAGAAAGGACAAGTACCAGTCCAGTTGAGACTTGTTGAGAGGTGAATATTTGAATGCCGAGAGCAAACCAGGCGCTTCCGTAGAAAATTCAGTAGCGCCCATAGGTTGGCCGGGGTAACCGGGCCGACGGTTTGAAGCGCTCGCGAGTAAGTACGCTCACTGAGACACTGCAAGTCTCATCTCCCTCTCCTTTGCTGCCAGCGTGTACTTAGTATGGCACCCGCCACTGATCCTGATCGCCTTGCATTCTTCTTGAATGGCTCCCATGCGGAACAAACTGTTGATATTTGATGTTCCCATCATCTTGACGAGAAGGATCATCAGTACGCGTCGCGCCGCAGGGTTCTTCGATAGCTTGGCCCGCCTCCTGGTCAACGAGAAACAGGTGTTCGCCATCGCCGTCATCCCAGACTCCCTCCAGGGCGATTCATCGTTGCCAAGAACAACTTGGTCTCGCGAGAGGTCCATAACCACCTTGCGACATGCATCCTGCAGTCTCTCTATGCTGCTTGGCAATTGGTTCTTGCCTATCCTAAGCCTCAGCGCTCTTCAACCCCCGTGCTAGTCATACCAGTCCCTATTCCTCGCAATACGACAGATTCTGTCCATCGCGAGTTGTTGAAGCTCGAAGTTAGTGTCTTTCGCCACTCGTGGCCGAAGATGCGTAAACACTTCTACAAAGCCCATCGTGATGAGACCTTCACCGAGGTTTGCTCAGCCATCCTTGCAGTAGAAGATCAAGACAATCCCTCGGCATTGCTGTTGAGCATGATGCAGGAGGACGGACTCTCACCAATGCCACAATCCAATCGGGAAGACCTCACATTCATCAGGCGGTATGTCCGTTGCCAGATTCATGCACAGTTGGCACTGTCACGGTCAGTGGACCAGCACCCCTTTTCGTTTTCCCTGGAACTTCCACTTTCCCATCTTGATCCCTTTCCTACTTCGTACACATCCCATTTTGGACCCCTTGATTTCATTCTTGCGCCCGTATGCTCTGTTCCCGCGACCGCATGCCTTGTTCTTGCACTTACCATCCCGTTACCATGTGTTTTCCCACCCTTTTGTCTCCCACTCGTACAGCCTCGCTCCCTTTCCCGCATGAGTCACTTCCACTGGCACGTGATTGTTCAGAGTAGACTAGTATATAAGCCCCTCCCAGCGCTTACCTGGTCCCCATCTTGACCTCCTGGTCATTGGGACTAGGTGCGCTTTCCCCCATGTACTTTCCCCTTGTCTCTGTGCTAATATAACCTGGTCATTGGGACTAGTCTGTCGCAGTGCGTGTGAAGACTAGCTCTCGACAACTTCGTGCCTCCGAGCCGGTCGTTGCTCTGCCCCCCATCGAGCTTTCTCTCTACTCCACCCCCCCCCCTTCGGCTCCTCACCGCTCGCCCCTCAGACTGTCGCCGATCGACGTCTGGTGTCTACACGTCTAGTTGCCGCGACAGGCACCGCCTAAGGCAGGACCTACCACCCTCCCATCCGACGACATTATCCACGAGATGCAGGAGCTTCTGGTGGAGATGACCGTGTTCCTTTGAGAGATGGCACGTCGCCAGAAGCCACTCCTGTGTTCGCTGAAGCCATATCTACAGCTGATCTCTCTTATCCGCAGGAGCTCTTGGAAAGCAGGGTGAAGACTTTGCAAAGTGGGCAAACAAGGTTGTCTCTGTTCATTCAAATTTTGAATTGATTGCATGCACTGTTGGTTCCCCAAAGATGGACTATGTCGTCATGCAAACCACCACGATAGACATAGCCAAGCAAAGCCCTGATAATACTACTGTCGCTGTCACTTCAGAGAACCTGCGCAATGCGTTAGATATTGCTCAGGGAATCAACGACAATGTTTTGGACAAGTTCCTGGACAGTCAATTTTGTAAGGTTTGGGGTAAGGAAGGTATATCGTGGTCTTTGTCGCTAGTAACTGATTTGTTCACAATATGCAACTCTGTTAGTTCACTGTTCCTGCCAATGGTCATATTCATTGTGAATGCACCGTCCTTGCGCATCTTAAGAAGGTGCGGCCTACCACTGTAGCTGTCATACCGTATGTCGGTGTGTCCAAACTATCCTGCGCCATCTGCTACTCCTACTTTGAGGCGTATCGCAAGGTTACCGGCCAGGCCCTCAGGACGTGGGGTACTCATGGTCAAATGGTGCCTTGGCGATGCCCCACCATCAGGGACCCGGCCATTGACGAGTTAGTCCACTCTGAGCTATCGACAAGGTCAAGGATTCTCCTTGTGGACAACATGGAGAATTACAGGGAGCGGACATTGACATCCTCACAGAGCACCATGTCGTCAGACAATGCTCTCCCTTCAATCAGACCGACACGTCATACATCACAAATCTGTTGGTATCCTCTGTCGCAGCGACTAGGCGCGTAGACACCAGACGTCGATCGGCGACGGTCTGAGGGGCGAGCGGCGAGGAGCCGAAAAGGGGAGAGTAGAGAGGAAGCTCGACGAGGGCAGAGCAACGACCGGCTCGAAGGCACGAAGTCGTCGATAGCTAGTCTTCACGCGCACTGCGACAGACTAGTCCCAATGACCAGGTTATATTAGCACAGAGACAAGGGGAAAGTACATGGGGGAAAGCGCACCTAGTCCCAATGACCAGGAGGTCGAGATGGGGACCAGGTAAGCGCTGGGAGGGCCTTATATACTAGTCTACTCTGAACAATCACGTGCCAGTGGAAGTGACTCATGCGGGAAAGGGAGCGAGGCTGTACGAGTGGGAGACAAAAGGGTGGGAAAACACATGGTAACGGGATGGTAAGTGCGAGAACAAGGCATGCGGTCGCGGGAACAGAGCATACGGGCGCGAGAATGAAATCAAGGGGTCCAAAATGGGATGTGTACGAAGTAGGAAAGGGATCAAGATGGGAAAGTGGAAGTTCCAGGGAAAACGAAAAGGAACGAAAAGAGGTGCTGGTCCACTGACCGTGACATTACCCCCCTCCTAAGTCCGACGGTCCCCGACGGACCTAGAGCCCGGGCGTCGTCCAGAGGCCCATTCGAATGGGGACGGCTCAGTGACGGTCAGGTTGTGTAGGGGTTGCCAGGGTAGGGAGTCGAACACAGTGGAGGCAATGCGTCGAGGGGCGTTGGGGTTACGCTGGTGGAACTCATCGATGAGCTCCTGACAGTGGGTGAGGCCTTTCGCGGGTTCCCAACTGTCATCGCCCTCACCGTATCCCTTCCAGCGGACCAGGTACTGGAACTGATTGCGGTAAGTGCGACTGTCCAGGATTGCCTCAACCTCGTACTCCAGTTCGCCCTCCACCTCGACCGGTTCTGGTGGGGGTGGTTGTTCTCCATTGACCTCGTTACCCTTCCAGGGTGTGAGACGGTCAACGTGGATCACGTCGTGCCGGTTCTGCATGGACGGAGGTAGCGAGAGACGATATGTGAGGTCGCCGGTCCGTTCGAGGACTTCATACGGGCCTAGGCGACGTGGACCGAGCTTGCGACTGGCCTGATGGATGGTGACGTCTCGTGCGTCCAACCAGACACGATCGCCCACCTTGAATTCGTGAGGCTTAGGCTTCCCGAGCTCGAACCGTTCCTTCATCGCCACCTTCTCCATACGCAGGGCCGCCTCAGCCTCACGTCGTACCTCTCGCAGTGTCTCTAGGCGCTGGTCCAGGGTAGGGAATCGGGTGCGACCGCCGACGGGTACTGTGAAGTTCGGGCGGTAACCGTAGACCACTTCGAAGGGGGACATGTTATGAGCGGAGTGAACGCGGTTGTTGAGGACGAATTCGGCAGTGGGGAGGTGGTCGACCCAATCGTCCTGGCGTGAGTTCGTGAAGAGGCGGAGGTGCTTCTCCACCTCCTGATTCGCGCGCGCCCGTTCTAAAAAGACTGCTGGAGGGCAGCGATCTGCTCTGCAAGGAGCTTCTGCTGTTCCATCAGCTGCGCCAGCAACACGCTGGTGTCCACTGCAGAAGGGGTCGACGTGGAGGCAGCGGTCTGAGCTTCCCCTTCACCCTCCACGGTGGCGGACGCCCTCTGCGAGCGCGGCTTCTTGAGGAACTTGTCCATGCAGACTACCTCGCGATGACCCGCGCGACGGCAGTAGTTGCAGATCTCCCGATCGTGGCCGCCGTCCTTCTTGACGTGCGCCTCGGAGCCACAGCCGTAGCACTTGCCGCGCATGAAGCGGTTGAAGTCCTCGCGGGTACGGGTGGCATCCACGTCCATAGCGTTGGGATCCCGGGCGGCGGGTGTGAACGGGGTGGTGTGCACGGCAGCAGGGGTTCTAGTCGAGGGGGTAGGGAGCGTCCTTCCCTGCTGGCGGGCCTTCTCCGCGCGCCGCTGACGGACACGGACATCGATGTCAGCAGTGACGGTGATGAGCTCCTCGAGCGTTCCAATGGGGCGAGCGGTGTGCACCAACTCGTCCTTGATTGCATCGGAGAGGTGCTCGTAGAACCGGTCTCGGAGGTCGGCGCCTGAGTAGCCCGTTCGACCAGCAAGCTCCTTGAACCGTGCGGCGTACTCTGGGACGGTGAGGGAGCCCTGGTAGAGCTTCCGGAGACGCTCCTTTGCGTCGACGGCCTCGTCCACGGACTCGAACCGGGCCTTGAACTGTGACCGGAACTCGTTCCAGTCGTTGTTGAACGGCATGTGGCCCAGGGTGAGCTGTTCCATGGCCGGGGTAGCCCAGAGGGCGGCGTCATCCTGCAAGTACGAGAGGACGGTACGGATCCATTGGTCGTTACGGGGACCAACAGCATTCCCGGCAGCGTCGAGGTGGTTGAGGGACGCGCCTTGGGTCATAGCCCACATCGTGAAGGCCGCTAGGAAGCGACGTGCCTCCCGCCCTGTTCTCCCTTGAACGGCGCGGGCTTCTGAACCGCCTTCGACGAGTTGTTGGCCTGAGTGGCGAAGGCGAGCTGCGTCATCGATTGCGTGAGGAGGGCCATCGATTGGAGGAGGAGCTGAGTGGCGTCGGGAGCTTGGGCAGGAGCAGGCTGAGCCGCCGCTGGTTGCGCAGCTTGGGCGGCTTGGGCGTGTTGGGCAGCCTGGGCTGGCTGTGCAGGCTGAGGGTTAGCCTGCTGGGCTGCGGCTGGGTTCTGAGCCCCTGGTTGCCCTTGTTCGGCCATCGCAGGTGGTGCTGACAGTGGACGAGAGGGGGTGATCACAGGTGATGGGGGTGCGGCGATAAGAGCGACGACCTCGCGTTCGTCAATCGGGGTGCTTGGAAGGGGGGAGTGTGTGGTGGGTGACTCTGCAACGGGAGAGTCGGGGACGGGGATGAAAGTATCGGAGTAGGCTTCGACGTTGATGCGACTGGGGCGATAGTGACGGTTGGGGCAAGGGTTCTGCTCACAGGATTCCCAGTACCACGCGTTATCCTCCGGATCCTTCCTCCGATGGACGTATTCTTGGTCTTCGGTATCCCAGGCGTGGTGTCTGCGGGAACAGTCCAGGGTGACGGGGTGGCTTGTCGAGCGATGGGGACACTCTTGTCAGAGTGTCGGCACCGATGAGGGATCTCGACCTAATGTCGCGGCGACTAGGCGCGTAGACACCAGACGTCGATCGGCGACGGTCTGAGGGGCGAGCGGCGAGGAGCCGAAAAGGGGAGAGTAGAGAGGAAGCTCGACGAGGGCAGAGCAACGACCGGCTCGAAGGCACGAAGTCGTCGATAGCTAGTCTTCACGCGCACTGCGACAGACTAGTCCCAATGACCAGGTTATATTAGCACAGAGACAAGGGGAAAGTACATGGGGGAAAGCGCACCTAGTCCCAATGACCAGGAGGTCGAGATGGGGACCAGGTAAGCGCTGGGAGGGCCTTATATACTAGTCTACTCTGAACAATCACGTGCCAGTGGAAGTGACTCATGCGGGAAAGGGAGCGAGGCTGTACGAGTGGGAGACAAAAGGGTGGGAAAACACATGGTAACGGGATGGTAAGTGCGAGAACAAGGCATGCGGTCGCGGGAACAGAGCATACGGGCGCGAGAATGAAATCAAGGGGTCCAAAATGGGATGTGTATGAAGTAGGAAAGGGATCAAGATGGGAAAGTGGAAGTTCCAGGGAAAACGAAAAGGAACGAAAAGAGGTGCTGGTCCACTGACCGTGACATCCTCAGTGGTGTAGCTCATCTGGATGTTGTTCCTTAGAGGACTTGATGAGTAAAGGGGGCCCCATAGATGAGCCCTAGCTTCATGTGTCTGTCATGTCTTTGTTGTCTCCTGTCGTGTCTTTGCCACCTCCTGTCGTGTCTTTGTCGTCTACTGTAGTGTCTAAAGGCTGAGAGTATTCCTGGACACAAGAAAGTAGACAGGTCTCCATCCAAGTAAAGTCGAATCAGTTCGGGGTCAAGGGCTATACAAATGAGGCAATCAAAGTGTTTCAGGTCGCTTGTTATGGGACTCTACTCTCAGGAAATAAGGGTCTTTGGTTGTGTGACGGGGCCAAGACGAGTTCACGGGTGTGGCGCGACTGGGCGGGATGCGACCCGGGCAGCACTGTTCGGTTGAGTTCAAGATGGTCCTGCACGACGCGGTCCTCTGACCAGTGAGGTTAAATTCCAGAGCATTGAAGTCGATCGAGATCATGGTGAACTCAAGCAAACAAATCATCCAATAATCGTCCCAATTATTTGACCATCCACAATCGTGGCCAGGTTTGCCCGGAGGGGCGCTACTTATGCATAGTGTATGGAAGTGTATGTACTATAATAATGTACTGTCCTGCGACCATTATAGACCTTCTATGTTTCCTATAAGGCCACGCCTCCGAGCGCTGTCTGCAGCGATATCCTTTTGTTCGTCTGAGCCATGTCATTGTAATCCAGCTCGAGTGATTGTCTCTCTCATGGCTGGAGTTTACTTGATAGTGAATTGGATATTGAGTATTGATTAGATTAGATCGAGCGCGGACTCAGTCCTGTCTTGTCTACTTACGGTCGTGTGCTCGTTTGTCTCGTCTCATACTCCTTGTCTACGCTTGCCTATTGTCTTCACATGTATTTAACCCCCCCTGCGACGTCGTGATCTTCACGCATTTGCACCGGCCAAACACGACTCTGTTCTCTCCCACACCGCTCGTGCCTCGCTTATTCTAACATTGGATACATCTGTCGCTTTAGCCTAAGCCACGCTCTATACAAACATCAACTAAGGCATACAGTATCGAAGTCTTACTGGTGCTTCAAATAGTTCTCTACTTATACGAGTCTCATCACGGAGTTGAGCGCTTGTATGCCCAGCCACCACCACCATGATCATCATCGAGCTCATGGTCGCCCGCGGCCCAAGCTCGGGTGAGGGTGAGAAATCTATGAAGATTGTCGCTGTTCTCAATATGTGATATCTGGCAAAAATTTTTGTGTCTAGTAAGTCTGGCAAGGTCTATCATCGGACGTCAGTGTGAAGGTCACTTACAGCTGGCGTCAAAACCAATGCCCGACACGCGAAAGCGCACATATCGCGCCAGAAAATGCCCAAAATTCAGAAAATTCCCCGTAGGCCGTACAAGCCCAAAACTATGAAAACCCAATAAAAGCACCCTATACTCTTCTTGCACGAAGGTTTGACGGTCGTACGCTTGTCTCAGAGGTCGTTTGAGCTCGAGTATGTCGGACCAAGAGACCACGTCTGCGGGCGCTTGGACGTCGCACAGCCGCACTCGCCTGTAGCGCCCGTAGACGTGGGGTTTTGGTTGCTCTTGGCCACCTCCATTCCCCGGATACTGTACCATTTGAAATGGTTCGACCAGTCACGGGTCACAGGGCCCCGATATGGTTGAACTTTGGGACGATGTCACAGGTCACCAGAGGGCTGGTTGAACCCGCCCTCCGGGCGCTTGTGCCATTGGGGGGCCGGCGCGCTTCGCGCGCCCTAGATTTGGTTGAAATTTGGCCGGTGTCACAGGTCACCGGCCGGCTGGTCGAATTCGTTCACCAAAATCGGCCTGTCACAGGTCACAGGCCTGGTTGAACCATTCCAAATGGTACAGTACATCCAGAGTAGAGGTACAAGAAACTATGCTGGTGCGTAGACGAGTGCACCCCGAAGTCGAATGAGGCGAAACGGAGGAGTCAAAGCAGGGCTGTTGAATTTTCTGAATTTTTCGATTTCTTTCGTGCGTTCGGAGTTCAAACTGCGCATCGGAACGTCGGGCATTGGTTTTGACGCCAGCTGTACTCTATCTCCGGGTTTGCTACGCAGCTAATTTGTTCGACGCTGAAGGTTTCACTATCGTCACCGCAGAACCGTCAAACCCACTGCCCCAGAAGGCTGGTCGAAGGCATGTTTTCGTAATACCTCTCGTTGGGATTACCAGAGCGTATCTTTCGCATCCGTTTCCAGACTGCAGTGGCCCGTCAATGCCCGCGAGCTCGTCGTTATCGCACCTCAGCCTCAACGGGGAAAAGCGAGGATCATCGGAAGAGGTCTGAACGTCCGACTGACGAATGGTTGTCCTAAAAGTAAGATGGCATCCCAAACACGTCCAGGTATGTGGTTTGATAGATGAGTCTTCGGAGGAACGCTGAAACCCTCTATGTCCGTGACGGTGTCTTGGATTCGGCCACAAATCAGACATATTCCGCCCGAAGCTGATATTGATACTACTGAGGCAGTAGTAAGGTAGCCTAGGTGAGTGCGAGTAGCTCAACTGTGTGAACAGGATGCATCCAAATATCATACACCCTCTGCTTCCTCCGCGCTCCCCATTCCTCGTATCTAACCGCATGGCCGCCCGCCGCCCTCGTCTGCGCTACATCCCGCCAATCACCGTTCACATTCGCTCAACTCGTCCCTTCATGCCGTCAACGAACTCGGACAATCCCCTCAATGCAGCATCCTCGTGTGACAGCGCATGCGCGGGTTACGTTCGTCAACAGGATTCTATGTGGCGCATCTGAGGCTCGCACGACCCGGGCCTCTGGACATGCCATACACAACTTTAATAGCTTCTCTCGCATATCCCTCGTTACTGCTCGTTAGCTGCCTCTGCGCAACTCCGCTTGCGCGATAGCAGCAGGCGCGGTACCACGTTGTGTTGCTCGCTGCCTCGAGGCTCGCACTCTATGATGATCGATATCGCGTACTGCGACTTTGCACCAGCCTTGCCAATGCCTGCGCAATCAGTCGTCAGTCGCCGCCCTGGCTGGTCCTCGGCCCTCCCAATGCAATCTGGTCTCTGGTGTCCGGCGTTCGAATGCTTGGTCTCACGTCGACGTTTCAGTTGGGCTCTAGTCCGGTCTTCAAGTGACTTGGCACGACGGGCTGGCAGTGCGAATGCATCAAAGAACCGGCGATGACGGAGGATGGGAACGCGAACGCCGGGCGCACACATCGTATCCATTAAGCTACCCTCGGGCTTCCCACCGTGCCTCACATCGACATCCGCGCTGTTCCCGCCCTTCCCCGGCGTCCCGAACGCCGGGAGAAACTGCGAACCCAGGGTGTCCTATCGGGCTGCTGTCGACGTCTCCCAATGCTCGTCGCCCATCCTTCCAGTGTCCCATCCTTGGCGTCCATCACACGCGTTGTGGCAGTGGATCTCAAGCTCGGGCTCTCGCCCTCCCAGGAGGAGAGGTCCAACCGCTAGCCGCCACATATCGACGGCAGCTACACTAGCCGCTGCTCGGGACTTGTACGTATCTCGGTCGAACCCGAAGAACTGTACATTCATGCAAGCCTCCCGCCGAACCTAAACTCCATCGCAAAAGATGCCTCCAAGCCCATTTCGAGCGCCGACACGAGGCCGGTCGGCACTTTGGCAACCTCGGAGAGATGTCTCGCACTCTCGGGCCCGACATCCGTGCTTCTCCCACTGCGAGGCTCCGCGGTACCTGGGCAGTCTCCACCGCTACAGTAATTCGTGCTCGTACTCGCCTGTGTTACCCGTCTTCCGTCTTGCTGTTATCGCGACGCGTGTCCAGCTGGCGGTGTTCGCATACGCACGTCTCCATCGCGCGCGCGAGGCGGACTCCACGTGTGGGCTTATCGCAGGGTTCGTCTCTCGAGAGCCCGAGGGGTGCGCAGCGGTCGTGCTGAGAGAGAAGTGCTACTACTAGTACGTCCCTTGGTTCCTCAGGCTCTCCTTTGCAGATACCGAGAAGCCAGATGGAGGAGCTGCGCATGCCGCCAAAGGGGCACACGTAAAAGAATGAGCAACGACCATTGCGCCCTTCGTGCACACGCTCCTCCCAGGGCCGGAGGAGTCTTCTCCGTCTGGCGACGCAGGGAATTCAGTTCGTTCTTCTCTCGGCCTGATTGCACGCACAGAAGAACCAAGGACTGGCCAGGAGGCACACTTGGTACGTTCGGCGATCACTCTGGAGTCTGCCTGCGGGGTTTGTAACACAAACGTTTTCCTCTCCTAAGGTTCAAAGGAACGCTCGAAAAGTGCGAACAAGACAAGAACTCTTCCTGTGCTCCGCATTACTCGGCAACTCGGTGTACGGGTCCGCAATATACGCATAATTGCGCACGGTGAGCATCTTTTTGCGCGGGCACGCGACCCCGGGCGTGCTCCGAAACACGGCCGTTCGGAACGGGGAGCTTGTATTCATGTGCACGGGACTCGCTGCGGAGGTATAGCTAGTGGCCTGTATGTGTAGCTCGTTCCGAGTCCGAGAGCACAAGTATGTTTGTTTGTCTGGCGGCTCCGCTCTCTGGCTGTCGTCATCCCGTCGCTCATCAGGTCCCGGGTGTTGAGTATGGGAAGGGGCGAGGGGCAGATCCCCGAGGTTGTTCAGCTACGCCAAAGCTCTGGACATGAATGTGTGAATGAGCGACGTGCGCGTGCGAGCACCACAAACCAACGTTCGCGCCACCCGTGCCAGGCCTCCCAGGTCTGAGAATCACAGGACACACGAGTGCGTCCTGCGAGGCACACGACTGGGGAGCGCGTTTTGAGTTCGGGCGGATGCGATCCGCTGCGGTGCACGACCACTGCATAGATCCAGCCGAGAGAACGAGAAAGTGGCACGCCATCTCATCTCGTCCTCCTCGACTTCTCTTCTGGGAAGGTGCGGACGACCAGCCGCGGGAAGCACGCGAAAACATCGAGCTCGGGCAGCGCATATGGCAGGCGCAATCGTAGATGGCCGAGACGATAACGGAACCAACGTACGCCTGCCCTCTCTGCTGTCATCCGCGGGGTGAGGGGCTCGAACCCGGCCTCGTTGTGCGTTTGCGATCCTCTGTGGCATCCGGTATCCAACGTGCCACTCAGAGCCGTATTGGCGGAGATGGGGAGTCGGAGGATTTGCGGCTGCTGGAGGATTCTGGATGCAACCGGAGGGGCGATTGCGACGAACGTTTGAGTTGGACTGTGTTGGATGTGCCACTCGCCTGGTGTCATGGGTCTGGATCGTCGGGATCGCGAACTCGCACTGGAAGATTGGAGATAATGGAGATGGGATTGGGCGCATGAGTAATAGTACATATTATGCTGATGCGGACGCGGACGACGAATGCGGGGATGTCCATGTTGCCGGATGCGATGCGGGGAGGTCGATGGATGGATTATGGATGGATCGCTGGATCCTACCCGAGTGTAGTATGAATATCCGGGCCTCGAGGAGCTACTATCAAGATGGATTGTGAATAATGTGCACAGATCAGTACGGCATGCTTGACATTGTGATGTTCGCGGATGAAGGGAGTCGGATGGCATGTATGGGCTTCGTGCCTTCCCGAAGTCGTGAGCAAAGCAGTCGAGGAATATAGAAATGTCAAACGAACGGCGTACCGGGGCAACGGGGACCTGGCGTGGACATGCGGAGAAGGATGAACGCCGGCGGTGTATGAATGCCTGGCCGCTTCGGAGGTCGCACACAAGGGCAGAGGGGCTCGGCTGCGGGCAATATATGTATGGATTAGGGTGCTTCCAGAGTGGTAAGGGAGTGGCCAGAACTGAAGGCAATCTGGCGGCGACTAGAGAGCTTCGAGCCTGCGGCTGGGGTACGGGGTTAAGCGTGCACCCAATCGACTAGGAATACTCATCTGTTCGCAGGCAACCCAGATACTCGATCTCGCGAAGTATGCGGAGAAGCGCAGTGGTGCCGTCGCCAGTTAGGAGCCGTTATATGAAGAGCACGCAGCAGCGATGTTCAATTGAGGAGCACCCCGTGCTCGTCTAGTTCCACTTGGCCATGTTGCGAAGCAGGGAGGACGAGTAATACTCGACGAGTGCGTACGTCAAACCCTCTGGCAAGGTTCCACGGCCGGATGGTCAGGCGGGCACCGGCGGCGCGCGTTGGTCAGCAGTCACTAGGCGGGCTTGCTAACGTATTTACGCCAGACGAGCATCAGGTATGTAATGCGCTGCCGATGCCATCCAGAACAGCGGCGACGAGTCATGACAAGACGCGAAGGTCGTCGTGGACGTCGGTGTCGGGTCTTGTGCGAGCTGCCCGGCGTCCCGGAGAGGGACAGTGCGTGGGAAGAATCAACCCTAACCCAGACGCCGAATCAGGGCGGCGATATAATGCACGGCGACGCGGATTCAGACTCCGGTCGTCCTCTTTTTTCATGTTTTGGTTCCGTTAGGCTTTGCTTCCTCGTCCTCGGCCGTCCTCGCTGCTTTTTCTTGCCAGCTGTGAGCGTAACAAGGCGTCTCATCACACGTACGTTCTCCCTTCCCTTCACCCCGCTGCGACTCACCCACCGTCGCACCTTTCCTCAGCGCAAAATTTTTATGATTTTGCCGCCGATTCGCCGCCGAGATTCGAGTCGAAGCGCGGGCTGCGTCTGAGGTGGAACGGGCGCGGACAGACGTCCGCGGTGGAGAGAAAAGCACAAAAACAACAGGAGGTGAGTCGCGTTTGCCTGCAGGACGGGGGCTGCGAGCTGCGAGCGGCGAGACAGACGCCCGGCGGGACGGGGGCAAAGGGTTTCTGGGCGTTGACAGCCACGCGGCTGTGCCCATGATGGCCTGCCTTATCCGGAACCCCAGGCACTCGCCCCTCGTATTTATTGCCCTGACTCATTGTTTCCGGCCGAGCTCAATGTTCATCCTTTCCCCCCTTCAGTTCTGTCGTCGTAGAGCGGGTGTCCCTTATGATTACCCTTAGTCCTGGTTGCCTCTGCGACGTGTGCGCAGAGGAGTTCGGCTCGCGCAACCTCCCTCACACCATTCCTTGCGGTGAGTCCGACGTCTCTCCCGTCCTCGGAGAAATTTGCTCATGTTCATCGTCGTCCTCCCCAGGCCATGTCCTTTGTCTTAACTGCTGCAACAACATCATCAAAAAAACACCTTCGCGTCTCTCGCCCGTCTGTCCTTTCTGTCGCGTCCAGTTCACGGCCGACTCTGTCCGCCTGATCCGTATCGACTGTGGCAGCGGCTTCGTCACCCCCAAACGCGTCACCAGCCCCGCCCAGGACCACCACGATATCGGGGAGGATGATGTCCTACTCTTCAACCCTGGCACTGTCAAGACTCGTGCGGAGGCGAAGAGGCTCGAGTCCAAGGTTGCCCAGGTCGCTGCGAAGAAGTGTTCCGTGGAGGAGGTGACGACGTTGCACAAGGAGTTGCAGGAGTGGTTGCAGTCGGACAAGCTTGACGAGCAGGTGCGTCGCAAGGATTCTTTCTTATTGTTCCATTCCTGACCAATTGTATGTAGACCTCGTCTCTCCAGCTCAGTGCCGCCCTCTTGCGGGCCATCCTCGTCAACCATGTCGCGCACTCCGAGGCTACTCGCATATCCAAGACTGTCGAGTCGCATCTCCGGGAGCGGCTGGAGGAAGCTGCCCTCGAGAAAGAAAAAATGGAGGCTGAGCTGCGTAGCTTGGTAAGTCAACGGATCAAACTTACCGGTTATAAATACCCACTAACGTCGGAAAATTGCAGCGGTCGCAGTACTCGCAGGTCGCACAAGAGTGCCAAACTCTACGTGCTGAGCTTAACCGTGCCAAGATCAAGTCGGTCGCTCCCTCATTGGGTGTACCTTCGACGCCACCTCCCAGTGCCGGTCCCCCGATGATGAACCCGGGCCTTATCTCACCGCCCCGTCCACAGTCGGTGTCCACGGCATCTGCTGGCTCCCGCTCTGGTGCGACCTCGCCGACATCCCCGACTCGCACGTCCTACACGCCGTCGTTCCCGTCTCCCCTCGCTCGGCCGCCCACCTCTATCCACGCTCGCACGACGTCCTTGCATGTTGGACAACGATCCATGACGCCTTCTGTTCGGTCCGGGACTCCCGCTGTCAGCGGCGCTGACATCGCCCGGCCGTCCACGATACCCCCAAAGCCCCGCAGGATGTCCATTTCTACGACTCCGACACCCACCAAAATGTCCCGTTCCAGCTCCAGCTCGGACGAAAAAGAGAAGCTGCGCGTCGATGACAAGCAGCGGGAGAAGGACGCCCGGCGTGTCCAGCTGATCCAACGCTGGATCCCGTCCGTCGACGCACTGTCGCGCAGCCCACCTACTGGTCGGCCTGAGAAGTTCGAGCCCTCTAGGCCGACGTCGGCTGCGTCCCGCCCGCATGCTATGCCGCCTCTGCGGTATAAGACGCCCCTGTCCCACGCGTCGCCGTGAGGCCAGACGGACTCTACCATCGGTTTGCTATGATTATTTATCATCTCATCGGATCACTTATTTTCCTCATCTGTTCTGCTGTCGTCGTCAGGATATACTACACGATATACATAGTTCGGCCCTCATCGACACCTTCCGTAATCTCTTCCTCCGTTTGCCTGCTTATCCGGTCATGGATTGATCCCGGATGCACATACTTCTCTTTGCCTGCGTATATACTTATCTGCTTTCTAGTTCCCTGTACATATTGGGTTTCCAGGTCCCGCACACCGCGCTACCCTCCGCACCTTCCGCGTCCGTTCTCTTGTTGTTGTCCAAGATACCTCTTCCCTTGTTTCCTTTTTGCTTTGCTCTCCCGCTTCCTGCTCTCCGTTTCCTCTACCTCTCTGACTCTGCCCCGGCTCTCCGTTTGGTCTCGCTCGTCCCTCCGTCTCCTCTCGCCGTCTCGTGGAGCTCGACTCTAATGCCTCTACCCTTTGCGTCTCTACTACCCCTCCTCGTCTCGGACGAACCCATACCATCTTACAGCTTACCTACTGTCCTGTGTAGCAATGGTTGTTTCTCCTCCTCTTTTCCTCCTTATTACGCCTCGCTTTCACGACCCGTTACGGATAGAATGTCGTTCACGATTTTGCATTGCAATACGATACCTCATGACCCCTTTACATTATAATATTTACGTGTGCCATGGACTTTCAAACGGACTTCCATCGCGAGCAAGCTGTCCAGGTCCGCGCGTGAGGTACGTACAGTGAGTTTACGACGAAAATGCTGATGTGTGGTTAGTGTGGACGAACGTTGACGTTGAGCGCCATCGGGACCGGGCATGTCACACGGCATGTCGTTGCGGTGCAAGCCACGCCACCGAACCGAGGTCCGTCTGGTGCGTGTCTCAACAGCTCAACCCCATTCTGCGCTGCTCCCTCGAATGCTCAGTTATTCATGCTCGAGAGGCCCCCACGAGCTCCTCGACCGCGGACGATGGGCCGCAAATCGCGGTCGAGAGTGCGGCTCGGATCCAGTTTCCGCCGCGTGCTTGGGAGAAGAGCGCGGCTGGACCTTCGTCTGAATCGTCATCGCGGACAGGGCGAGGTTCTCGTCTTCGAAATTGAAGTGGCCATGCCAGCAGCCAGCAGCAGAAGATCGATCTTGCATGCGCAGGGTGCAGCCGCAGCTCGGGGCGGAGGGCAAGAAGCGGAACTTCCTCAGACACTCGGACGGTGCGATCGAGCGACTCCACACCCCGAACCGCCACCTTCTTCTGAGTTGCGTGGCCGGAGCTCCAGGGTCTCTCGTGGGTCATGAGGCTAGCAGACGCTGAGCTAGTCTGGGGTCGTCGGGGAGTTCGGGATGGTCGAAGATATGGTTTGCGCCTCGTAGGCTCGCACGGAGCTCGTCTGACCCATCCATTCACGTTACAGAGTTGGTCGATGGGGACGCGCTGTGCGGTTGCTGGCCCGGAGTATGCGCTTTCTCCTCGACCGCTGACTTGGTGACTGTCCGCGTTCCGGGAGCTGACTGCGGGCCTGCGGCGGAACATCACTCAGCTCGGGAAGGCGCGCGTTCTCTCGACCACGTCACCATCATGCGGCCGGGGTTCGTGAACGAACTTACTTACCAAGAACGGCCGTGACGCGGTCGGGCGATGGGCGGGGTTGTGACGCGGCCCCCCTCCCATCATCAGTCAATATCGTGCTCACCATGTGGGCAGGCGTGCCGCTGGGTTGCCACGGTCGGATCTTGAATCGGTGCGTGGGCAGCAGGTTGGTTGGTTCGTGTTGCTTGCTTGCTCACGCCTGCTGACTTGGCACTTGCAGCGTGGATAGATCGTAGACTGTCGCATGTTGAGGCCTGAGGGTCGACCGTTGGGGTCCACAAGCAGCACCATGATCGCAAGGCGGATTCCCTCAGCCGGGATGGTGAGTTGCTGCCCTCTCCCGAGTCCGACATCTGTTGGCTCACTGTTGTAGGGATCTTGCATGCAGGTGTCAGCGTGAACGAAGAATTCATACCTTCCAGCCAGCGCCATGTCGCGTGGGTATCTTCACTTGATATGCGGTACCAGCAAGTACTCGCTAAGGCGTTCATGGGTAAGGGTCCTCAACCTCCGACCGACATGACCGCAGGTGGAAGGTGGACTTGATGAAGTCATGAACGGAGCGCGGCGCGTACACACAAAGGGACCCGAATGTTGTGGCCACAAAACAGATTCACGAGCCTACAAACTTGTCTCGACCGCGTGCGTTGTGTTCAGCGTCAGGGTCCTCCCAGGCGTCGTATCGCTCCCCTGCGTCAAACATCGCCCGCGATGTACTGCAATGTCTGTATTGAGTCTTAACTGAGTATAGTGGCCTGAACGCGCGGCTACGGGTCCGTGAATAAGTCCTGCACTACGCAGCATGCACAGGTGCCTGTGGGACCAACAGGTCTTCCCACTCAAGCTTTAGCTGTGCTGAAGACACCCCAGCGAGCCTGGGTACTGCTCCCTGGCTTTGACCTGGAACTTTTTCAAGGTCTCAGAGTAAATTATCCCTGTAACATTCTGCAGTGCATGAGCCCGGGAGATCAGCTATATATCAAGACGGTATCGGCATCGGAGAGCCTGACCTTCGGAACGAACGGGTCCAGAACGACCACTTTGTACGCGTTCGGGCTATCGAAGTTGACTCGCGGATGATGCAGTGCATTTCCTGTCGGTAAGTTCGTCGCAGCGTTCCAGCCTACCAACCCGCCGTCGCGGATGCTGAGTACTGTACTCGTAGACTGATAGTTGTGGACTTGACCCCAGTACCTGCCACGTAGTGAAGCATGCTGTTAATGGAGGACTCGGAGACTCCACCACGTCTGAAGACGCACCAAAACCACCCACGGAGAACGCTTGCGACATCGTAATGACGCCAGTGTGACCAGTCCTCGCACTGGCCATACCGAATGAGTACTCTGTGGGGTTGTCCAGTCGTGTCGACGTCCCAGAAATACGTGTTGACAGAGAGGCGCCTGTCTGCTTGTAGGTTTGGCAAATAACATGCTCGCTATGCAAAGTTGTCTCTGTGAGGGACGACGAGACAAATTCGCGACTCACCTGCAGCCCAGCAATCGTCATCAAAGTCAGCGCATACAGTAGCTGCTGAACGATGTAGGGACGCCCGGTGTTGACGGTGAATTGAAGCCGACATGTCGTGCCCAGCTCTTGACTCTACGGAGTAACGGTGCGAGAGGCGGTAGTAGTAGACAATAACTCCGAAAGAGATCGGTCTTGTAACACCCTAATCGGTGATTGACGTTGACATCGCAAGATAATCCGGTCTCAGGATCGGTAAACTTGACTGGAGGCAAGATACTCTTAAGACGATGGCCGGGTGATTGGACGGAATCGCCTCACCAATTGGAACGGCAGCGGACTGGATACACGACACCGCTTTGTATACTGCCTTCGTCAGGACGTCCGCGATTGACCTTCGATGCAACAACCAAGGTAAGTCTGTGCGGTGATGGACACAGGCATGAGACCTACGTCACGTCATATATTGCTACAGGTATGCGCGTCAGTGCAGCACATTGCATGACGAAACAGTTGAAATACTTACGCGGGAGGTCAGACAGGGAGGTCCCTGGCGGAAGACCATGGATTCGGCGACTATCCTTGAGGAGGAGAGCCTTGAGCTCAAGGATCGTCGTATCGGATTTCATGCATGCTATGCTACTCACGAAAATGCATAGGTCCAGGTCGCTCTCGGGTCGGCCAGCTCCATAGCATGTGCTTCCAAAAGGACGCACTTTATACCCGCGCCCAAAGTGCTCCTGCAGCAGCACATCCAAATTGTCAATGGTGGACGTCCGAGCGGCCTTGAAGGCCTTGAATTGTGCGATTCTCTCCTGTAGAGTCGGGTATGGAGTTACGCCTTCGTACAGAAGCACACCAGTACGCCCAAACTGTATGACCCGATGAGGTGAGATATTCCTGAGAAGAACTTGAATGGCAGAACAGACCTGAATGATGTTCGAGCGGTATTTCAACCCATCATGTCGTACCGCTGCGGCGTAGAAGCCACGCGGCTGCGTGAATCCCGAGTGGCCGGGAGGCATCGCTCCGTGACGAGGTCCCCTTGAACCCGCAATCAAGAAACTACAAGAGGACACCTATCGGCAACTTGGATGTAATGCCAGGAACGTATCACCTCATACCCTACAGGAGGTCGTGATGACGGGCTCCGGTGTCTGCAATTCGAATTCTCCCCCTGCCGTGACGGACAACGGAAGGACGCATTCAACCATTAAAAGCTACGTGTTCCATCCATCCGATTGTCATGTTACTTACTGTGCTGCCTCGTCGGTGTCTGTGGCCCCTCCTCGGCATGTATGTCGGAAATCGAATCGGATCTGCCGCCGCACAACTAGCTACCGCTTGGAGTACCTGCGATGACTTCCGCATAAGGGTAGCCTTGGGGTACGAACAGACAGAGATGATATTGGGAACTACTGGGAGGAGGAAGAGAGAGGGCGTTTCTGGCGTGCCGCCGTGCACATGGTCGACTGCTCGAGAGCACCTCCACGTGGAAGCTGGCGTAAGCGCTCGATGCATGCTCGAGTATGGGCCGAGCGACCGAGACGGACGCGGTATACAGCGTATACAGCCCCAGATAGCCCAGAACGAGAGATGCAACAGCTTTCGGAGAAGAATGCATCATACAACAATCGACAACACGATAGGGATACAGAAGATCAGCATGTACCAGTAACAACACAGCGGTCGGCTACAAGGGCGACAGCACAAGGAGCTCATGCTGCCTTCGTGCTTCCCCACGCGACCTTTTTGCCACCAGCAGGTGCCGGAGCCGCGGGAGCGCCTTCCTTCGCGCCCTCCGCAGGCGGGCCGGCAGGCTTGGCCTTCTGCGGGACGGGAAGAGGAGCGGCACGGAGGGTGTCCAGGACGCGCTGCGCGTGCTCGGTGTTGCGAATGAACCAGCCGGCGTACCGTCTGCCGACCGTCGACTCGGCGATGTGAACCATGTTCTGCGAAGCACGTCAGTCAGAACTGGGTATGCATTAGCATAGTGAGAGGACGCACATCGTTGATGACGAAGTCCAGGTCGCTAGTCGAGATCATCTGCCCGTCCAAGAGGCCCTTCTCGTTCTCCACACGGCTCACGCTGCGGCTCGCCTGCTTCATGACCATCAGCTGCTGCACCATCTCCTCCTCGTCAGCGTCGAGGAAGCCCGCGAGCTTCTTCGCGTCCAGGCTCGTGTACAGCTTGAGGAAGCTCCGTAGTGTCGGCACGGGTGCCTGCGCGCGCACCTCCGAGAGGAAGAGCGACAGGTGGCGCTGTGCGGGCTCAACAGGGGGCTCCTCAACGTACGCCGCGAGGAGGTCGGCATCGTCATAGGGAGGGGGGTTGGCGGTGATGAACTTGGGGCAGGCGTACAGGAAGAGCTCCTCGAACGCTGGGATGCCCTCCTCTCTACAGCACGGATCAACACGCGGGATGGACTAGAGCGGAGATGTCACACGCACCCCCTGGACATCTTCGTGAACTGCTCGCCGTAGCGCTCTTTGACGATGTTGGATATGTTGTCGTCCACCCGCGTCGGTGAAAGCGCGTTGCAGATCGCGAAGAGAGCGTACATCCGGTCCGCAGTCTTGTTGATCTACACCTGGGAGTCAGCATCCATTGCCGCAATGACGCCGCGCAATGGTGGCTCACCTGGTCGTACTGGTAACTCCTGGTGTGATATTGCCGCATGCGGAGGATAAAATTGAGGATGGACACGAATGTGCGGATCGCGTCCGGATATCTTCGCAGCATGATGTAGCAAAAGCCGACGTAGTAGTAGGTGGTGACATGGCAGGCGGTAACACGGGTGAACGGTGACTAAACGGGAGTCAGCCACGCCGCGATCTCTCAGGTGAAGAAGCACTGACCTTCTGGTTGAGCTCGACGTTCTCCATCACCTTGAGCGCAAGCGTGAAGTCGCCAAGCAAGCTGTGGACGCGGAGAAGACCGATGATACTGAAGTAGCCGAGGAGCTTGTATAATGGCCGGGTCCCGTACTCGCCAACAATCTCGCTGAACAGAAATTAGTATTTCTTAGGAGCCTACAGCAAAGAGAATCTTACGCGATCTCCTCCGGACTCTTGCCCTCCTGGAGGGCCACCAAGTGCTCATTGATTTTCGACTTTTGAATGAGAGAGTAGAGGACGTTCAAAACACTGTACGAGCTCCAGACCTGATTGGCATCTGCGAGCAGGGAGAGCTCCTCCTCCGTCTTTGACTTGACCTTGGAGCGCCATACGCAGAACGACTGGAACTGGTAGATGAATTCATCAATGATGTCCCACAGCC
Organism: Cerioporus squamosus; assembly: GCA_022592435.1. NCBI lineage: Eukaryota > Fungi > Basidiomycota > Agaricomycetes > Polyporales > Polyporaceae > Cerioporus > Cerioporus squamosus. The sequence continues at coordinate 186,796 of JABYQS010000025.1, forward strand.
ACTGCTCCGGCAGCTCAAGGGGGACAGGGCCATCCGAGTCTACGAGTCAAGCTATGAGCAAGCCTTCTCAGTCCGCGGGGAAGGGACGCACTGAGAAGATAGTTGAACAGTTCGCAACTGTTTTCGTAGGAGTGGAAGCGATCGTCGAGGTCGGGACTGAGGCGGGAGTAGACATGACGATAGTAGAGTTCACGGTAGAGAACCAGGAAGATTTGATCTACAGAACGATCAGCGTTGGTGGTGGGTTTGCGCAACTCGACTTCTCGCAAAGGAGCCCGATAGACACGCACCATCGTTGACCAAGGGAGCAATTACCTCCGCCTCTGGCCACTCCGTCTTCGAGTAGAACTTCTCTGTTAACCGGTTCCATCCGCTCTCGTATGCAACAGTAATCTCCGCAAGGTTGTTGTCCAAGACAGCTTGGTGGAAGTGCGCAATGAACTGGAAGCCGTTAGTCTAGAGCGAGGTTACAAGGAAGGATGTGTCCCACTCACGCGCTTCACGACATCGGGGATTTGGGCAAAGGCCGCCTGCTGAGCCATCTGCTGTTGTACAGCCAGAATAGTCGCCTCATCTATCCGGGACTGTGCTAGCGTCGGGGCCTCTTCAACCGTCATACCGAGGTGGACGACATACGCAGGACACGCACCATCTTCGTAAAGGCCGTTCTGACCGTAGTTCCCGATGGCAAGGTTCAGGTCGACGTCCTGGAGATCCTCGTCCAAGTCGGCATCCCAGAGAGCTTTTCTGTGCTGCGCCATGCTGTATGCGGCGTTATCGAGACGGAGAGGAGAGCCAGAGAGGACGATGAGCGTTGCGGCTAAGTACAGCAAAAATTCAGACGACGCATCTTCGGCGTCTCCACGTGGCTGAGGCGTCCCAGCGCTTGCTTCACCACTGCTCCCGCCCTCAAACTGCCCTTCAGCTTCAGTCAGTCCTTCCTCGTCGTGCACAACCGTCACCACCACCACCCTCTCCTCCAGCTCAATTTTCGGGTATACTTTCCTGTCCCTCGTGCTTGAAACCCAGCGCTATGCAGAAGTCAGCGCGGCGGTTGAATGTGGTAGTGCGTCAAGCGGGAGCGAGTTCTAGTCGCTCTCCGATATACACGCCTAGGAGCAGCCGAACATATACGCAGAACAGCACGGTGAGTCATATGTTGCGTCGTGTATATGGGCAAACACTCCCAATGCAAGGTTGGCTCACCGCATCGTGGTGTTGACATACGATCCCACCCTCGGCAGATTACGGACCACGCGCTGCGAACTGTGACCTCTTCACAGAATATACGGATACAAGAACAACTTGCACTCTTTGTTCCCGTTGGCGTGCCCGTCACTGAAGGTCGTATCAGCAAAGAACCCAGTCGATATGAGATGATCCCGCGATTTAAGGAGTTGCAGGCCGCTCGGGCGGACACCATCCAGCGATTGAACACACTCATTCATACCCACTTCGGGGGCGACTACCACGTACAACCCTTTGGAAGCACATGCTATGGAGCTGGGCGACCGGAGAGTGATCTGGACCTATGTATATTCGTGAGTTTCGAGCATCATGTCCAGTTCTTTGCGTGACGCTCTCCTCAAGGATTATCGCAGGCCGCATGGTATTCCGCCCAGAAGCGCGCCGTCTGAGCTCCCACGTATGTACACTGTCTTCTCAAGCTACGGGCCCTACTCATGCATACATGAACACAGCTATCTATGACGTGAAGTCGGTCTCATGCTTATATCGTCCCAATGACTTGTCTCACTCCTAACATCTGAAGGACATTTGCCAACCTCTTGATCGAGGCGAAGTACAAAGCGGTATCATACATCAAGGCTACCGTCCCAATTGGTAGGGCAACACAACGCTTCGACGCTTGATTGTCGTTCTCATGCATCGTACAGTCAAGTTCACGGATCCTGACACCGGACTGTCCTGCGACGTGAACGTCAATCATCGCTTAGGCTGCTATAATACCCGACTCTTCAAGCAATACTGCCGACTGTATCCGCCGCTCGCGCCAACACTTCGCAAGATCAAGAGCTGGGCACGGCACGTACGCCTCAATAGTCCCTCGACACCGGGTGTCCCTGTATCGTTCAGTAGCTATGCGTTGACTTTGATGGTGATCGCCGGGCTCCAGGTGAGTCATGCACGCTATCCCTGTCACCATTCGAGCCAACTCTTCTGCGCAGAGAACTGGCCACTTGCCGAATCTGCAAGCGAAAGGCTGCAAAGACGTGTCTACGACGTTCTGGGATGTCAGCAAAGACGGAGAGCACCGCCAAGTGATTATCCGCTTTGGTCAAGGCAAGGATTGGTCGCCACCCCGTGATTTTGACATAGCCGACCTCCTACGCCGATGGTTTCGGTGCGTTTTCCAACATAATAGAATCCCACTTCCACTCACAGTCCGCTATGCTGTTGCAGTTATTGGGGTTTTGACCACACGTACCGAACCACGAGTACGGTGGTTAGCATCCGCGACGGCGGATTTGTGAGCTGGAGCGATGCGACAGACTTACCGACGGGATCTGCTCTACATGGTCCTCGAGTCAAATTTGACGATCCTAAGGCATATAAACTGGTTGTTCTGGATCCGTTCCTCCCGAAGGTAATTGATCTCACTGACATCTGCGGATTGAGCTGACCATTCAATCGCAGAATTGCACAGGAAGAATCAGCTCCGAGATCTTGAAGAGGTTCCAGAGGGAATGCAGGCAGCAGTATGCGAGGCTCGCCGGGTTGTCTTATGAAGAGTTGATGGCGTCGTGGAGGCGGGACGGCGTGTTGGCCGACTTCCTCTCGGAGGTACCTGTGCCCCCTGTGCGTCGCATCACGCACTCTCCTACTCCACTCACAAACCCGCAGCCGCGTGTATAGGCTACATACACTATGTGATATACGTATGTATACCTCGCAAACACATGAATACAATGTGAGGCATGAGATGGCATGACGCACCGCGCAGTACTCTAGTACTGACATGCTTGTAGCCTGGAGCACCGCTACGTGCGTGGCGCGACGCCCATACTAGGGTCCCACGACGTCGAATGGCTTCCATCAGACCTATGGATCTCAGTCATGGCCAAGCGGTACCGTATAACTGTCGTGACTCGTAGCTGCTCTACATGGGTCTCACGCTACTGCGGGCCAACACATATATATACAGTCTTTGGCCATGGGCTCCCAAGCATCCCCGCTATCAGCCATGTCGGACGCAGAGATACGCGACAAAATTGCAAAGGAAGTCCCGACAGGGCTCACCCGTACGTTTTCCCGTGGCACCGTTGATGTCGAACTCAACCGGCTCCTGTTGAAGACAAGATACTCAACATCTGGTGACGAGTGGCTTGCTTTGGCCGGTAACGGGGTCAGGCTGGGACTAATCTTCTTCAGCATCTTCGGCTTGGCCTGCTACCAAATCCTCAAGTATTACATCCGAAACCGCGAAGACCGCACAAGCATGAAGGTTTTGGTGAGCCCCCGTCCTTCAACACTGGCAGCTTGAGTGGGGTACTTGTCTCACCGGCGACATCCTGTTCAGATCGGCATTCTATGGTAAGCCTCTGTTCCATGATCCATCAAGGCTGGCTGGTCATGATCAAGCTACTGATGGACCTCAGGACCGCGGAAGCAATCCACGTCGTTGCGACTCCGATGAATTATGACCGCGTGGGGAAAATGCTCGATGATCCTGACTTGTTCTCAAGATTGAAATGGTGGGTGTTGTGTTCGCACTTGCCCAACTACCAATGTCTGAGTCGATCTATGTAGGAGCATCGCTGTGAGTAGACTGACACCGGAGACAATGGGACCACGTACTGAGACCTTGACCTAGATCATGCTTCTCGCAGGGGTACGTCTATTTGGTGCATGATCTGCGTTGCTCCGGCATTTCTGAACGGACAACGTTAGTCCCTCCGTACTATCATCTTGCAAGGGTAAGCTCCAATCTGTGCATCATTTGGGTGCGTTGAAACGAGGCTGCGCAGGATCGTTTGCCGGAGGATCTGGAAACGTGTGTTTGCTTGAGACGTTGCGTTACAAACATCGTTCACTGACAATCTTGATAGTGGGGTATCAGAACTGGCTCTTCATCGCCATTCTAGTAAGTACTTCACGTTGACTCTGCCGCGTGCAGGTGTTTCCCCAGTTGTGGTTGAGACTTAACAGACATGCTAGATCATCGTCTCCACCGGGTCCGTGCTCATCCATCCACATCTACCGGATATAACGCTATCCGGAGTACTCTGCTTTCTCCTCACCCGTCAACGCACGAATAAATTGAGGCTGGAGAGGTTCGTAGGATTAGGACCACACCCGCCGTGCCAGTGTATCCCGCGATCTCGCTGACGAGGTCACAGAGTGAACAGCATACCCAGCGCCTTCACGTATGCAGCCAGCATTGGGGCTCTTGCACCGTAAGTGGAACACGTCCGTATGCATCTCCGGCATAACATGGCGCTCATACTATATCCATCGAAGACTCTGCCTCTTCGTTTCAATCATCTTGGTATGATGCCTGAGCGCGACCACTTGCTCGCCAGCTGAACGTATCGCAGACTAAGACCGCACGGGGCACACAACTCGCGTTGCTCTACAATCCCGTGGTCCAGAGGCGTACGGTTTAATTGACAGATGTCGTTCCTTCGGCGAGTTTGCTGATCGAACTTCCTGCAGTTTACCTGAACGCCATGCTCGCCGCGTTGAACGCAAGCTGGAAGGATGAACGCGTTCATGCCCCTGGACAATCGATGCCATTGTCGTCGCTGGACTCGAGCCGCTGAGGTCGTGGAAACCGCGCTGCAGTGCGGGATTCGGAGTGACATGGTGAGGCTAACAATCCGGTCAAACTGATCACGTATAGATTGACAATGTATGCAGTTGGCCCAATGGCACCAAGATTGCGAGGCAGGATCCCGGGACTCGCGAACTTGCTCTGCGGGCCGATCCTGCACGTTCTGTAGCCTCCTCTGAAAGGAAGTGCCGTCTCCCAGTGTACGACAGCCTGTATTTGTGCTGTGCGAAATCCGAATGGTACCACGACGCTACCGTCGCGAAGCTTTCTTTCTTTCTACTCGTTTATTGCCCTCGAGGGCGGAGCCCTACGGTAGGCGGAACGCTACAGGATAACTACGACGTGCGGCTGGACTAGGAGTGTGGGGATGCGCTGTACACAGCGTCGCGAAGCTGCACCCCATACTAGCGGCGACGCATGTCGCTGAGGAAATCGCCTGAAGCTTATAATTTGATAACACCCACGTTCTTACACCAGGTCGCCGATGAATCTACGAAGCACCAGCCAGTACTTATTCGCTCAATTAATGATGCCGAGTCAGCCTCCTTCCGCGACCGGCCGATCTCATCGTGCACATCGCACTGCGAGCAGAAGCTACCCGTGGCAATCCGCAAAGACCGCACCCTGCATCTCGGAAGACAGTCAGCGCAAGGACAGGACCCGCACACTCATACAACAGCAGAAGGAACTCACCCCGTCTTCCGGATGCTCCCCATACCCCGCGCGATAAGCCCGTGTCGCTCGCTGGTCACAGGGGCGGTGTGGAAGACGGTACGTGTGCGGTTCGCTGTTCCCCTCAGGCTTCGCCTTCGGATAGCGGGTCCTTTTGTACCTCTGAGGCGGGGAGATGGGGAGAAGAACCGACTCGGACGGAAGCTGCTCCGTGTAGGCCGGCAGCCGTGCCGAGTGTCGCAGGGCAAGGAGCTCTCAGGCTGCCGTCGAGAGGCCAGAACGACTGAAACTGGCGAGTTGCGTCGATGTCGTCAGACCATCCTCGTACGTCCGCCGTGCCAGGAGGCGTGCAGGATAGAACCTGATTCGAGGGCACCATCCGAGATCCCGAACTAGCACAAGGCGTTGCGCAAGGTTGTAAGTTTAGACATGAAACATCTGCGCACGCAATACAAGTAACTCGGCTCGAGGAACAACGTGTGCTAACGTACGAGACGCCTTACTCTCACCGTCGCCCCGCAACCCATGCCGAAACGTGGAACAAGGGACGCACGGGTCGTTCTTGATTCCAACAAGCACCGAGGCCTGATCATGGTCATGTTCGGCGCCTGACACGGACACAGTGAACAGAACGTTAAGGAGGGCGTTCGGGCTCTTCATGCATCATGCATCGTGGCCCACGGCTACAGCTACGCTACGCTGAGGTTGCAGCGTTGACCGGAAACACGTCTCAGCAAGTGTGCATTTAGCACTCTCGGCGCAGGATCGCAAGTTCGCCATGCTAACGCAATATGTGCTTCGCGGGCATCGAGCTGAAGACAACGTAGAGAGAGCCTCCATGCGCGCTCCGTGATTGCAGATAATCTCTCCTCCGGTGTCCGGACGACCCCTTGCAAGACGCGATACGACGATGCACGAGCGAAGTGGATCCGAATTAGCCCTGTACAGCTGTAAATTTAATGCAGTCGAGCAGTCGAGCGAGCCGCCAATATATGTGCACTCACAGCGTGCACCGTCATCGGAGGCAGGTAGCGTCGTGCGCGCCGCCATAGCGACTGGCCCGGGGGGGCAGGCGCGTCATGTTCGGGGCGCAACCAGACATGTTCACGACCGGATCCGAGCAGGGAGCGAGAATCGACCGCGCTGAGGTGGCGTCGCAGGGAAAGACGCGATAGCTGCAGTAGGGACCGGGGGCCCGGAGAGATCGTCGCGAACGGAACAGACGTGTCGAGTTGCGGTGTGGTAGCGTGATGCTGGCCCCACGGGCGCACACTACTAGTGTTACTAGACTCCGGGAGGAAATGAGAGGCTTGCGGTTTGCTGCCAGGTGGTGGGCGCGGCGCACACGACTGATACGGGATCGAGATGTGAGTAGCTATAGGTATCTGCGATTCGTGTTCATGACGTCTATGCAACATGTCTGCGCCTGTCTCAGTCTGCAGGGCCGCCAGCTGAACTGAGCTACCACCATGCTTCGCTTGAATCAGCGTTGAGCAAGCAGGCACATTCAAATTCATACTTGACGCGGGGGCAGCGGAACGCTTGCTTACCTCCATACCCATCTAATGTATCGATTCCTCCGGAGCGGCGGAGTCCGAGACGCGTCTTGCGTCTCGCATCTCGTCGCAGCGTCGCGCTGCAGCCAGCCTAGACGGGCTTCGATCGCGATATGAGTGCGAGCTGCTGGTCCTTGTCGAGCCCCATCCGTCCGCGCCAGAACGGCGGGCAGAGCGGCGGCAGGTCGGTGAGCGTTTCGGCGCTCCGGTGCGCGTCGTGGAACGCGAGGAGTTCGTCGAGGATCTGCGGGACGTCGACTGCCTGCACGGTGCCGAGCCTGCGAGGGTCGTTCGGTGAGCACAAGGTATCGCGAAGCCCAACGCGGCTCGAATTTCCGACGCACCAGTCGCCATATGGATATACCAAGACGTTTGCGGCGTATCTTGGGGTTCGAACGACGTGAATATCGGCAGATGGCATGCAGCAGCACCTGACGTACTCACTTGTGACCGCCGACGTGCGCGACCTCGCCCACGAACACGTCCCGCTCGACACCGCGCTTGGCGATCTCCGCGCGCAGGGCACGGACGACCTCCCCGCCGCCGTCGCCACACCTGCAGTCCCGCGAGCCGTGCGTGCAGACGTACAGGAACAGCCTGTCCGTCTCCTGCGCTGGCGCAGCAGCGACCGCGTCCCGCAGCGCGTCCACGTTCGCAAGCGTGACTTCGGGGACGAGGACACGGCCGCGGCGCGAGGTCGAGAAGACGGACGCGACGTACGCTTCTCGCTCTCGCTCCCCTTCGGACCGTGGACCTTCTCCGAGGCCGGAGTACGCGGGATGCACCTCCTGCTCGGGCGACCACGCAAAGTTGGCGACCGCGCCCCATTCGCGGCCCTTGAGGGTGAGCGCGCGCCAGAGCGGCGATTTGGACTTCGGCGGGTACGCGGCGGGCGGGGCGTGCGTGTGGAGCAACACGTACGCGGAGTGGGCGGGCGCCGTGCCTGCGAGCTGCTGGCGCGCCGGGAAGGAGGACCAGAAGAGACGGTGGGGAGGTTGCGCGTGAACGTTGCAGTCGCGAATCAGTCGGGACCGTGTCGGGGCAGGTGCGAGGCTGCGCAGGGCGGAGGCGTGTCTCGGGAGCGCGTGCAGGCTCATGGCGGTGAGTCGAGGAGGTCAGGGACGCGTGAAACGCAAGCAGAGGTGGGGGAGGTGGTGGTGGTCGCTGGCAGCGTCACGCTGCATCGCGGTGTTTTGAGCTCGTCGTCGCTGGCGGCGTGCTGACGAGCCTCGACGGCAGAGCCACCTGGGATCCGATGTGGGCCGTAGCGACCATCGGCCGCTCTGCGAAGGGGCGACTTGCGTCCGCCGCAGTGCGAGGCTGCCCGGCATCGACCTGTGCGCTGGCAGACGGGCGCGGTGCAGTGGACGCCCTCGCCGCCGCGGTCGGGGTGCTCGCCGTCGTTCCGTCCGTCGGCGCCGGGCCAGTGGGCGTCTTCAATTACGGAAGAGCGCGGGCCAGTCCGCCGCGCCGAAATTGCCAACTCTATCGCAGCGTTCGATCAGAAGGAACGGATGCGCATAGTGCCCGATGCGGCAAGTAGGAACAGCGGAGTGGTTGGAGGAGCGTTCCCCGCGCTGCTCGAGTCTATCCCATATCCATCCTTGCCTTGTACTTCCATGTACGCCCGCAGGCAGCCGCAAGCCCGTGCCCGTCGTCGTTGCCAGCGACGGCGCCCACGACGCAACACTCGGCCATGACAATGCCCTGCACGGCGCACGACGCGACGCCGCCCGCTCCTCGCCTGTCACCGCCAGAGCCGCAGGTGGGCGCGCCGGAAGGCTGCACGCAAACCTGGCTTCGTCGAGAACCCACGCAGGCCCAAACTCCCATCGCTTAGCACCCGTGAACGGGAGAATTAGATCGCATCATCTCTCTCAGGTCCTCTCAGCGACCTTCGCGGACGCGTGTTTCGCCAATTAGAGTTTGTCACACCAGGCCCCCCTGCATATATGCGCCCTCGCGAAGCCCATCCGCTTCTCCCAATTCCCCGCCTCCCCCTCCCCTCCACCACACCAACCATCACCTTTGGGCGTGCGCGCCGTGGATCCGTGACTGCTCTCCGGAATGTCTGCCTTCGTCTGGCTTGCCACTATCCTCGCCGCCTACTTCGTCTGGGCTGGTTTCCAGCAAAAGTCGAAGAGGCGAGCCCTCCCGCCCGGTCCGAAGGGGCTGCCAGTCATCGGCAACCTGCGCGATATGGCCCTTACCGGACTCTGGCTCGGAGCCCGCGAGTGGGCCCAGAAGTACGGTGCGTCCCTCCGATAGACAGTGTGCTCTCCAGAACGCATCTGATATGCCCGTTCGGCGCGCAGGCGATCTCGTCTACCTGAACGTGTTCGGGCAAGGCCTGCTCTTTGTAAATAGCTACGACGCAGCAGTGGACCTGCTCGAGAAGCGCGGCGCAATCTACTCGGACAAGCCCAGAATGATCATGGCGGGCGAACTGTGAGTGCCACACGCCGCCCCCTACCGCTCAGATACAGGCACTCACCACTTCGCTGCGATTAGATGCGGCTGCGAAAACATGGTGCGCCACCACGCCCCCGATTTGCAGGCTTCGGACTTCGCTGACGCGGAGATGCTCTGGGCGTCCCTGACCCGCAGATCGGCCTTACTCCGTATGGCGACAGGCTTCGCAGACAGCGCAAGCTCATGCTTCAGGCTCTCGGTGCTAACCGCATCGAATCCTACCACCCTCTTTTGGAAATTCAGACCCACAATCTCCTCCAGGGCATCCTGAACTCTCCTGATGACACCGCCAGCATCATCCGGAGGTGCGTTTTGCGCGGACAGACGTCACGTAAACTCCGTAATCTTACCGTATTCCACCCGCGCTCACCAGGTACGCTGGCGGCCTCACCCTCCTCATCGTCTACGGCTACCGCGTCATGTCCAACGAAGACAAGCTTCTCGAGATGGCGGACGAGAGTCTCGAGCTTCTCTCGAACCGCATCGCCGCTGCCGGCAAGGTCTGGATTGTCGATCTCTTCCCACCACGTACGTACCCTTCCCGTAACCGTAACGACGGCTGAGGTGCGCCTATACTGACGGAATTCCGTGTTGGCAGTGAGGCACATCCCGTCCTGGTTCCCTGGCGCACAGTTCAAGCGCGATGCGGCGCTGTGGAAGGGCAAGATGGAAGCTTTCGTCAACGAGCCGTTTGACTTCACCAAGCAGCAGATGGTGCGTGCTTCATTAGGCCGTGTCGAGTATGTGTATCGTATGCTCATGCCGTGTTTCTTGGGTTCTGCAGGCGCAAGGAACCGCCGTCCCGTGCTACGTCTCGATGCTCCTCGATGACGCCGCGCTCGAGAACAAGGACCAGTCCGTCGACGATCAGCGCGACTTTGACATCAGGTGGACCGCGAACTCGCTCTATGCCGGTAAGCCCAGTCACGATATCCTTCCTGCCAGCTCCTAGCGCTCATACCACATACGCTTGTTCGGCGCATTACAGCTAGCTTTGACACCGTGAGTACCTCACTGGCTTGCAGCGCATGGTTCTGAGCTCATGTACCATTACCGCCGCTCCAGACCATCTCGGCCATCTCGCACTTCTTCCTCGCTATGCTCCAGCACCCCGAAATCATGCACAAGGCCCAGAAGGAGATTGACACTGTCATCGGGACCTCCCGCCTACCGACGCTGAGCGACCGTCCGAACCTCCCTTACGTCGATGCCGTTGTCAACTGAGGTCCTCCGTATCTCCTCTCCCGTCCCCCTTGGTGAGTTGCATCCGGAATCACTGTATCTGAGACGACAGCTGAGCACATTTGGTTCAGGTCTCCCCCGCCGTATCACCGAGGACAACGTGTACAAGGGTATGTTCATCCCCAAGGGCACCCTCGTCTTCGGCAACAATTAGTAAGCCTCCCCTCTTCCCCTGTCCCCTCCGCTTCCCCACCTGACTCACCCGCGCCCGCAGCAACATGGTCCGCGACCCGGCCATCTTCCCGAACCCGGACGCCTTCGACCCCTCGCGGTACCTCGAAGAGGTGGACGAGAACACGGCGCGGCTGCGCGACGTGCGCAACTACGTGTTCGGCTTCGGGCGGCGCAAGTGCCCGGGGCAGTACATGATCGACGCGAGCCTGTGGATCGCGATCGCGTCGATGCTCGCGGCGTTCGACGTGGCGAAGGCGCGGGACGACTTTGGGAAGGAGATCGAGCCGGAGGTCGAGTACGACAACTCGATCTTCACGACGATGAAGCCGTTCCGGTACGATATCCGTCCGAGGAGCGCGCAGGCGGTCAGGCTCGTGCGGGAGGCGAAGGGGCTCTCGGACTAATCTGGGGGTCTCCTGTTCTGTCCTCGTGAGTCGCCGGTCGGGTTGTGAGCTTGGGTTTTTGGGCTTGTCACCGCCGACTTTGGCGTGCATATGTGCATGCACATCATACTTACAACATCGAATTCAGATCCTCCATCGCCATAGGTGGTGGTGGTATGGACACTCACGTTCGTTCTGGTCGCTTTACGCTACTTTCTACTGTAAAAGTTGCACCACCTTGTCAAATGTACCATAGTAATCAGGCATTCAATTCAGTCATCCTCCGTTATCGTCTCTCCTGCGTGCTCGTCAGCCCCCTTACCTTTCCGTTGGCGTTCATTCACGGCGTCGGTATGGACCAGGCTTGGTGGCCTCGATACTTGAATCTTCCACTGACAGGCCGCAGTACTGACGATGAAGCGTACAAGACAAGTGCACCGAGGGCCGGGGGACTCGGACGCTAATTCAGTTGCCGCCACACCCTTGTTCGGACCATCCTCCTCCCCCCGCTCTAGCACCAAGCTATAGCACCCGTTGACGTTGAGCAGAGGTACTCAGTATGGGGAGTGTCATGTCCGCGGGGGGCCATTTTGGTGTCCTGCCAGATAGCCTCTGACCACAGCACTGCAAGGGTGCCAGTGGCTTCTGGTGCTTCGGCCGCTGCACGAGCTGTCCTTCCTCGAGCTTGTTTGCGCGGGTATTGAATAATTAACGGCCTCGCACGCGGAGCGCGCACAATCGACGTTAGAGGGGCCCGGGAGGGTCGACCAAGTGGCGGCGTGGAGGTAAGTAGCCTGAGGCAGCTGGCTGGGGCCAGGGACATGATGCATGATGTGGGACAGGCGTGGTATGGTGCATGCGCATGACCACCCGATCGAATCCGTCTATGTACATGCGTAACACGCAAGCTATTAACCCAGAGTCCAGATATGCGTACTTGTAAAGTAGATCCGTATGTTGTCATGAATACATCCGTGTAGCTTGAAGAACTGGAGCTCCAGCACAAGGTCCTTTTTGGCATGCCCGATGCTCTCCTCTACTATGCAACCGACGCAGAGCTCGACGCAGGCACAGAGCTCTGGCCCTGTGCGCCCGCGCGGATCTTGAGGATGTCCTGTCGCGACAGGTTCGCCTCGTTGCAGAGCGAGCGGAAGATGGAGTCTTCCTTGTCGAAGAGGTTCAGCGGGGAGTCGAACTCGGCGACCTTGCCCGCGTCCATGACGAGAATGCGGTCGTAGTATACTGCAGGAGATGATGGATGTCAGCACAAGACTGCCAGGGAAGACATGCGCATGTACGGCGTACCGATGGTGTTGAGTCGGTGCGCGATGCAGAGGAGCGTTGATGATGAGAACTCGGCTTGGATGGTCCGCTGGACTTTCGAGTCTGTCTCGACGTCGACGCTGCTCGTTGCTTCGTCCTATGACCACCTGCCGTCAGTACTGCTCAGCAGGTCTTTTTCGAAAATGGACTTACGAGGACGATGATGCGGCTGTTCTTCACCAGCGCTCGGCATAGTGCCAGGAGCTGTTTCTCGCCTGCGCTGTAGTTCGAGCCTGGACAAACGTCAGCAAGCCGGGTTATAGATGGAAGGTAGATAAGACTCGCCTTCGTCGCTGACAGTGGAATCCAAGCTGAACTTTGCCTCAGTGGCAGGATCTACAGGACCGTCCCTTGGAAGTAGCCATGCGCGTTTCAGGGAGTCGATGATTTCCGCGTCTGTCCTGGAATGCTGTGGATCGCTGCAACAAGGACGCTCAGATGAGGCGCATGGAGGAGACTACTATGCAACGCACAGATTATCCCGCAGTGTACCATAGAACAGGATGCTGTCTTGAGGAACGAGAGCTAACCGTCCACGGACGACGTCCAGACCGATGTCGGCGATGTTCCTCCCGTCGATCACGATCTCACCCTTCTGCAGGTTGACGATCCTGAAAAGGGCTTGAAGAAGGGAACTCTTGCCCGCGCCAGTTCTCCCCACGATGCCGACCTGTTGGTGATCGTCATCTCAATTGGGCGGCCTATTCACGAGCACGCATGTCTGCCCCTACCTTTTCCCCAGGCTTGACTTCGAAGCTGACGCCCTTGAGGACGGCAGGCAAACCGGGACGGTACGCCATCTCGACGTCCTTGAATTCAATTGCACCTGCGTCAGGCCATGAGGGCGGCGGGTCGTTCGGGGTGGTGGGGGCGCCCTCGTTGGGCAACTCGGTATAGTACAGCACCCGCTCGACAGCGTTGAAGTTCTGCTCGTTCTGGGCGTAGGTGGAGACGATCGTGGCTGTATGACATGTCAGACCCGTCAAGCTGGCGATAAGTGGCATGCGGTACTCACAGAACATCTGCGTGACTAGTGGCTAAAGGACCGATCAGCGACTAGTCCACTTCCCATCTGCTCGGTACACTTACTGCTTAGGGTGTACGACATTACCACTCCGATCTTGCTTGGGTCCACAGACTTCCTGAACCCGGCAGCGAAGAGCCCGATACCAAGAATGAGGATGTTACCGAGGATGTCGAGGCGCACACCGAGCCAGCGTTGAATCGCAATCGTCATGTAGTATGCCCTGTTCTCCATATCAAGTCCTTCCTCTGACTTGATCACGAATCGATGCTACAAAGGAGAGGTCAGACCGGGTTCCCGCACGCAGAGGTACTGAAGCGGAGATGCTCACCTGGGCACGATACGCCCGAACAGTGCTGAGACCGGTGAGCGTCTCTGTTCGATCGCATACATACATAGTGAGAGTTCGCTCCAAAGAAGGCTCGATAACCAACACACTCACCCGAGTAGGAAGCGTAGAGGATAGACCGAAGCAACGAGTCCAGGCGCTTCATCTCTACCGAACTGCGGCGATAATAAACCGCAGCCACGTAGTACAGGAGGATCATGGGCGCGAAGATGATCCCGAGGTAGGGGAACGTGTAGAACACCAGTCCAGCTGTCCCGACGACCGAACTGGAGGCGAATGCGTGAGCAATGTCATCTACAGCGACTGTCAGGTGGGACCAACCTGCCAGTGAGGAGGAGCTGCGGGCGCATGGAGACCGTCAGCAGGAGTGCATCGGAAGCGACCAATACCGGGTATTTCTACTCACCTGTGTCGCGATCTGCGCCAGCTCGGTGTCAATCGTGTCCTGGTCTTTTGACAGCCGCGACATGATACGACCTATCATCGATACCAGTGAGCGAGATGCGTCATGACTGTTCCAAGACTACAGATATTCACCTAGCGGGGTCGTGTCGAAGAAGGAAACCGGAGACCGCACAACCGCCATGAACGCCGTCTTGAACATACGCAAGCCAGCCGTCAAGCTCAGCTGACTGCACACATACAAACGCCTCTCGGTCAGACGACAGGACGCAGCTGGGGCTCAGGCAAGGCACGTACCTGACAGTGAAGCTGAGCGCGAACCAGAAGATACCACTCGCGACGCCGAGCGCGGCGTACGTTCCCATGTAGTCTCCCTGGCTGAACCCATTGATAGTAGACGACGTCCAGAAGCCGAGGAAGAGCGTGTTCGCCACTGCGAAGAGGTTAGCGATCTCGGAACCCGAGAGCGGTCCCTTCGCGAATCATTGAGCAACGCGCCTTGTGAGCCCTGGGCCAAGATTACCCAAAGCAAGATGAGAGGGAAGACGAAGAAGCCGCCAGCGAAATGGAAGTACTTCGTGTACACCGACCAGGAGACAGCGCCGGTGACCCGCTCCTCCTCCTGCATCAGTCCTGGCGACTTCTGTGCGGGCGCCGGGACCACGGCCTTGGAGTTTGCCCGCTTGGCCGCAGGCTTCTGCACGTCGTCAGCGACGGACTCTTCCTGCTCCTGCTTCTCCAGACTGCCGTACTCTTCCATGAGGCGCGAGAACGCCTGCCCGTCCGTCATAAGGTCCTGCGGGCATAACGTTGTCAGCAGCGCAAATCTGCAGTACGTGGCCCGAGGTACAACTCACAGCATACGTGCCCTGCTCAACGATCCGACCTTCGTCCATAACGTAGATGTAGTCCGTCTTGTCCAGCACATGCAGCGCATGCGTGACCAGCACCCGCGTCTTGTTCGCCAGCGGACCGTGCAGGAGACACCCGTCGAGCAGCCGCTTGCCGACGTGCGAGTCGACGGCGCTGAGCGAGTCGTCCATGAGCACGATGTCCGCGCCCGAGTACGCCGCGCGCGCGAGGGAGACGCGCGCCTTCTGCCCGCCGCTGAGGTTGATGCCCTTCTCGCCGATCTCGGTGTCTTCGCCGTTCGGGAGCATCTCGAGGTCGGGCTCGAGGCAGCACGCCTTGACGATCTCGCGGAACCTGCCATGCCATAGTGAATGTGTCAGCTTGGGCTGCGAAGGAGGGCGCTGGATGGAGGGAGCACCCACTTCGCCTCGTCTTCCCGCTCTCCGAAGATGATGTTCTGCCGGAGGGTCGCGTTCATGATCCAGGCCGACTGCGGGACGTATGCCGCGATGGACGAGAATACACACTGCACGCACGAGAACGACTTCAGTGAAACCACACATGCGAGAAAGACGGTGCACGCACGTCTCCCCGCGTCTTCCTCATCTCTCCGATGAGAGCCTGCAGCAGCGAGCTCTTGCCGGACCCCACCCGCCCGACGATAGCCACGAACGCGCCCCTGGGAACCTTCAGCTTGAGGTCCTTCAGCTCGAACGGCTTCTCTGCGTCCTTCTCCTTCTCCTTCTCCTCAGGAGAGGCCGTCGTCGGGAGAACAGGCTCGCCCTTCTTGCCTTTGCTCTTGCGCTTGTCCTCCTTGGCCTTCGCTCTCTCGTCCTTCCCCGCCTTGCTGTGCTTGCCGTGCGCGAACTTGGAGGCAGTGTTCCCCTTGCGCACCTCCTCCCACGTGAAGTCGCCGTCGACGTCGAGCGCGACCTCGCTCGATGGGTCGATGGTGTACGGCACCGCGAGCTCTTCGGCGCGCAGGAAGGTGGATATGCGGCGGAGGGCGACGAGGGCGTCCGTCGCGGACGCCAGGACGATGGGCAGGAAGGTGAGGGGCATGCGGATGATCTGCGGCAGTCGTCGCGCCGGTGAGCACGCGGTACTGGATGGGATGAGGAGAACGACCTACGCTGAAGTACTGGACGGAACTGAAGATGATGGCGACGTCGAGCGCGTGGCCGGTCAGGGCGTACGTGATCTAGTGGCGTCCGGTGAGCACCCACGCCAGACGATGCACAGAGCAGCGCGAAACACATACGATGGACAGAACCGTGCCCAGGACAGGCACAACGGTCACGAATCCAATGAGGGTCGACCGCGCGGCACTGAGAGCAACGTGTGTGAGTTCAGACGTAGAGCAAGCGGGACTGGTGTACGTACGCCAGACGACGGATCGTGCTGACCTCGCGCTCCCGGAAGAGCCCGACCTGGTACGCATAGAACTGCTCCCAAGCGTAGTACTTGATGAGCCGGATGCCGGAGAGCACCTCGGTCGAGGCGCGCACGCGCTGGTCGGTGAAGACGACGCCCTTCTTGCGCTGCGAGAGCATGACCTTCGCGAGCATGACCTGGATGGGGAAGGCAAGCACGAGGACCTGAGATGGCGGGGGAAACTCTCAGTCTGTGGAGCGATACGAGCGAATTGCACGGAAACGTACTCCCAATCCGACCAAGGCGGACACTCCAAGCTGGGAAAGACGTGAGCAAGGGTCTGGGAAGCGGAGCGGACAAGAGAGGACAAACATTGCGGATGAGGAGCCCAATGCCGAGTGCGATCTACGGACGCATGAATTCAGTACGGCGGGATACACGGGACTGTGAACGGGCGCAAACCTGAATTGGAGCGACCCACAGGCTGAGGACTGTTCAGCATACGCTCGACCGAGCATTTCACGACGTACTCACTTGTGGATGGCGTAGCTGTTGCGGTCTAGCCTTGCGGAGTCGGTCGAAATCATGGTCGTGATCTGACCGACACTGTGCTTCAGACGTGCACGTCCGCTCAGCCGCAGGGACTTCCGGAAGATAGCTCCAATAACCTGCGTGAATGTCAGCCACTGGTCGCCATGCGCTTACTATGTCATAAGTGAACTGACACTCGTGCGAATGCATAGACCGTTTGTCATCGCCACTACAAGATATGCATTAGCGGGCTTGGAAGAGCGGCGATCAACAATGGACACTCACACATCTGGTAGTGGTTCGACATCTGACAAAGGCGTTAGGAGTTGGACATGATGATATGAAGCGAAAACGTGGACATACCAAACTAGAAGATTCTGTCGAGGCATATAAATGATTCATCTTTTGGCTCGTTGACATGGATGCTCACCTTGCATGACGAAGACAGCAAATGCCAGACCGATGCCGTACCCAATGCCCTGCGGCTTCGCGAGCCCGAACGCCGCCCGCTGCTCGTCGCTAGCACGGTAGTACACGTACGAGGAGGACAACCAAGAGAGGAGCACTTGGTTGACAAGGGGCGTAGTAGTATTGAGGGTATCTGCGGAGATTGCCCTGTCAGCGGTATGCGCGCGCTCCCGTGCGGCGCAACGTACCAGAGAAGAGTTTCAGCACGCCAGCAGTCCAGAACTGGACCCAGTAGACCTTGTGCAGAGCCTTCAACAGGGACGGGTCTTTGTGCTTTTTTCCTGCTTCGACATTGCTGCGCTCGGGAGACGCCTTCGAGTCATTTCCGGACTTGTCGTTTCCTGGCTCGTCGTTGACGGTCTTCTCCTCGGTGTCGGGCAGCTGGGAAGACCCGGTCGAGTGCCGCGATGCTTTTCCGTTGGTGGTGGTCTTGTTCAATGGGGCATCCTCGGTCTCGAACAGGAAGGCCGGGCGTTCCTCAGGGGGACACTGGTTGTAGAAACTCTGCTCCACGCGTTCGGTCATGGTCCCAGTAAGTCGGTAGTCCGGCAGAGACCAGAAGTCTGCGCATACGGGATGTCAGAGGTCCCAGCATCAGAGAGAGAGGCTTGGGGGGAGGGCGTACCGTCAGCCTGCAGCGGCCTGGAGAAGCCCACAGCCAGAATAGGGTCCAGCCATGAGAACAGAAGCCTCGACAATGGACTGTTGCACGACGTTAGTATCTCGACGAGACGTGGACCATGGGTAGATGGACGGAAAAGTCCGGCAGCGTCCGGTAGCACGGATGGCGAGGGTTAACGCAGAATGACGAACCAAGACGCCAAGAACCTCGGCCGATGCGATGAACGGATATGCTATGTACTCACGAAACCTTCGTCTCAGGTACCACCTTGCCTTGTCCGAATGCTGGCGGCGCGGGCCGCGGATGGAACGGGTTCCACATTGCGGAAGGACCAGCTGCAACTCAAGGGAGCGGGAGAGGAGGTCGAGCGCAAGCTGTCAGGGCGTCCCGGGGCGTTATAAGGGCGACAAAGATACGCAGCATGCTACCCGATGGTGACGCGGCACGGAACCCATGGCAGAGGAGGGAGACGCCCCACACGCCTCGTCGCCTCTGTTCAAAACGACTGCATGCGTGGAACTGCCGCTTGCGGGCGGTGTTAACCGTGGTCGAAGTCGTCCCACTGGCGTCTCGCTGGCTCTCGACCAATCAACGCCCGTTTATTGGACATCAAGACATCAAATCCGTCGGGAAGTGGTGGATTTGCTGGTGGAAACACAGGTGGGAACCTCGGAGGCGTCGTGGGTGCCTGGCATCCGGCCAAAGTGACTCAGCAAGATGACGCTCGCCTCTCGGGCTATCTCCGAGTCGGCAGTCGCCGAGGATGCTCTCCGCTGGGCCTCTGCTTGTTTCTTGGCCGTATGGATACCGCAAGAACTTTAAGCGAGCAGGGGAGACATGTCGGTCAAGCTGCGAGGAACATGTAGCTCCGCATCGACACGCAGACGAAGTGAGTACTTAGTGCCATGCGCGGCGGATCAGTGACAGGATCCGGCAACCAGCGTCTCGTATACCCGACATGGAAGTATGTGATACTGAACGCCATACTCAACGAGGTACAGCCGGCCGAATGGAGTAGTAGCGACGATGCATTGCCAGCGGGCAGAGACACCCGTGTCATAGAGAGCGTATAGCAGATAAATGCGTCAGAAAAGGGGTGTCTGAAGAACGATGACTTTGCGCGGCCCGGCGACCTTGCTGCCCCCGTCGGAACCCTGCAGTGCAGAGTCGCCCAAGCCACCCAACGCAGCTCTGACGCGCTGACCATACACAATGAACACACCAAAGAGGCATCGTTTCGACTCCCCAGATTGGGGGCGACTGACGGGAACGAAGCAGCTCCCTACACCTTTCAGAGGTGAGCGTTCACAGCCTGCAATGGGTGGTCCGTGGGGGGTGGCTGTACGTCCAGCTTATGATGTCTCCTTGGCTGGAAAAGGATGAAAGTTAGGCTGGTCCTTTCGTAGGCACTTCCCGAAGGCGTGGAATGAACTCAGCACCTTACAACGGTGGCCGTACATCGGGGTGGAAATCGACTCCCTGGTGCGTGCTACTGCCACAGGAAATCCTGATTCAGAGGCCACCAGGGACGACTTTCCCTCAAATTGTCAGGGAGGAAGCATCAAGGCAAGACGCAGCTATGTCTTTGTGTGCTTTCAAGTTCAAATGTATCATTCAATGTGCTTGTCGTGTCAACTTCTCACTTCTGCCGAAGATCATGAGGTTCACCTGGACGGTTGGGAGCTTCAATCTGCAGTGGAACGGAGTCCGAAGCTCAGAGTCTGTGGCGCGCCGGGCGTGCCGGGGACGCCTTGAGTGATGCCGGCGGCAGGAATAGACAAAGGCGCCGTTCGGCGGGCGGGTGGTCGCCATATATGGGAGGGCGACTGAATTTGGGCGGACTTTGAATGGACTGCCCGCTGTGTGCGCTGTCCCCGCCGTCTGCGCCTCTGCCTCTGACCTCGACCACGATGGCCGCCCGCTGCTGACTGCCCAATGTAACCAGCCCTCGCATCCTCCACCGCATGTCTTTCTACTCTACGTCTTCTTGCTTCTTCCCACTTTCTCCCTCGGCGACCACGTCTGCGTTCTCTAGCGTCTCACTCCCACTCCTCGGCTATGACTGACAGTCCGGAAAGCACAGCTCCCGTACGTACCACGCTCATTTAGCAGATACTCTACCGCTTGTTGACATTCTTATTTAAGATGAGTACCGGCGACCAGGCTCTGTTCTCCCTTGTTGAGGCCGCCACGATTGCTCGACCCATTCCCACTGCGCGCCAGTCGTCTGTCGAAAGCACGCTGTCTCCCGGTAGCTACAACGGCTCCGCTAGCCTCGGCGCAGGGGGTCATAGTGTTGGGAGCAGCACCAAGGTTCACGCTGCCATGAAGCATCGTCGTCTCTCATCCGCCGGCCAGACAAGGAGGAGGATGAGTGATGCACGGGAGGCCACAAGCCGACCTTCGTGCGTTGTTTCCATTCCATGACTGTCTCCCCGAATCAACTATCTCCCCATGCAGGCCAGCAATGCTGCAGTCCGCATCTGTGACGCTGTCTTCCTTGGCGGCTTTGTCACTTACCGGGTCACCGCCTCCCCAGTCCATTCCCCAGACCGGAACATCGTTCACTTCCGCTTCGGGCATGATGACCTCTGGCTCCTCTGCCACGGTCCCGAAGATTGAGTCCAAGGACGATGATGTGGTGCTCGATGAAGCCTCCGCAGCAGCTCCCGTGAAGACGGAGATTAGCGGCGCTGGCATTAGCGTGACTAAGACCGGCAAGAAGAGAGGAACGATCTTCAAGTGTGAGAGTTGCTCGAAGGCAAGTCCACCTCATTTCATTGATCGAGATTGCGTCCCCACACCCATGTCGACGTGCCGTGGAGCATACTCCCGGCGGGAGAGCAACGCATTCTGACACATGACTCTCAGGTCTACCGTCATCCTTCATGCTTGATCAAGCACCGTTGGGAGCATTCCCCGCACTGGCGTGAAGCTTCGAAGTTCCTGCTCAGCAAGCATCAACAAGTCCAGTTGCTTGAGGTGAGTACATCTCATGACTTGCTACACCTACAAAACTTATCGTATGTTCCGGCAGGCTGCCGCCATCCTCTCTCATCTAGCGCCCTCTGCGTCTGGCGGGACATCACTTCCCGAGGACCGTTCTCTCTGGCCCTCCTTCCTCTCTGGCGGTCTGCTTCCTCCCCCGGATCAAGCGAACCTCGTCCACGATGCGAAACCCCTTTCTAAGGCCCGTGCTTCCTCACTGGCTTCTGCTGACCAGCCAATCGCATACCCGACCTCCAGCTCGTTCCCGGCAACCTCACTTCTCTCGTCGAGGGTCAGCACGCCTTCTGCTTCTGGCCGCGGCTCTGGCACCCCGACGAGCATTGGGCGCCCGCCCTCGGCAGGCCCTCGTATGCACGATTATGCGATCCCCTCCTCCGGCGGCGTCACCCATGTCCGCCCTGGCGTTGTAGGTGTGCCGACGAACCCCGGGTCCCACTCAGACGTCCGTGCGATCCCCCTCCACCGCAGCAACAGCAGTCTGAGCAACCAACACGCAGGCTCGCCAGCGAGCCACCAACGTTCAGCCCCCGTACCTGTTCCTGTGGCCGGCCGCGACGCCTACCGGGAACCCCGCAACGCGGACGGGGGCGCATACAGCTTCGTCAGCGCGGCGTCGGTGTCCGACGCATGGAGCTCGCCCGTCTCCGTCGGCTTCGCGCAGTCCTCGTTCCGCTCGTCCGCCCCGTCCGCGTCGTTCTCCGCGTCGGCGTCGTACTCGGCGTCTGGGCCGGACCGCTCGCTCTCGGACGTGGCGGGCGGCTGGAGCTTGCCGCGCTCGTCGTTGCGCTCCGGCTCGCTGTCGCGCAGCAGGAGCGGCAGCGTGGAGATGGACGATGCGGTGCGCGAGGACTATGTGGATGTAGAGAGCGTCGAGCAGGGGGATGGGCGGTTTGGGTTCACGTCGCGTGCGTGGAAGAGCCATTTAGGCAACAGGAACGGGAAGATCGAGGAGGAGTGGGACGGCATGGAGATGGAGATGGAGATGTGAGGGGAGGGGAGGTGAGTGGACGAGATTGGAATGGCGGGCGGGGGTCTGGGGAGGGATCGCAAGGAGACCTCGCTGGGGCCGGGGGGCAGGCCTGCGCCCACAGAAGTTCACACGGACTGTATACATGTAAAGCGTGGTTTTTTCTTTGTCTTTCTTCTTGTGTATGTTACTTACTGTATGGGAAGGTAGAGTTTGGATGGTGCGGGGGAGGCCTCGTTTCGAATCGTACGCCGCAATCTAGTCTCGCTACTCCTATGTACGTGGTTATTCGTGGTTGTTGTCTCTGTTGTGCAACTAGTACGTGTACTCTTGTACTATGGGTTGTCTTTGTCGTGCATTATATATTGGACTTCCTTCTGCGCGGCATTTACCACAAGTGATACGCCAGGGCTTGATGATGGGCTCCATGAAGGTGTACTGCGCGGTGTTCGCCGGACGTGTAGAAGTCTTCACAAGGAACTGGGACTGTTAACTTTGGGCCTCGCCCGTCGTTCACCACCGTTGTACATCTGAGGAGCTACAGGGTCCGCAAAGTCGTACACACGCATACATTTTTTTTGGTAAGACCGAACGGCACCCTAGTCAGCTCGCATCGCGATACATCGCAAGGCAAGACGCACCATATCACACTGGGCACACCGTGTGCGTCTCCTCCCATTTTACAGATGCTTGTCGGAGATGGGGAACGAGTTCACGTCCACGCCGTCCTTGAACCAGCGCTCCTCTTCTGTGATGGGGACGTCGTTCCCGCTCATATGCCGCTTCTTCATCCGGCCGTCCTCTGCGTATGTCCAGTCCTGCGGAAGGGGCCATCGTAAGCGTTGGGCGGAGAACGGGATCATAGCGGTCGCGCGGACGTACCTCCAGGCCGTAGCACCTGTACCACTGCTTGGCGCCGTCCTGATTGATTTCGTACCATTCGTAGAAGAACTGCACAAAGCGGTGATCAGGACTTGCGCGCGATCGCAAGTCAGTGTAGCAGCAACGCACCTGGACGGCGATCTTGTTGTCCGTGAACGCGAACAGCTCCTTGCGCAGCCGGTACCCGTCCTCCTTCTGCCACTTCTTGCTCAGGAACGCGATGACCTCCTCGCGCCCCTTCATGAACTCGCCGCGGTTGCGCCAGACCGTGTCTTCCTGTCGGTGCGTGTGTCCCGGTCAGCATGCGCACGTCGAACTAGTTGCTCAAGCGGACGGGATCCATGGACTAACCGTGTATGCGAGCGCGACCTTCTCTGGGGTTCTGGTGTTCCAGAGGTCTTGCGCAATCTTGACCTTCTTCTGGGCCGACTCGGCGGTGAAGGGAGGCGCGATGGGACTTGGGTTCGACATGGGGGAGTGCTTTTTCTGAGATGCTGCTTGTCTTCGCGAGCAATGGAGGGTGCACGGAGCAAGTTGGGATGAGATCTCGCCGGTACTTATGTATACTTAAGTTATAAGGTCGATCGCAGGAGAATCCTGTACGCCATGTTCGCGACTAGTATGTAGGGCAAGCTTGCCTGTGCGTTTGAAACGCTTCCATTGCGATCATCTCTGAAACCATGAGTAATCCTCATGTAGCAGATGATGCGAAGCTGAGAGATGATTGGCAAAATGAGGATTAGAAGCCCGGGACGCTGAGGGAAGCGTGTCGATGTGAGCGATGACGGGAGAGCTCAAGTTAGCAGACGCCCATGGACTCGGGTTGAACTTGCAGCGGCGGAGACGACACGGCCCTCGTGGTTCAATCCCACTATGAGCAACAAAATTACGCCTTCTGTGGTTGATCGCACATCTACATAACACCACCACTCTCGACATCTTTGTCTACTCCGCTTCTCATGAAGACGGAGACTGTCGGCTGGAGGCACTGACTCAAGTTGTAGTCGTATCTTGAGGTACGTGCGTACCGTGCGCATGAGCAGCCGGGGAAAATCCTGACAAACAGAGACGGCATGTTTCGTGCATGGACTCTGAGAGCATGTAGATGCCAGATGGCAGCCGCAGGTCCCAACTATGCAGGTCTCTCGGTCTCTTACGACCTCAGTGGTCAGCTTGTCGAGAAGTCATCAGCATCATTCACTCGCCGCCTGTCTACGTAGGCTATTGGCGCCACAATAGTCAGGAAGCATTCCTGCTGATGCCGCGGTGTTCTCTTGCAGACCTCCCTGCAGCTTGCTGCCCTAAGGGACACGCATCCTCGTATATTCACGCCCTGACTACTCGGAAGCGATCTCGCGATCTAGGACGACAGGCTCGGCTGGAACTTCATACCGCCCATACGTGAGCTCTTCTGCAGTATGGCATCGTCTTTGCATCGTGCGGTTCGAACCGACTGGCAACGTCAGCGCACTGTTCAGCCTGTGGATTGCTCTCCGTCTATCTATCTGGCGATATATACCCTTGCCTCAAGCTCCCGCAAGCGGCACATGGCACTCCTCGATAGCCTGTCTCAGGCTGCTCTGGCCGGCACTGTACTATGTCTTTCCTGCGTCATCCTTCGACCTTTTCTGACTCGCTCGTCAGTCGACAACCTGCCTGGTCCGCCGTCTCAATTCTGGTTATTTGGTGAGTACCGTGACAGTTTAATGCTACGTGCAAACCCGTACTATGTAGCCAATCATCATTTATGACAGGAAATCTCAGGCAATCTCTCCCCCGTAATCCCTGGGACTTCCGTGATGAACTAGCTCGCAAGTATCCACGTGTTTCAGTGTTATACGGTCCATTCGGCTCCAAGTGGGTTCAAGTCTGGGATGCGAAGGCATTCCATGCCATGTTCATCAAAGAGCAGGGTGTCTACAACGAGCCTGTACTGTAAGTTCACTATTGTGGGTCGGCTGTGCTTTACCTGTACTGACTTCGTTCTTGACAGACCCTTGCAGGTGATTCTTGGGCCGGGCCTTCTCGGTACTCACGGTGAGGACGTCGGCGCTGTAGCCATTTTGTACCGCCTTGTCTCAATACTTGACATACAGGTGAACAACACAGGCGCCAGCGCAAGATGCTCAATCCTGTCCTCTCGACAAAGCACCTACGCGCGATGATGCCTATAGTCTATAGCGTCATCTACAAGGTGAGCACCGCAGCCCATACGCGTTTAAAGTTGGCTAGAACCAACCAGCGATTTCACCGACTCGACGCCATTTTTCAACGCGTACCGGCAGGTGCAAAGGAGGGCGTCGAGCTCGACATGATGTCATGGATGGGTCGTACAACACTCGAGATCCTCGGTCAGGCAGGCTTCGTTTATCCATTCGACCCCTTGACCGAAGATAGACCGGAAGAGTTTGCTCAAGTTGTCAGAGACCTCTTGTACGTTCATACTCTCTTTCCTCGATTTGGCGGTAGCGACATTGCCTCACGGGCGCTGCAGTCCTCAGTTGGCCAAGAGCCCCATGTCACGCTTGGTGCTCCCGTTCGCCGCCGGCCTCGCACCCGCAGCGTTGCGCCGGCGCATCGTAGAGATGATCCCTAGCAAGAACGTACGACGCCTCAGGAACATCTCCGACATCATGCACGAGCGCTCCGTGCTCATCCTCAACGAGAAGAAGGCTGCTCTCGAGAAGGGCGACGATGCGCTCAAGCACCAAGTTGGCGAAGGCCGCGATATCATGAGCATCCTCCGTGGGTTCCACTCCTTAGCTCTTGCACGTTACAACGGATCAGAAAAACTGATATGGGTCGTCATAGTCCGAGCGAATCTGATGGCCGCGGAGGAGGACAAACTCCCGGACGACGAGCTAATCGGCCAGGTCTCGTGAGTGACTGCTCAACTCCGCCGCGGTATCCACAACACTGATGGTGCCTCGAGGACGATGGTGCTTGCGGGCATGGACACCATCGCGAACTCGCTTGCACGGGTCTTGCAATTGCTCGCGGAACACCCGGATGTCCAGAAGAAGCTTAGAGAGGAGATCCTCAGCGCTGCGGAGACGGACGGCACTGACGGCACAATCGACTTCGACAAGCTCGTGGACATGACCTACATGGATGCCGTCTGCCGTGAGACGCTACGCGTGTAAGCATTTCCGCTCTCCGTTGGTGTAGGGCATATTTCTGATGGTAATCGTAGATCGCCTGGTGTCACGGCGCTCTTCAGAAAGTGAGTTGTAGTACACAGCTCCTGGGTTGGGATCCCGCTCGCTGATTTCCTCCTCAGCACAACGCAAGACGTGCTCATGCCCGTTATAAAGCCTATGCGTATGCGTGACGGCACCCTCTCAAAAGCTGTTCACATCCCCAACGGTACCCGCGTTATTGCCAATATCCGAGCATGCAATCGCGACTCTGCGCTGTGGGGCCCTGATGCGGAAGAATGGCGGCCATCGCGCTGGCTCAAGCCGCTCCCGCGCGAACTTGAAGAGGCGCATATCCCTGGGGTATACTCCCATATGTAAGCATCTCCTGACACCGCTCTTCGAGTGTGTTCTGACGCTCCCTCGCCACAGGATGACGTTCATCGGTGGCTCGCGCGCATGCATGTAAGTATTCTGACTTCACTCGTAGGAACGATTGCTGACCACTCGAACATCCCCAGTGGCTTTAAACTAACGCAGGTCGAAATCAGTACGTTCATGGTGGCTCTGACTAAGTATGTGATTACGGAAACTGACATACTTTCCGACTATTAGAGACTGTCCTCTTCGTCCTTTTACAACACTTCAAGTTCGAACCGACCGGCAAGCCGATCAGCTGGAACTTGGCAGCTGTGCAGTACCCAAGCGTGGGTACTGAGGGCGAGCCAGAGATGCCGCTGAGGGTCATCCCTCTCCGCCCGTGAAGGGTGAAACTTCATCTTCCACGTCGATGGATGAGGATTGGTTCTATCGTACGTCTAACTACATTTCGGTGTATGCTCACACATTCCACTACAGTCACCTTGACATGACCTATTGGCAACGATGAAGGGAAGTATTGCTCGAACAGTCGAACTCTGTTAACAGGTACGGCGTAGACACTTCTTCAACGCGTGCACGCTGGTCCCGTGGATAGCGTGGAACTCGCCACGCTGGGGTGGATGGATTGCACGACTCTCGAGATTCCCGGGCAAGCGGGCATGGGCGTAGTTCAACGAGGTCTGGAGCTGTCATCAAACTACAGCATGTAAGTACGGCCACTACCACGGTAGTACCACCACCAGACGCCCAGCAAGCTTCGTCATGCTACATACTCAGATTGGAACGTCCACCAGCGTCACGCCCACTGTCCGCCGCAGCCACCTGTGCCATAACCAAGGTCCCCCCAAGACATTCTGGCTCGTCAGCATCTCCAGATTTCAAGTGCGCCCAGCCTCCTGCAGCTTGTCGCCTCCTGGGCATGCGGCAAAGTCAACCTGAGCACTAGACTGTCTCCCAATCCATGATACTCATGTGTAGCGAGCTAGCACTCCATGGCCGCCCATACGGCTTGAAGATCCGCTGCAGTATCATCGATATCCATACTCAGTAATGCGTCGGTGTTGGGCGTCCTCGCCGACCGGCAAGGGGAACGCCCGGCGTATGGGAAGTGCGTTCTGTGCGGAGGGTGCAAGTGTTCTTCGGCCCGCTTCGCAACAATATGATTCAGCCTACGAGTTGCTCTCCGCGTCTATCGCGGAATAAATACCCTTACAACCTCTCCTACCACCGCCCCCCATATCATCCGCAAGTTGCCCATGGCACTCCTCGCAACTCTGCCTCAGGCTGCTCTTGCCGGCGTCGCTCTGCTACTTTCCTGGGTCGTCCTGCGACCGTTCCTGATCCGGTCCTCACTCGACAACTTGCCTGGTCCGCCCTCGGGCTCGTGGTTTAGTGGTGTGTTTCCCTTTCAACCACATATGCACCTCGTCTAATGACTTGGCTAATGACTTTGTGATAGGTCATCTGAAGCAATATTTGTCCCGACACTGCTGGGACTTCCGTGAGGAATTAGTTCGCAAGTATCCACGTGTTTCGGTCTTGCATGGTCTCTTCGGCTCCAAATGGGTCCATGTCTGGGACCCCAAGGCCTTTCATGCGATGTTCATCAAGGAGCAGGAAATCTATGAGGAGCCTGTAGAGTGAGTCCGCCACTGTGGGAGGTCGAGATTTATGCAATGACTGACTTCTTTGCTCGCAGAGCCTTGCGAGTGATTCTTGGACCCGGTCTTCTCGGCACTCTCGGTAAGGAGTCCGCGCTGTGATTGTTCCAGCTTGTTCTTACGAACTGTTGTTCAGGTGAACAGCACAGGCGCCAACGGAAGATGCTCAATCCGGTCTTCTCGACGAAGCACCTGCGTGAGATGACGCCCATCTTCTACAGTGTGATCCACAAGGTGAACATGCCTCGTACACGTTGCTATCATTCATCGACGATTGGGCTGACCGGTATTCGTAGACGCGCGATGCAATCCTCCAACGTGTACGCGAAGGTCCCAAGGATGGCGTCGAACTCGACATGTTGTCATGGATGGGTCGCACGACACTCCAGGTCCTCGGCCAAGCAGGCTTGGGTTATTCATTCGATCCCCTGACCGAAGACAGACCGGACGAATTTGCTAACGCTGTCAAAGACCTGTTGTACGTTCGCGCTTTCTCTCTTTGATCTGTAATGCAGCATGACCTCACCGGCGCTGCAGTCCCCAGTTGGTCAAGACCATCGTTCCCCGCCTGCTGCTCCCATACGTCGCCGATCTCGGTCCCGCAGCGTTCCGCCGGCGCGTCGTAGAGGTCATTCCCAGCGGAAGTATACAGCGCCTCAAGGACATCTCCGACATCATGCATGAGCGCTCTGTGCACATCTTCAATGAGAAGAAGGCTGCGCTCGAGAAGGGCGACGATGCGCTCAAGCACCAAGTTGGCGAGGGCCGTGATATCATGAGCATCCTTCGTGAGTGCTCCCACTGTCGTCTTTCGTACGTCCCTCCGTTTTTTTGCGGTACTGACAGTCTATGCTCGTCACAGTCCGGGCGAATGTATTGGCTGCGGAAGAAGATAAGCTCCCGGATGATGAGCTGATCGGCCAGGTCTCGTAAGTATCACACCCTGCTTCTTGGATCCCACCGCGCTCACAGCGCTGATGATGCTTCCAGGACGATGGTACTTGCCGGAATGGACACGACCGCCAACTCACTCGCACGGGTTCTGCAACTTCTCGCGGAACACCCGGATGTCCAAGAGAAGCTACGAGAGGAGGTCACCAGCGCCGCAGAGACTGAGGGCACTGAGGGCACAATTGACTTCGACACGCTCATGGACATGCCCTACATGGATGCAGTATGTCGCGAGACGCTGCGCATGTAAGCTCTCCCGTTTTGCTTCGACGTTAGGAACCTAACTGAATGCAACAACAGATCGCCTGGCGTCACGTCGCTCTTCCGATTGTGAGCCTCTCAACGTCAGCTCGCTCTCGGTTCTCTACTCACCTCCTCTTTGTTCAGTACGACAGAGGACGTGGTCATGCCGGTTATGGAGCCCATCCGCATGCGTGACGGTACCCTCTCCAGCGCTGTGCACATTCCGAAAGGTACCCGCGTCGTCGCCAATGTCCCAGCATGCAACCGTGACCCTGTGCTCTGGGGCCCTGACGCGGACGAATGGCGGCCATCGCGCTGGCTCGAGCCACTGCCGCGCGAACTTGAAGAAGCGCATATTCCTGGGGTATATTCACATCTGTACGCATGCCTTACCATCAATGACTCCGGCGTACTCTGACGCTCCCTCACCGCAGGATGACGTTTATCGGGGGCTCACGCGCATGCATGTAAGTCAGTTGCCTCCGACTACCAAAGATGCTGCTAACCACCTGGATGCCCACAGTGGCTTCAAGCTCGCGCAGGTCGAAATCAGTACGCTTCTCGTAGTTTTCGAGTGTGGCGACCGCAAATACTGACGTACTACTGGACGAGCAGAGACGGTTATGTTCGTCCTCTTGCAGCACTTCAGGTTCGTACCGACCGGCAAGCCGATCAGCTGGAACTTCGCAGCTGTGCAGTACCCAAGCGTGGGTCCTGAGGGTGAGCCGGAGATGCCGCTGAGGGTCATCGCACTGCGTTCATGAAGCTCAGTCTTCCGCATTGGTGCATGGCGAGCGGGCGTACTTATATGATATGTTGTACTACGACGTGCTCTCGGTCGTGCTGTAGCTTCATTACTCAGTACTCAGCCATCGGCCGAGGTTTGTGAGGCTCGCTGACCGATGGGGCCCTGAGGATATATCGATAAGCTCTCGCAGTCGGCAGCCGCCGTCGCGGTTACAAGACGACGTCATACTCACAATCGGTTGAATCTTAGTCAATTCGGAATGATAGCGTTCATCCTTCCCGGGCTGACGGAGACTGGTCATGGACTTGGAGTTGTCGGCCGCGAGCTCGAGCAAGGCATTACTCAGTGCTGACATTAGCAGACTGCTTCGGAAAGTGTAAGCAAAGGCTTCTCGAGGGATTAATCCGTCCTTGCGGAATACGTCAAGTGGACACATGTTGGATTCGTAGCGCACAAGTAGCGCACTAGAAGAGTGCACAGCATGCATCGAGTCAGATCGAGTCAGTACTGTTACTACTGGAAGTGGGAGAGACCACACCGATAGTACGGGACTGATACACCGAGCGAGCGATAGACCAGAATGTACGTAGATGGATGAAGCAACCAGCGCCCACGGCCGGATGATGGTCGTGGAACACCTGTTGACCAGACATATGCATTGCAAAGGGTACGTACCTGGTTGCCAATGAGCGAAAACACTACTTAGCGGCCAAGAAGCTCGGGGCCGAGCATGATTGACGCTTCATAGTCAACGTCGCATCTGTAGGACGTGTATTGCTGTACATGGTGGGGGCAGGGGCATGTGATGGCTGACGGCGAAGGACAAGATCCAGAGACGATGATGATTAGGGCAAGTGTTGTTGTACAATGGAAACCAGCAGCAGGGAACAGGACAGCGGGGTATCGCAGCGATCTCGGAGGGTGGTGAATGAACCATGTCATGTCTTGAACACGATGATCAAGATCAGGAGGATGAGGATGAGCAGTGCAATCATGACCGTCGAACCTGAGACCAGCACCCAAACCGGATAATGGTCAGCCAGCGCCCCACAGTCCAGCCTAGCAGTAAAGTCGACGAACCGTTCTCCTTCGCACCTCGCGCCACCTTGTCTAATCTCCGCCGTGCGTTGGTCAAACGGCTATCTGTCCGGTCCAAATCGTGATCCAACCCCTCGAGCAGTCCGGTGTGCACGTCGAGCTCGTCGTTGATCTGCAGTGAGAGGTCCCGTTGTCGTGTGATTGAATGGGACAGCTCGTCCAAGTGGACATCCTGGACATCCATGATCTGTCGCTGCTGCAACAGCACCTCATCTGACGAGTACCCAGCCTCCGGGTCGTCCGTATATGGCGCAAAGTTGTGTTCCGCAGAAGGCCTCGGAGGTGGGGGTGCGGGAGACGGCGCTGCTGGAGGACTCGACATTGACACTGACGACGCGTCCGGAGTCATCCCAGTAGGCTGCGGCTCCTCGCACCTGCAATACACTCGTGGTCAGGATCTACAAACTCTTCAACGCACGTGTAGCCCACGAGCGGAACGTACCTCTGCACGCCCATGGCATCCGCCTCCGTGCCAAGCATACCCCGCATCCGCTCATGCTGTGTGCGTAGTAGCCTAGTTGCCTCTGTAACGCCCTCCTGCTCCTCCAAGTCCAGAATACCCGTGCGCAGCTGCTGGAGATTCTTCACAATCTGCGGTGTGTGCAGGGATGTTGCGTTTGGGAGTGTTTGCAGGCGCTGGCGCTCGAGGAGAAGCGACAGAGTTTGAGTCGACAGCGAGGTGAGTTTTGCCAATGATGCTGCCATGTTCGATCAACGAGACAAGCCAGGAGAGAATGAGAGAGAGGTGAATGTGTGAGCAAGCCGGAGTAAGTCCGTGGCTGAGTCGCACTCTAGAGCCACATGGCGCGCAACCTGTGCACCGCGGTGGGCCTGCATCAGTCGTCCACTGTTGGAGAGCATTCCAGTTGAACGAACTCGGACAACGCGGGATACCAGGCAAACGACGCATTGCAGGCATATAGAATCTGCTCAAGCCATGAGGCCTGAGAGCATGCCTCTCGCAGGTCCTCAAACTTGAACGAGGAAAAAGAAATATCGCCATCTACCAATAACTTGAATAGCAACTCCTAGTTTCGATCTAGGGACTTCAGGGTTTCATGACTATGAGCCCTGCACGCTTCCACTGCGTCAAGTTGCTGTAGCTTGAATCACTCTTGTACGCCCTTGTAGCTCAAATTTCCGATTAGGCGAAGGACTACTCAAAGCTGGCGTATTGACAGGGTAGGTAGGAGACATATAGGCTCGCAGTGCCAGCCTCTAGTTCCTCGTCCCTCAGAATAGAGGCTGGTACTACCGAGCAGGGGGGTGGCAGTGGTCTACCGTGAGAAAATCCTCTCTCGCTTTCAGGCCCTCGTCCACCTGGAACCGCAGGCTCAGCTGGATGTTACGCCGCGTAACAACTACACGAGAATGATGTCGTGGCCTCGAGCAACTTCGTTCACAACCCCAGCAGGTCGGAGGACGAGAGGATGAATAGGTATGAATTCTACGCGCGCCGAGGAAAGTTGTAGCGCCCATAAATGAGACTCCGATCGTTCCCACCAGCTAAAATTCGTACTCAGACGTTCTCACGGTACATGTCTCCCCCCCTCACGTAGTAGTACATAGCGGATATCATACTTGACACAGGGAGGCGATACATATATATGAGAATATAGAAGAAATGTCTGAGCTCTACGATATCGGACATCGCGACTAACAGGTGCAGAAATAATTAGTTACTGTATACACAAGGCAACTCTAGGAACGAAAGCAGGACATAGCAACAGCGGGATCAACAAACACGAGAACATGAGGCTACGAGAGCCCGGGTGGCGTACGCTGGCGGTCAAATTCGTACGCCACGAAGCCGGGCGCCGAGGAGTTCCGAGCCAGCAACTCAAGCGAGTGTGGCCCGAGCTTGCTGGATCTCGGCGAGGTGTTGACCTGTGGGTGGTGTGGTGGGCGGGTGGCGTCAGCTCCGAGCTCAATGTCCGTGATACACGGCGGTATAGTGACCGAGGGAACTGGCACAGTACTCACCCATGAGCGGACTGTTCGCGGACAAGGTCGTCATCGCCGCGGTGATCTTGTCGAGGCTCGACGTGATGTTCGTGACTTCCTCCTGCCTGACCGGAGAGGCGCTCTGGAGGACACGTCGGAGTTCGTTCACAAGGACCTTGCAGATCGTCGACCAGAGGACCTGTCGCCGAAGCGTGAGCGAGTGGCGATGGAACGGCGAGACGGGGGGACTTACAGCAAGGACTGGGTCGAGGTGGGACACCTGGTTGACGTTCACGACGTCAAGGGCGCGGCCGGCCGCGACGGCAACGCAGACCGTCTTCTGCCAGGACATCGGCTGCTGCGACGAGAACGTGGAGTGCAGCTGGATAGCCGCTGCACACGTGAAGGTCCGGGCGACGAGCAGCTCGCGCATATCTTCGGGACTACGATTCCCGATAGCGGCGAGCTGGCGGTGATACCGTTCGATGAGAGTGTCCAGGGCACCGAATCGAGCGAGGTACTCGTTGCGATTCGGCATGTCTGTGTGCGAAGTCAGTCTCGACGCCGGGATGTGAAAGGGGGCTGTGATACGTACCGACACGGTATTGCGAGGAGACGTATATGGCGCGGTCCTGCAACGCACACGCCTTCGCCCGGATCGCAAGCGGCGAGAAGGCCTCGTTGGAGTCGTCAACAGCGCCCCGGAGGAAGTCCTCCGTCGTGTAGTTGCCCCCATGTGGTACGAGCATGCCCTGTCAAACACTCAGCACTTTTACTCATCGAGAAAGACACCGAGCGGCAGCGACGAACCTGTTCATAGGCTGCGGTCGCAAGCGGCCAGGGTGTGGTGATCTGGATGTTGGTCCGCCCGCCCTGGCAGATAGACGGCGGGGTGTTCATGGCTGAGGCCCACATCTTGTCCTGTGCCATGACGGTCCAGAATGCTTGGACGCGCTCCCCAGCACCGACTGGGTCTCCGCCCATCGCCCCGACGTCAAGCAAGTGGTACCGACTACCCGTGACCAGTGCAACCGCGGCGAGAGTGTGATATCTGCCCTCTAACAAACGGCCGGTGGTGAAGAAGTAGTTCGCCAGGAGGACCTCCGCTTGAATCGTGTACAGAACCGTCGCTCCCTGTGCCATTGTCGTCCCCGAAGCGGCCTGTGTCGCACGGTGCGCGAAGTACGACTCCCGAGCCCGGAGGCCGGTGGAGTTCGACAGTCTGCTGCCCCACAGATACACGGCGTTCATAAGGGCATCGTTCCCGGGATGTGGCGCTCCGCCTCGGCGAAATCGCGTGGGGTTGAGGAAGAAGCCCAGTTGCGATGCGTTCGCCATGAATATTTGAATTCTGATACATATCGCATGCCGAGTCAGAGGACGTCATCACACCATTTTTCAAGAACTCGTAGCGGAGCTTCGACACTTACAGTATCTGGACTTCTTGAGGTGTAGGTTCCGGAACGTGGGCTGTGTGGACGACGTTGCGTAAGCGATTGAACCACCGTTGAATGCGGGGTGGCCTGACGGTCTCACCAACGGGCGGGCCCATGCTCGTGGGATAGAGTGGGATGCCAGACGGACCAGCCACGGCGGGCATGGGGAGGCGGGACGGGCCTGCTGCAGACGACATGCCCCCATGCCTGCGGGGGTCGTGGAGTTGTACGGAGGGTGTACCTTCGCCGGGGCTTTCGAGCTCCTTGATACGGGCTTCGAGCAGCGCGATGTTCTCCTCGAGAAGACGCGATCTGGTCACCTCGGCCCCGGTGGCGTACTCGCAGTCGTCGGGACGGTTGTTAGCAATGCATCGGCCACACGCTGGCTTATTGCCGTCGCATTTCTGTCGGGCTCGTCAGTGAGAGGTCGGGAGTCGTTGAGGAGCAGGTGCGCATACTGCTTTGAGTTTGCGGCAGGGCAGGCACGCTGCACCTCTGTTGAGGGGTCGGCTGGAGGATGAGGAAGACATGTTAGCTGTGTATGTGCTGGCGTGTCTGTGTGTTGCACTCACCACGTTCGGACGAGGCCGTCTTATATACTGTCGGGTGGAGGTTGAGATATTGGAGTGTTTGAGCAGATGAATAATCAGTTGGCAGCGCCCTCGTGGATGGAAGGGTGGATGGATGCCGGGATGGTCGGTCAGACAGTGAAACGCCTCCTGACTCGACTGTGTGGGCCAAACGCGTCTAGCGGTTCGGGGAGTCGAGAGAGAGCGACCGGGCGACGCTGGGTAGTGAATTACCATATTGGGGGGATGGTAGGATGGAGTGAACGAGCATCTTGAGGAGGAGCTTAGTCACAGGTAGGGGACGTCGGTGTGCGATCGGTAATGCGATTCTGTCGCGACTCTGGGTTACGCAACGCGCAAGGAACCCGCCGGGAAAGGCTACGCGGGACCGATGCCTGCGACGCGGGCAAAGAAATACAAGGATGCTGAGGCGGAGGACGTCTCAGTAAGGCTGACTGTCAGATCGGCATGCATCGCCCTCTCTTCCCGGTCTGCACCGCTGGCGCGCGTCATATGAGTATGACAAACGCCCACGCCTAGCCATGGTTCCTCGCGAGTGATAGCACCATCGCGGATCGCGGTACACAAACTCTTGCGACCAGCCTTGACGCGACCGCCGCCTCTCGGCGTAGCGACGTCGCCCGGTCTTGAATGCATGCGACGTTGCAAACTGCGATTTGGGTGACGTCCAGGCTCGCGTACGCGCTATCCGTCAACGCACGCAGCGGGGGACGCGTACTATACGCGGGTTTCTGGTGATTGCCCCGGCCCCGCGTCCATTGAGTTGCATCGCCACTGAGCTTTATGTCCGCCCTATCCGCAGCGTGCGCAGTGTCCGTGGTGGCTCGGACGGGGTTGCAGAGTTCGGTAGCCTGGTAAGCCTCGCCGGGTTCTCGTAAGGGAGCAGGTGTTTGTCGTCGGAGGCGTCGGTGTCCGAATTTTGGGCGGGGGCTGCCGCGCGCCCAGGGACTCACCGCCACCTACCGAAGTCCGTATGGCGCGGACTCCGAGAGCCATAACCATAGCCATCCAGGTTCAGACCCTCTTCACTTCCGACGTCGACGTCGCGGCCTGACTCATGCTCTGTCTTCCAGCAAACATAACGTGACCTGCTTAGCTGTTCGCCCACCGCAAGCCCACCGCAATCTTCATGAAGCCAATCTCCTCGACCGTGGGCTATGCTGGAGACGTCATCGAAACACCGCAAGCAGCGTCTCTGCTACTTAGCTCGAGGACAGGAGTCATCGCCAGCATATTCCGCCACAATCCCGCTCGACACCTAATACTTAGTTTGCTACCAGCGTTGGACGTATGTATCTCCCGACGGAGTACGGTCTCGCGATCGGGTATGCCTTGGCGCTGAAATGCACCTTCAAGTTCCACCCCGGACGGGGTGTGCCTTGTTTCTTCGCCACCGCGGCACGAAACGCGGCAGGCGTCGCCACAGCGCACATACTCAGAAACATATCCATCAAGGCGCAGCATCACGGTATACAGCTTCAACCGATTATCGCGCTCGACGTCCACCGCCGTGCTCCATCCACCATCGGGATACAGACTCAGGTGAATCGGTGCTGTCTGCCACCATCGCATGATAGGTACGTCGTCCTCGTACGTTGTTGACGTCAAAGTATCTCACTCGACAACCCGCTGTCAGTTCGGATGCGCTCCATCCCGACAGGCTTCGAGGTTCTCGGTGCCAGACTCGCCGTGTCGTCGCCGGAGCCACGTTCCATCACCATCGACTCCCCAATCTGTGAGCAAAACAGGTGGCTCTGCTCTTCCCTCTGTTCACCGCTGTCTCTGGTCACCTCCTGCTTTGCTGGAACCCTCTTGCGATATCATCTGCTGATCATGGTCGTCGGCCTCAGGAAGGAATTTGAACCCCGTTGGCGTCTACTCATAAGCGCGTCGGTGGTTGACTACTCTCCGTCGTGTCGAGCCTTAGGTCCAAACAAACACCTTAGCGAGTACACACGCACAAGACCGTGGCCACATATGGTCATACGCACGTTTCAAGCGACCCTCGTTCTCGGCAGGAGTTGTCGGTATCTTACCCTCACACGTGGCCGCAATCCAACAAGCCTCAAGGAACATCGAAACATCTTGAGGTAGCCTAAGGTGCGGAATGCCGAGAGTTCCTGCGCTTCAACCGAAGATGGTGGCGTTCAGGATCTCTTCCCGACAGTCAGGTATGTTCCCCGGTCGCGTTCATTTTGCATGGCAGTTCTGACGGAGATATCCAACATTGCCGTGTACTCCCCGGAAGGCGACACGGCGTTGACGGTCTGATAGTTGAACCGCCAAACTGCTTACGAGCCACGGGTAACAGTGACGGCTTCCAAGAGGGCGAACATCATCCCATCCCAATATCCATCTTCGAAGCAACCGCGTGGCTTCACGTAACGCCCCATAACGCACGACAAGACAGGATAACGAAGGTCGCTAAACAGTACAGCTTCTGCAACGGCGTTTATTCTCCGTTCTTGCACCATCCGTCCGCGAAGGGTCGGGATATCGGTGCGGCCGGACAGACGGACTTGCTGCGCTGTGAGTAGTCATTGCAGCTCCTACCGCAGTCAAACATCCGCCGTCGCCACGAGCATGCTCGCAAGCCGCTACCCTGCGCCTGATGTCTGGCGAACGGGTGCCGCTCCAAATCGCCGCCTGTGGACGCCCCCAAAGGCATTTGGGCGTCGAACCCGATTCGAAGTCTATTCCCGGCAAGAATTTTATCCACTCCTTCCCTCCCACGTCCGAGTCCCTTCCGAGTTCCTACCTCCAACTTTCACGCATATGCGCAGCGGACGCCAACCTCTGGACCGCGTTTTGAAGGTCGCCGTTCATGTCCGTCGTCTTGGGTTAGCCCCAAGGCTGGGAGAACTCGTATCCAGGATTCTCCCGTGTCGGAAATTGGGGGACACGGACGACCCGCCGTGCGTGCGATGGATGTGGCGGGATTGCGTGGTTGCTGTCAATGACGTGCGGCACGCCGACGCTGACCGCGGCTAGCGGGACAACCGCAGGACAGTGAGGTTGCGTACCCCATCGTTGGGATTCCCCGATGTACGATAGGGAGAGGGCGGTTACGAGGTTCACCCCGCTGTCAAAGGGTCAAGTCCGAGTCAGGTCGCCGGTGTGATCTGCAGACATGGTGCACGCAATCGCGTTCGCAGCTTCCGTGAAGAGCTCGTCGACTGTCGGTCGGACGGGAGTTGGGCATCCCGTGAGTGTATTGTGTTTAGTCTGTTAGATCTGTTGTGCACTGACTAGTACTCTGTCTGGTCGTGCAAAGGTGACCGATACGGACACGGCCAGGCCAGCGTGGAGCATTCTGCGGGATTCGGACCAGGTGAAGCCTTCATGAATGAGATGAGTATGTCCGTATACACACCTGAGCACACGGAGGAGTCGTCTTCGCTTAGCATTCGAATACCTCTACTGCACACATTCCACCGCTCTGCGTCCCCCAGGCCATTCTGTCAGCATCTCGGACGAAGGAGAATCAAGGCCAATTGTTGGTTAGCCGAGTTTACTGCGTCGGTGGACATGACTGAATGCGTTGCCTGAAGTCTCCCACTGGGGCTTCTCGCCCTCTCTATCTCATGCAAGGACTATGGCGGCAGCGGTTGCGTCTCTGACTCAACAAGGTTCTTACAGTAAGCCTGGTCACTGCCCCCGACAGAACGCACTTCATCTGGAGCACCTCCGGACGGGCCCTCGAGACTCCGGGGACCCTGTAAAGAGAGTAAGTTTCCGCGAACACATACCGATCAGTAGACTGCGTTGGAAGACCAGGGCGGCCCGACGCGAGAGAGCTGTTATGAACCCGACTAGTACTACTTCAGCGCATGAGCTGCACGACCCTGTACTTACGGAGGGTGGTGATCATATCACGTCTTCGTGAGCGGCCCGTCTACTCTGGTTCATGAGCATCTCGCGACTCTTCTTAGTCCCCGAAGCCGCACTGCGCAGTCTTCGGACGGCAGCATTTTCGCGAGCTTTCGGGAAGCAAGGCCTCAAACGCCATCGCTATGATACGGCGATGCTTTGAACTGGACTGAGGATAGCATGAAGTCGGCAACATTGTAGGGTCAGCGGCAGTGCTTCGAGTCAGCGCAGCATAAGCGGAGGAACACACCGAGCTTTCTTGAGCATGGTCACAACTTTCCGGTCCTCAGACGGATACATGAACGCCTGCTTGCCTGCCCACCTAAGCCCCTTGGATGACGGATGGCTTATCCGGAGGCAGGGTATCGAGCTCGACGCTCTCCTCGGTGCAGCAGTAGACGCGTCGCACAGCACAGTCATAAACCTAGGAAGTTACCCATTCAGAGTAAAGCTCCGAGTGGAGTTAAGTAATAGTAGAACAAGTAGAACATATGAGTATACACCAAGATATAGTCAGATGTATGATAGATCCGGTCCTCATCATTCAACGTGGATGATCAAGCTTCACGGACGGAGAGGGATAACCCTCAGCGGCATCTCTGGCTCGCCAGCACCCACGCTCGGGTACTGCACGGCTGCCATGTTCCAGTTGATCTGCTTGCCGGTCGGTTCGAACTTGAAGTGCTGCAGGAGGACGAAGAGGACGGTCTCTTCTCGTGCGAGAGTATGTCAGTGTCTGCGGTCCTATATTCATAACTACCACGAGCGTACTGATTTCGACCTGGGCAAGCTTGAAGCCACTGTGCGGATGTTCGAGTGGTCAGCAATTGTTCCTACGAGTGCAGCCAGAATACTCACATGCATGCGCGCGAGCCACCGATGAACGTCATCCTGTTGCGAGGGAGCGTCAGAACACACTCGAAGAGCGGAGTCAGGAGATGCTTACATATGGGAGTATACCCCAGGGATATGCGCCTCTTCAAGTTCGCGCGGGAGCGGCTCGAGCCAGCGCGATGGCCGCCATTCTTCCGCATCAGGGCCCCACAGCGCAGGGTCGCGATTGCACGCTCGAATGTTGGCAATGACCCGGGTACCCTTGGGGATATGGACAGCGTTTGAGAGGGTGCCGTCACGCATGCGGATGGGCTCCATGACGGGCATAAGCACGTCTTGCGTTGTGCTGAGGAGGAAATCAGTGAGCGGGATCCCAACCCAGGAGCTGTGTACTACAACTCACTTTCTGAAGAGCGCCGTGACACCAGGTGATCTACGATTACCATCAGAAATATGCCCTACACCGACGGAGAGCGGAAATGCTTACACGCGTAGCGTCTCACGGCAGACGGCATCCATGTAGGTCATGTCCATGAGCTTGTCGAAGTCGATTGTGCCGTCAGTGCCGTCCGTCTCCGCAGCGCTGAGGATCTCCTCTCTAAGCTTCTCCTGGACATCCGGGTGTTCCGCGAGCAATTGCAAGACCCGTGCAAGCGAGTTCGCGGTGGTGTCCATGCCCGCAAGCACCATCGTCCTAGAGGCACCATTAGTGTTGTGGATACCGCGGCGGAGTTGAGCAGTCACTCACGAGACCTGGCCGATCAGCTCGTCGTCCGGGAGTTTGTCCTCCTCCGCGGCCATCACATTTGCTCGGACTATGACGGCCGATATCAGTTTCTCTGATCCCTTGTAACGTGCAAGAGCTAAGGACTGGAACTCACGGAGGATGCTCATGATATCGCGGCCTTCGCCAACTTGGTGCTTGAGCGCATCGTCGCCCTTCTCGAGAGCAGCCTTCTTCTCGTTGAAGATGAGCACGGAGCGCTCGTGCATGATGTCGGAGATGTCCTTGAGGCGTTGTATGGGCTTGCTGGGAATCATCTCTACGATGCGCCGGCGCAACGATGCGGGCCCGATGTCGGCGACGTACGAGGGCAGCAAGCGCGGAAGGATGGTCTTGGCCAACTGAGGACTGCAGCGCCGGGGAGGTCAGGTTGAATCCCAGATCAAGGAGGAAATGCGCGAACGTACAACAGGTCTTTGACAGCATTAGAGAAGTCGTCCGGTCTATCTTCGATCAGGGGGTCGAATGAATAACCCAAGCCTGCCTGGCCGAGGACCTCGAGTGTTGTACGACCCATCCATGACAACATGTCGACCTCGACGCCATCCTTTGCACCCGCAGGGATGCGTTGGAGAATGGCGTCGCGCGTCTGCGAGCGGTGGGTCCAATAAGCCGGTGAATGATAGCGACATGTATAGGCTGCGGTGCTGACCTTGTGAATGACGCTATAGAAAATGGGCATCATCTCGCGTAAGTGCTTTGTCGAGAAGACCGGATTGAGCATCTTTCGCTGGCGTCTATGCTGTTCACCTGCACAAAGATCAGTGAGACGGGGCGGAACGTAATGGCTACGGAGCCGGCTCCCTCACCGAGAGTGCCGAGAAGGCCCGGCCCAAGAAGCGTACGCAAGCCTCTGCGAACAAGTCAGTATAGGTAAAGCATAGCCGGCCCCCAGTAGTAAACTCACTGAACAGGTTCCTCGTAGATATCCTGTTCCTTGATGAACATCGCATGAAAAGCCTTCGGATCCCAGACTTGAACCCATTTGGACCCAAATGGACCGTTTAACACCGAAACCCGTGGATACTTGCGAGCTAGTTCATCACGGAAGTCCCAAGGATTACGTGAGAAGAACTGCTGCAGGTTTCCTAGTGTACTTAAAGTGAGAATGACGAATTTATAAGTAGCTTCGAATGGTACTAACCGAAATACCAAGACTCGGATGGTGGCCCAGGCAAGTTATCGAGTGACGACCGAGTCAGAAAAGGTCGAAGGATGATCCAGGATACATATAGCGCGATGCCGGCGAGAGCAGCCTGGGGTAGGCTTTCTAGGAGCGCCATGTGCAGCTTGTGGGAGGTTTGGGGAAAGATATGGGGTACTGGGATGAGCACGTACGGAGGATATATATCGCCAGATAGACGCTCCCACAGGCTGAACGTTGCGCTGACGTTGCCAGCCAGGCAGAGCCTGGCCGAATCAATGCATCATCCTACGCTATTCCGCAGAAAACGGACTTCCCATCCTCCGGGATGATTGATATCCGGTCCACTCGCTGACGATGCGATACTGCAGAGGAGCTCCAAACGGACCGCATGCAGTTCCAGCGTGCCGGCTTCGACGTCGACTGCGAGTTTGACTCATTGTCAAGTCAGAACGTGAACGCGTGTCTATACGGCAACAAGCCGCAGAGGCAATGCTGATCTGCATGGCGCAGCGCTGGGAGCGTGCCCTCGGGACGGCGAGTGGGCGTGATGCTGATGACAGTATCGTCTCGACTTGAATTGTGAGCACCTTCCTGGGTTACTATGAAAATCGATGGCTGTGCCAGCGCCCCACCGACCTGCAAAGTTCATAGAATCATACCTATGTACTAGTACTACTAGTACCATACGACGTACTCTCCTCCTCCACGAAGCCCGCTGTTTCTGCATTTTCAAAATGTCGACCGGCTGCGAGAGTTCGTATAGGCGTGGCTTACGTGGTCAGATTCGTCCGCAACGCGTTATCCGAGCCTACTTTCCGTGAAGGTCGGACTCCGGTGCCATCCCGCTCCGTGGTGAGTACTAGTAGAGTTGCACAAGGCTGTACTTGGAGACGAGGCCTGAGCCTCTGGGCCCGCTGATGACGAGTTGAACATTGCAAATCGAGGTGGGTGTGTGCCCGACGTTCTGCCAGCTGTCCGTCAAATCGGTGAGTGCAGCGCAGCGACCGGCGGTTGGGACTAACGACCACTCGACGGTGGCTCGTCCTTGCAAATGTCCTTGCAAATGGTCGCCACATGACCTACGCGTACTCGAGGGCGTGGACCCATTTCCTCGAGGCTACCGCCGTCCAAGACGTGGTATGTCGCTGTTAGCTTGCTCCGACAGTGGTTGAACATATTCTCGTGGTTGTTTCGCGAGCGACAGATGAGGGCTCTCCAGCCACTCGAGTCTGATTTGCTGTAGTCGGACTTACCGCGTAAAGCTGCGTTTCTGTCTATACCCAATAATCATCAGCCGTCTGGAGGCTGAGGCAGAAGCACCGGCGCCCGTCACTAACTGAACGCTGCCTCCTCAGCTCACCGTGTGTGAACTCCACTCCATGTGAACTCCACTCATTGCCGATAGAATCCCATGTAGCCAATGTCCACTGCTTCTGAACTGCGCGTTTACTCATCCTGATAGGGCACAAAACCCGCGGTGGGACCGACCCACATCTCTTCCGACGCAGCAGGGACGCCAGCAACTGCAGGAATCACGCGCAACAGCCACTGTCTCCCCGCTGTTCAGGACTGGCCCGACATCGCCCGCAAGCAAACACTATGGAGACTGGTCTCGTACCCAGACTATGTACGGGATGAGGTCGCACCCCACCACCGCACCTACCCGAACGTCTGGGGCAGTTTGATAGAGACCTCCTACCTCCCCCCGTGGGAACTTTTCCGGGCTTAAGCGCCCCCGAGCTCCGACCGCCTCGCAGCTACTTTGCACTTGGTCTAGATGTTATTCACCTGTATTCTAGTCTCGCAAGACCTCTGATCGTGCCCGAGATGTTTGGGCATGATTGGAACCAAGAACCATAGCGCCGCTCCCAGTATTGAGCCTCCTGCCCTGTCTGCAGTACTACTCTACTGCCTACCAACGACTTGGGGAGTATTTCCTGAGCAGCAAATGGTTCAGAAAATCTCCTGATGTTCTTGCACGTTCTCTCGACCTCTCAGTCATGTTCTGGGGAGTATACATATGAAGATCTCAGTAGAAACACGGCCAT
The DNA here is from genome assembly GCA_022592435.1 of Cerioporus squamosus. Taxonomy (NCBI): domain Eukaryota; kingdom Fungi; phylum Basidiomycota; class Agaricomycetes; order Polyporales; family Polyporaceae; genus Cerioporus; species Cerioporus squamosus. Next base: position 230,762 of record JABYQS010000025.1, read on the forward strand.
CTGTGACGCGCTGCCCTCAGGACTCGGGGGCGCTTAAGCCCGGAAAAGTTCCCACGGGGGGGGGGAGGTAGGAGGTCTCTATCAAACTGCCCCAGACGTTCGGGTAGGTGCGGTGGTGGGGTGCGACCTCATCCCGTACATAGTCTGGGTACGAGACCATATGGAGACTATGGGAGACCTCCGTCACCCCTGGTGTTGGAAGAATCTAAAAGGAGAGTGGTGTATGACACAGTCAACAGTATGTACAGTCCAACTAACGGCTCCGGAAGCTAGTAACCACGACCTGAGTATCCTGCAAACATCGCACCCCCCGCAGCTCGACGTCCACGGACGGCGAGCTCGAAATTCAATGCATATGCCACGTACTGTATGTGATCCAACCAGCGGTTTACCCGCTCGAGCGGCTCATGCGCGAAGCGCAGTCACCTTGAGCGGCAGTTCAGGTACCGGACTCTCCTTGCCCACGGTGGGGTACTGCACCGCGGCAAGGTTCCACGCGATAGGCTTGCCGGTGGGCTCGAACTTGAAGTGCTGCAAGAGCACGAAGAGTACAGCCTCTGCGAACGCGCACGCACACGCACACGGAGTCAGTATGAGTCGCACCACGGCTAGTCAGACACGAAGGCACGCACTCATCTCGACCTGCGCAAACTTGAAACCGCTGGGAGGAGTCGTGGTGAGCGGTGACGAACTGCTCTACAACAGAACTTGACTTACATGCAGGCACGGCTGCCGCCAATGAACGTCATCCTAGACACAGAGAGATATGATTCAGGCATAGTCCCAGAGAGCAGCGCAACGCTCAACTCACAGATGCGAGTACACGCCAGGCACGTGTGCTTCCTCGACCGCGCGCGGCAGCGGCTCGAGCCAGCGACTCGGGCGCCACTCGTCCGCGTCCGGCCCCCAGAGCGTCGGGTCGCGATTCGCAGCATTGATGTTCATCACGATGCGGGTGTTCTTCGGGATCGGGATCGCAGACACTGTGGTACCGTCCGTGAGACGTATGGGGTCGAGCAGCGGCATGACAGTATCTTTGGTCGTGCTGCGTGGAAGCCCATGTTAGTCTGATGGTCGGGGAGACGCACCGTCCGAAGACGTTTCACGAGAATGTGTACTCACTCCCGCATAAGCGATGCAACACCAGGGAACCTATGTAATGCGAATCAGCGTTAGAGTTGGACACACATCAGCGGATCTGCAGGAGAAGGTTGGGGAATGCGGTGCAACAACACATACACTCGGAGCGTCTCGCGGCAGATGGCTTCCAGGTACGGAAGCTCCACGAGTCTGTCGAAGTCGAGGGTTCCGTTGTGGCCTTCGGCTTCCGCCGCATTGACTATCTCCTCGCGCAGCTTCTCCTGAACATCCGGATGAGCCGCGAGCAGCTCCAAGACGCGCGCGAGTGAGTTGGCCGTGGTGTCCATTCCGGCAAGAATCATCGTCCTACGAGAACACTCAGAATCATATCACGAGCAAGCAGGCAGCACCGTGACTCACGAGACCTGGCCGATTAGTTCATCATCCGGAAGTCTGTCCTCTTCCGACGCAGCCATGTTTGCCCTGACTGTACGAGCCGGGGTTGGTTAGCTGAGCCTACGGAACGGATCCCGTCCTCAAGTGCACTCACGCAGGATGCTCATGATATCGCGCCCTTCTCCGATCTGGTGCCTCAGCGCCTCATCGCCCTTCTCGAGTGCCTCCTTCTTCTCCTTGAAGATCCGTACGGAGCGCTCGTGCATGGTGTACGAGATCCGGCGAAGCTCCTGGACGGTGTCGCTCGGGAGCAGCTCCACGACGCGCTTGCGGAATGAGGCGCTCCCGATTTTCGTCACGTACGGCAGGAGGAGACGCGTGATGACCGACTTGGCGAACTGCGGGCTGTGAGCGCGGATTCGTTGTCAGCATGCGCGCGATCACGCAGGACGCGTTCGTATGACTCACAAGAAGTCTTTAACGGCATTGGCAAACTCGTCCGCTCGGTCCTCAGTGAGGGGATCGAAAGAGTATCCCAGTCCAGCCTGCCCGAGCACTTCCAGAGTCGTCCGGCCCATCCAGCCGAGCATGTCCAGCTCGACCCCATCCTTGGGGCCTGCGTCAACTCGCTGCATGATGGCATCCCGGGTCTGGACGCTGCCCAATCAGCGCTGGAAACTTGAATCTGCGCATGGGCCTACCTTGTGGATGATTTCGAAGAACAACGGCGTCATCTCACGAAGGTGCTTCGTGGAGAACACAGGGTTGAGCATCTTCCGCTGACGTTTGTGCTGGTCGCCTGGAGGAACACATCAGATGGATAGCCACATAGCCTAGGGATGAGCGTGACCTACCCAGGACGCTGAGAAGGCCGGGACCGAGAAGAATACGCAGAGCACTGCATCGGTATACACATTCAGCAATCTTGCAACAGACAGTGCGCGCACGGACGACGTACATGACGGGCTCCTCGTATATGTCAAGCTCCTTGATCAGCACTGAATGCAACGCCTTGGGGTCATAGACATGGAGCCATTTGCGCTGTGGATCAGGTAGAGGGTCGGTGCACGGCACGCACATGTTATGGATCCACTTACCCCGAGCATACCAGGCAAGAGCGAAACACGACCATACTTGCGCGCAATTTCCGCACGATAGTCCCAGCAGTCACGCGCGAAGAAAGCCTTGAGATTCCCTGGGAAGTACCATGAGTTCATCCATTGATGTGCGAATGCCCTCGCTCAACGCGTCCAGTCGTCGGAAGCACCCAAAGATGAGCGCTGCGTCCCTCGGGATGATGGTCGGTGATGGTGCCCGGAGCCACTACAGCATTCACATGTTCCGGCGTGGACCTCTACGACCTCTGCGAAGACTCGACAGCAAGGGAGACTCACCGCTATAGGCGGACAAACGGGGTGGGCCAGGAATCTTGTCCAGCGGAGACTTGACAACATAGGGCTTTACCACAGACCAAGAGACGTAGAGGACGATCGCGAGAAGGGCCGCTTGCGGGAGACTGTCCGTCAGCGGCATGGTGAAAGGTAACAAGAGGGAGAAGAAAACCAGGATAAGGAACGGAACAGCAGGCGTGCGTTATATACTCGCGATTTATCGTTGATCCGCCTCCCGTTAGCGTGGAGGAGCTGACAATGCATGTATTACCATGGCTGCGATTCGATACGCAGTTTGAGTTGATCTTTTGGGAAAGGTGCTTCGCTTGTGACGATCCCTCCACGCGACCGGAAGCCTGTTGCTTCCGCGGAAGTCGGCGGATTGGGTGCCCCGGCAGAAATCGTGCGCGTTCATCTGGGCTGGAAGATCGGGACAGAGATCAGCCAACGTTCTCCTCCATGCCGCAGTTGCCGTGCATCGTCGAGGGAAGCAGCCGACAACCGGAGGCAACGGGTGCCTTGGGCGGCCACTTGGTGGCGTCGACATGCAACGATGCGTATAAAGACGCGCGCAAGTCTGGACAAGACTCGCGTAAACCCGCGTTTTCCGCCTGCAACGGCTACAGATATCATCACTTCGTGTCAGTGAGGATAAGACCTGTTTGTGCTATCACTCGGAACTGTGCTTACTGAGTTCGAGCTGTCCGGGAGCCACTGGGCGGGCACGGTATTGATCTGTGTCCTACGAACCTCAATAGACATTACGCGAGAACGATGTTCAAGTGCTAACCAGCATACGTTGCATTCTGGGATCTCTGGCCCAGCTGGGATGTTGATTGCTTGAAGCTGCTCATACTGCAGACTCGGAGATCTCAGCTGGAGCCTTGGATCCTCGACTCTGCCGGATAAGTACTCTCTGATAGAGACTGGAGCGAGGAACATCGCTAACTCCGCTCGCGAGAGGGCTTGAGAGTTACTCGGAGCTCTAGTGTAGTAACCGCTCAGGGCCCGGGTACGAATCTCCGCCTCAATCGTCGTCCTTCCTCCGGGCCCGCCACTTGCTTGCATGAAGTTCATGACATCGATTTATAGAGACACTGCTTGGGTTCTGCCTGCGACCACGATGTCAACAAGAAATACCCTATTGCCCTCACTCCTCACTCTCTCGCTACACAGCGAAGCCACCGTGCAGCCCAACGTGGTAAAGCCCCCACTGCGTTTCTCTCTTTGCCTCTGCCTGAAGTGGTGAAACACCGACACTGACAGCTATGCTCCATCCACTATAGGCTCTTCGGACTGCCCTTCGGCTGTCCAGGCGTCACTTCTCTCAGGATATTTATTAGCGAGCTGTCCTACGGCGTCTTTCGCAACGACGTGCGCTTCGATGATGATGATTGCCAATTATTGAGAAGAGGACAGGCCGAATGGGGTTGCTTCTTGGCCGGATCTCTTGAGCGGTCCAGGCTCCAGCTGCTAGCTGAAACCTTCCGGGAATGAGACTTACGCATCGTGAGTCGTACTTACCTGTCGTAGGCCCCGAATCTAATTGCGCGCCGCAGGAATCATAGCAGGAAGTATCCGTACTTCCATCCAAGCTTTGCCCATGCCCATCTTCGTGATGTCGAGTGCGGCGCTCACACACGAGGGACTGGGCTCCGCCCGTCAAGCTGAGGAGATATTCACCAAATCTGACCATCTGGCGCGACACGGTGCTGGCCTGAAACATCACCGCATGGTGAGCACTGTATTGTATAACCGTTCCAGCCCGGGAGCCGGGATGACCTATGCCCTGCGCTTGCGGAGCGCCCTCCACGGGATCGCGTTATATGCGCCGCAAGTTGCAACGATCAGCAACGACACTGTGCGCTCTAGCACTTGACTTTGACCACGCACCATCACCGCTCCCGGCTGACCTTGGAAGTGCCATGAGCTCGACTGCGCTGCTCTTGGCCGTGATCATCGTTGCGCTGTTCATCGTTCAGGCTCGGGGAAGGAAGGGTATACTACCTCCAGGACCGAAGCCCATTCCCTTGGTAGGGAATGTACTCGACTTAACACCAAGAGAGCTTTGGTTGCGTGCATCGGAGTGGGCGAAGCGCTACGGTGAGTTCCTGGACCTACATAACTCATGTGTCCCATGCTGACCGCTGTCTAGGTGACATCGTATACCTGCATGTCTTTGGACAAGGTCTACTCTTCCTGAACACCTACGAGGTGGCTATCGACCTCTTGGAACGGAAGGGATCAATCTACTCCGACAAGCCCCCGCTCGTCATGGCTGGGGAACTGTAAGCACCACATCCCGACCGCGTATACCCGCCCGATATCCAGCTGACCAAATGTGCCGTAGCTGCGGATGCGAGAACATGGTGCGTGTAAACCCGCATGCACGCATGAGTCCCGATGCTCAAGGTTCCGTGGTTTAGGTGGCTTTTACTCGCTATGGCGACAAGGCGCGGCGCCAGCGACGCCTCATGGTCAAGGCCCTAGGTCCAAACGCTATCCCCGCCTATCATCCTCTCTTGGAGCTTGAGACACAGCAGCTTCTCAAGCGGCTCGCTGACGATCCAAAGAATTACGACATCCACATCCGACGGTCAGTGCAAGCAGCCACCTAATCCGTAGATGTGCTCATCTCAACTTGTACTCTACAGATACGCGGGCACCCTGACGCTGCTGGTCGTTTACGGCTATCGCGTGACATCGAACAACGACCCGTTTCTGAACCTCGCGGAGGAGTGCGTGGACATCCTCTCAAACCATATAGCATCTGGTGGCGGCATCTGGCCAGTGGACATCTTCCCCTTCTGTGAGCCTTCTATGGATATCCGTCCGACGGCATTTGCTTATATTTGAGCCAGTGAGACACCTCCCCTTGTGGTTCCCCGGCGCCGAATTCAAGCGTCAAGCAATACAATGGAAACGGAAGATGGAGGAGTTCGTAGACAAACCGTTCGAGCTCGTCAAATCTCGGATGGTATGTCGCCCTTACTACTCAGTGACGACAGGCGTCTCATTAATATATGCAGAGAGAGGGGACGGCAACTCCTTGCTTCTGCACGACGCTACTTGACGAAATGTCAGACAAGGATGAGAAAGCCGCAGAGCAAGACTTCGACCTCAGGTGGACCGCCAACTCGATGTATTCAGGTGGGCCCGCTGTCTGTCTCTCCCGCCAAGTCCCGCCCTGACGACCGAGTTTTCAGCTAGCCTCGATACCGTATGGTCCCCTCTGAGAATTTCTACCACTCCGCAGAGCTTACGCATTTGACAGACCGTCACCGTTGTCCTGAATTTCTTCCTCGCGATGCTCCAACATCCTGAAGTGGCCAGGAAGGCTCAAGAGGAGATTGAGGCTGTAGTTGGTCGGGACCGTTTTCCGACCTTCGCAGACCGAGCCTCTCTGCCTTACGTCGATGCTGTTATGAGTGAGGTCCTCCGTTGGGGTACCCCCGTCCCTCTTGGTGCGTCTTGTCGGCCCTCCGGGCTCCAGCAAGAGGGCAACACTCACCCCACGCATGATCGCAGGTCTTCCGCATCGCCTGACGGAAGACGATATCTACCAAGGCATGCACGTCCCTCGAGGAACGCTCGTCTTTGGGAATGTATGGTGCGCCCTGTGTCCGCGTTCGGCCTGAAGCACAGGCCGCCTGACACACATGCGCCCATGCAGGAACATGACACGCAATCCTGAAGTCTTCCCGAACCCTGACGTCTTTGATCCCGAGCGATATATGGAGAAAGTAGACGATGCGACGGCACATAGACGCGACCCCCGCAACGTGATCTTCGGATTTGGACGACGGTGACTTCCCCTCGCATGTCGTCTCCCGATGTGCGTAGAGCTGACCCACCGGCGTTGACGTCCCGCAGGCGATGTCCTGGCTTGCATCTCATTGAGTCATCGTTATGGATTGTGATAGCCTCCTTCCTCGCGACGTTCGACATCAAAAAGGCTGTAGACGAACGAGGAGAGACTATCGAGCCTGTGGTCGTCTTCGGGAATGCTGTCTTCCGGTGCGCCAATTTTTGCAACGTGAGTAGAGGCTGGGGTTTGGCTCATGTGCATCATGCAGATCCCCGAAGACCTTCCCATGCGAGATACAACCGAGGTCCGCACGGGCAATTGCGCTCATCCGAGAACAAGCGATATCTACCTAGGAAGGCAGACTACCGCGGGCTTATCGCAGGGATTGACTTCTTCGGAAGGTCAGCCTCTCCCCATAGTATCTTATGCATATCCTACCAGTCCAGCATAGTTGCCGGGATCGTTCGTTGTTTTACCAGTATATAATACACTTAATTGCGCGGATACTTCGTACACGCGACCATACGCTCCGGTCTAGAAGATATAACGCCCGCTCATCACCCGTCTCATGCGCGGTATCCGACGCGGTTGCACGCGAGCCAAAACTCGCTTCCACCTTCCTCGCACCATCCCAACGGGCCAAGATCGCACTCTGCGCATGCGAGTAGCTTCAGCTTGTTCCCTCCTATCGCAGCACATGTCAGCTCTCGCAAACCCGATCTCCGAATGCATGTATGACTATACGCACCTGCAACCTGTACCGGCCGTGAGAAGCCTATGTTCTCGAACACCATGGCGTTTGGAGTGACGAGCCACCACTGCGCCGTCGCAGGCGGCGCCGGGAGGGCTCCCAAACATTCGGGGATCGTGCTCCCCGATGGCTCTAGCTGTACGCTCGCGCGCTCGACCCACTGCGCCACCCCGGCTTTGAGGATGACGCTCCCGCAGCCCAGCCGAGGGCACAGCAGGTCGTACTTGTTACTCGAAGATCCGCCCGAGGCGTCCGAGTCGATCACGTCCTCGACTGCGTGAGCGAAGGAAGTAAGCAGACGCGCTGCGGGACGCGTACGCTGGGAAGAGCGCTCAAGAGCCTCCAGAGCCCAGCGGGGAGTGCCTGGCCCTGAGCTGGGGCGGAGCCGTGTGACGCAGCCGCAGATCCTGCGGAGGAGAGATCCTTCCGCATCTCGAACCACGGGCGTGCGCCATGGACGACAGCGCTCCGGCCGATGAATTCGAAGCCGGCCTTTTCGTACAACGCGCGGAGCTCCTCGTGAGCGATGAGGAGGATGCGCTCGTACTTGCCCGTTTCTTCGAGGCGGCGTGCGTACTCCTTCAGGAGGTTGAGAGCGACGTGCCTTCTGCGGTGGTCGGGTGCGACGCAGACGGAGTGGATGCAGACGGACTTGGAGCTGGGGACATGCTTCGACATGGACTCGTGTGTGAGCGTAGTGTCTGGGGAGAGGGTCGAGCAGATGAACCCAATGAGGGTGCGCCCTTTGCCATCTGGTCCTGGGAGGTATGCACCGAGGAAAAGCTCTGGTGCTTGCGACTGTCGGTACCTGCGGATGGTTTGGTTATTCGAGGGCGGACTTGAACACGGAGCATGAGACGGCTCACTTGAAGGTCTCCAAGCTTCCGGCCTCGTCCTCAGGGTATCCTACAAGCACATAAGAAAGTGAGTCTTGAGCCTTCACGCATGATACGAGACAGAGATCCCACCTTGCGACTCTATCCTGTGAGCATCCTCCAGCTCGTTTTCGGAGACGATATCGTAGAAGATCGACATAGCCCCTTGTCAGATCTGCAGCAGACGCGTTTATCAGCATCTACTCCCTCACCGTGGACCATGTCTCACAATTAACCTCGCTATTGCCCCGCCGATGCTACTTAGTACTAGCGTGAACTGCGAAGCCAAGGCAAAGCCCCGAGGACCTCGGCGCTACCGGGAAAGCGGATTCGGGACATCGGCCCGCACCGGACTGACGTAATTCGACCGTTCTCGTCGACTCGGAGGCGAACCAGGTTGCTTCGGCGTACTGACTACATCTCTCAGTTAACCACCACGTCACGCAGGGTGAGTACTAGTTACTCCATCGCACATTTACTGTGACTATCCGCTGCGTGCTCACGGACTCATCCTCAGTATCAACCAGAGCTTTCTATACGACATGGTTGCATCGCTGACACTGCGGCCACTACCCAAAGCAGCACCGTGACGTACTAAGTAGTGACTACTATTGCATCAAAGGAGACAGGCCAACGTCGAAGACTCGAGACTGGAGTTCTTTACTGGCCAAGTTGTGCGTACCATTCTTACGCCATTATCTCACCATCTCAGACCATCTCTCCCACAGCACGGGTCAATAATCTGGTGACGGAGGCTGACAAACCCTCAGCTTCTGTGATCTGTCATAAAGGCACATTTAACACGCAAAACCTATCGCACACCAAGTGTCCACCATCTCGCACCTTGGCCATGTCGTCATCAAGCTCGTTCCGCATCGCGATCTTGCTTTGCGATACGCCAATCCCTCCAGTGCTCGCTGAGCAAGGAGACTACGGCAACATCTTCCGGGAACTGTTCCGCAAGTCGCTTCCTTCCGACTCGAACGTCGACTTCGTTGCCGACGCGTTCGATGTGCGGAACAAACAGGAATATCCTGAGAACCCAGACATATACGACGCCGTGCTCCTCACCGGCTCAGGTAAGTCCCGTCTTCCTTGCATGGCCTCTGAGTGTTTCTGACGCATGTGGTTCTCATGCACAGCTGCCTCCGCGTACGAGAATCTCGACTGGATCAACCGTCTCGTCGAGTACGTGCGAGTTTTGGCCAAGGAGAAGCCGAAGATCCGTATCTTTGGTAAGCGGTGTTAGTTGTGGTTTGTGAGGCGCTACGTAGTGACCATACAATGCGTAACCTGACAGGCATATGCTTCGGACATCAGATCGTAGCACGCGCGCTGGGTGGAGAATGTGTGCCCAACGGCGGGAACTGGGAGGTCGGCGTCACGAAGATCGATTTGACGGAAACGGGGAAGAAGCTCTTCGGCGTGTCTGAACTAGTAAGTGCAAAGTAAGGTTATGCCTGCACATGTTGCTCACTCTGCCTTCTCGCCCAGAATGTTGAGCAGATGCATCGTGACCACGTCCCAGCTGTGCCACCATCGTTCCATCTCCTGGGATCCACGCCCGTTGCGCCAAATCACGGAATGGTCCAACTATACGACGGCGCGTCTCCTGACTCGGTCTCCCCGGCCGACGTGCATATCTTCACGATTCAGGGCCACCCAGAATTCCACAAGAGGATAACAGAAGAGATTGTCAAGATGCGGCATTCAACGGGCATCCTGAGCAATGAAATCGTAGATGACTTCAGCAGAAGAGTCGATTGGCGGAACGACGGGGTGAGCGTTGTCGGGAAGACACTATGGGACATCCTGCGAGCCGAGAAGGAGGCTCAACAGTAGCATTACGGGGATGACGACGTACGGAAGTACACAAGGTAGTCGTATACCTATATTATCAGCTTCGAAACCGCTCAGGGAATCACTCTTAGCTGAATCTGCCAAGACGCGGGGACTGCGATGGGTGAAACAACGCGAGCACTACATATGTACTGCAGTTGCCTCCCACTGCAGGCTGCAGGAAGGAAGCTCAGACTCTGCGCGATGCGAAACACAATGGTGCACATGTATCTGGAGCTTGAGTGCCACTGTGTGGTTCGTTCAGGGTTCGTTGCCCTCGAGACGCGATTGACTGCAGTGAACGCCGCAGGCGCGAGAACCGTTCCCCTGGAATCAGAGAGGCACATTCGTCTGCGTTCTTGCAAAGCTGATCCCGAGGAAGGCCTGATGCGGGCATAATGAGTCTTAGACGGCGAGCTCGAGCTGGCCGCGGATGCCGGTGGAGGTCGGAGAGAGGGTGCAGATGACTATTTAAACAGTCCGCTGCCAGGCGGCGATAAGATCACGGCGAGCATCTGAAGCGCACGAACGCTCAGCAAGCCAATCCTCTCCTTGTCTCCGGCGCCCACCTCCTCCTCGCTGACGCGCCTCAGCATCCCCCTCCTCTCCTCCAACGATGTCCTGGAAACTTGGCGTGAAGAGTGCGTGCCCCGCGCGAGACCTCCGGAGGAGAAAGGAACGGCTAACGTGCCCCCAGAGTCGTCAAAAGACCCGAAGGAGAACGGCGCCGTCTCCCGCTCGGTCACCCCCATCCCCTCGCGCTCGGTCACCCCAAAGCCCCCTGATGCCGCAGAGAACAACTTCCGCTCGGGAACCCTGACTATCCGCATCTTTTCTGGTGCGCAATGGCATACTGAACTGGGATCGACACGTCCACTTGCTGACCTCATTCTCCTGGTACTTGATAGGTCGCGGCCTCTCCCTCCCTCCCGGTGTTGCAGTCCCAGATGTCATCCAGAAAGCCCTTGAATCCTCACCACCTGCGCGCCGGTCGACGAGCAACCGCGAGAGCATGCAGAGGAAACAGTACTGGTGGCTTCCCTATGTCGTGCTCGAGTTCGACAAAAACGAAATCCTCGTCGAGGCTCTTGGGGGAGATCTGTCTAAGCCGGAGTGGAACTACAGGGCATACTTGTGCGTTTCTCGTCTCGCTTTATCGTGCGTATGCTACAACGTCCGTACCCCGCAGCGATGTGTCGCGTACCTCGAACGTCTCTGTATCTGCCTACTTGCGCACTGCGCAGTCGCTGAAGGGACAGGAGGACATGGGCAATGACATCCTCATGGCTCGTGTGGACCTCACGCCCGTTTTGGACGGCCATGTGAGTACAGCTTATCGACCTGACGCCATCCCGCTGCGCCATACTAACAATCCACCTCACTGCGCTTCTGCTTCGTTCTATTCGCTTCTCGCCCACTCTGCCCGTCTCTGCCCACCCCTCGCATCCCCACGCAGCACGCGTCGGACCAATGGTACAACGCAACCGCTGGCTCGGGAGCGTTCCACCTGAAGATCGACTTCAAGCCGGCACGGCATGAATCCCTCACCATTGAGCAGTTCGACTTGCTCAAGGTCATCGGGAAGGGCTCCTTCGGCAAGGTCATGCAGGTCCGCAAGAAGGACACCCAGCGCATATACGCCTTGAAGACCATCCGGAAGGCAAACATCGCCTCACGGCCAGGGGAGATTACACACATCCTGGCTGAGCGCACGGTCCTGGCGTTGGTGAACAACCCATTCATCGTGCCGCTCAAGTTCTCGTTCCAGACGCCGGATAAGCTGTACCTTGTGATGTCGTTCGGTGGGTCAACCACATGCTGCACCAAGCTCGTGTCAGACACGCTTACTGACATCTGACTATCAGTCAATGGAGGGGAGCTGTTCTACCACTTGCAACGCGAGGGCAAGTTCGACGAAGGCCGAAGTAGGTTCTACGCAGCCGAGCTCCTTTGTGCACTGGAGCACTTGCACGGCTTCAACGTGGTATACCGGTATAATTTCCTCTCCGCACTCTCATCTATCAGTCGATTGACGCCATTCATCAGGGATCTGAAGCCAGAGAACATTCTCCTTGACTACACCGGTCATATCGCGCTATGCGACTTCGGTCTTTGCAAGTTAAACATGTCCGAAACCGAGAAGACCAACAGTACGTTATTCGCCGATATGCTCGTTCAATGTTGCATTTGCTGACATGCTACCAGCGTTCTGCGGCACACCCGAGTACATCGCGCCCGAGCTGTTGATGAACCAGGGATACACAAAGACCGTGGATTGGTGGACCCTTGGCGTCCTCCTATACGAGATGATGGTACGTCAGCTCCAGTGCAATGTGTCTGTCGGATACTCACAGGTCATCGGGACAGACGGGTCTTCCTCCGTTCTACGACGAGGATGTGAACGTGATGTACCAGCGGATCCTGCAAGACCCACTACTATTCCCGCAGGACATGCCCCATGACGCCATGACGCTTATCACCGGCCTTTTGCAACGCGATCCCTCAAAGCGTTTGGGAGCGAACGGTGCCGAGGAGATTAAGAGGCATCCGTTCTTCTCGAAGCATATTGACTGGAATAGGTGGGTTGTGAGGTTCTTCTGGAGTGCCCAGTTCTCCTCCAATAGCCTCCGTGGTGCGGATTTGTACTGACCATCTCTTTGCGTCATACCTTCAGACTGATGGCGAAGAAGATTCAACCTCCGTTCAAGCCTACTGTGGTGCGTACGATGAGCTATCTGATCAATTATACATTAGCTCAACAACTTCACGTCCTCTTCCCCTTGCATTCAATTCTGCACATTGCAGGAGTCCGTGCTGGACACGGCCAACTTCGACGCGGAGTTCACGGGAGAGAAGCCGCAAGACTCGCACGTGGACGATACGCCGCTCTCGGAGACAGTCCAGGATCAGTTCCGTGGGTTCACATACAATCCCGGAAACGAATACCTCAGCGAGAGCGTCAGCTACCCGAGCGTCATGGGTTGAAATCCCCCGTGTCCTCACACCATTGTCATTCCCGATCGCACTTTAGTCGGGTCTTCTCGTGCTGTTGCGTCTCTGTTCACGGGATTTGCGCGTGGCTCGTATTTATCGGATGTATCGTCCGTTTGTTCACTTCTCCGTCTTGCTCCGTCCTCACATTCCTTGCCCCTGGCCCCGCGATAAGAGCCGCTGGTCTTGAAGTCGTCCGTTTCCTCTTCACCACTTAGTCGCCCCATGCTCGCTCATTTTTCCAGATTCAATCCCCATGTTGCTCAAAGTCTCAGACTGCATCGTTTCTCCCTGTCGGATCCCTACGTACGCATCTCCCATCTCCTGTTCTCCGGTTCCGCATCATCCCACATGGACGCTGCCCCCGAATTGTATCGTTGGTCGTTCCGTCCTGTCTCGTCTCAGGCTCAAGGTCCCAGGCTCTTCCCCATATACGCATACATACATACTCCATTCCTGAATCCTAACATATCTGAGCTGCGCCTGCTTCTCCTCGTTCGTCCGTCTGTTCGTCTGTGTTGCTGTTGTGTCGTTGCCTTTCTTGCGTTGTTGTACCTGTTGTTGTACTGCTCGAATGTAACCCTGTTTGCGGTTGGAACGCATGGACCATCAGACTGGGAGCGATGAACCGCAGATGTGCACCGGTTGGTGTTGCTGAAGCCATGGGTGTTCTGCGTCCCTCGTTTGGCCGTCGTGCAGCCATGCCATTGCCACTGGATGAGCAGTAAGATATGGATCTCGATCATCCCGGAGGCGAGTACGTACACCTCCTCGTCCAAGCGCCCACACCTCGAACCACGACCAGCCCATGGTACTTCACTACTTGCATGTACACGGCTCTTTGGCAGGTATTCCCCGGCCTCCCAACCAAGCCACCGTCTGTACATGTATGTCTCTCAGCTATCTGTCCATGTTCTGCGAACTTACCATGGGGAATAAGGCCTCCTCTCGGATAATCGCCGCGCTACAACGGATATGCCTCTCTTATCGTGGCGCCGTCCACTGAGTCGCACGCCTTCAACTTCCAGGAGCGCGTCGTAGATAAGTACGTCGAGCCAATTCACTCCGTCGGGTACCCTTCTGACCTCGGGTATCGTCTAGCGGCTCCCGCAGCGTACGAATGTCACTGATAAGGAGCCCCAAGGAGGAAATTGGCAGAACTTCAGAAGCCCCCGTCTGATGTGGAGCCAAGCATCGGACATGCAGCGGCCCTAGTGGGCAGAGTATGTAAACGAGACGGAGCGCGGGAAGGGAGGCTCGAGCTCCTTTCTCCTCGACTTCTTCGCTGAATTGCTGGGAAGAGGCTTCTGGACGACTTGACGACCTGCTGTGACGCCTCGGATACGCGCTTGCTGTTCACGAAAGTTTGGACGCCCGCGATGTCTGCAAACGAACCGATTTTGCCGCAGGGAGTGGGATATGGTGTTGGTGAGTCCGCAGATACAGTGTACCTCATTGTAACTCGTGCTGACGAGCCTATTCTGCAGTCGTTGGTATGTCAGCTCTTGTCCGTTCTGAGTTCCATGCACAAATCGATCGTCCGTTCAGGAATCGGCCTGTTCTTCAGCGCGTTCATGATATGTTTGACTGCCATTCAAGCGCGGTACACGGGCTTCTCTCCGAAGAATTCAGAGGAATTCAACAGCGCATCAAGAAGCGTGAAGCCTGGCCTCATCGCATCTGGTATCGTATCGGCGTGGACGTGGGCCGCAACGCTGGTATGTCCTCCTGCACGCCGCGATGACTGCTGCATATCTATAGACGCCTCTAATAACATCTCGATCTGATCTACAGTTGCAATCCAGCGCAGTTGCGTACAAAGATGGGATCTCAGGGCCCTGGTGGTATGGCGCGGGCGCGACGGTACAAGTACTCCTCTTCGCTCAGGTGCGTCCTTCATTAGTACAGGTTATGGTGAACTGCTCACTCATACTCCGTACCTTTCCAGCTTGCGGCGAAGCTGAAGTTGAATGCTCCTCATGCGCACACGTGGCTCGAGATTGTGGCCGCTCGCTGGGGCACGGTCGCGCACCTCGTCTTCATGTTCTTTGGGCTGGCGACGAACATCATCGTGTCGTCTATGCTCATCCTTGGAGGCTCGGCCACTGTCACCGCACTAACCGGCATGCACACTATTGCCGTGAGTGTCTACCTGTTCCCGACAAAGCAGGAGATCCAACGTGTACCCTTGTATAGGCATGCTTCTTGATTCCTCTCGGTGTCGCTATCTACGTGGTCGTGGGTGGCATGCGCGCGACCCTGCTTTGTGATTAGTGAGTACCTCGGGACTCCCTGACTGCCACCACATAGCTGACACGTCTGTTCGTGACTATTTAGCACACATACCACAGTGCTCTTCGCGATCATCTTCGTCTTTGTGTTCACCGTATACGCAACGAGCGAGAAGATTGGAAGCTTCAGTGCAATGCACGCGCTGCTTGCTAAGGCCTCGGAGGCCCAGCCTGTCGCTGGAAATGCACAAGGATCGTACTTGACTATGCGCTCAAAAAATGGTCTTATCTTTGGGGTCATCAATGTCATCGGCAACTTTGCAACTGTGTTCCAGGACCAGGCTGTGAGTCGTCGTCTTTCGCCCGTCTCAACCTCTCCTGCCGATTACTGAAGCGAACGGACACACGTGCAGTATTGGCAACGGGCCATCGCGAGTCGTCCGGCAACCTGCGTCAAGGCATACCTGCTGGGAGGACTGGCATGGTTCGCTATTCCATTCATGTTCTCAACGACACTTGGACTAGCCGCTGTTGCGTTGCGCGGGGATCCCGATATGCGCGTATTGTCGCCAGAAGACGTCTCTGCTGGCCTTCCCGCATCTGCCGCAGCCGCCGCTATTCTCGGAAAGTCCGGTGCAGCAGCGTTGCTCATCGTGCTCTTCCTGGCCGTCACGTCCGCGACGTCTGCAGAGCTGATCGCCGTGTCATCGATCCTGACTTACGATGTTTACAAGGTGCGCAAATAAGTAGAGCGATGGGATGCGCCTATAGTAGCTAACGTGGGCGAGCAGAAATATTACAACCCGAAAGCTACTGAGGACCAGATCCTGAAGGTGTCGCACGCGATGGTACGCGTTCTGCCCCTCTTTTCCCGTTTGACAGTGCAAGTGAATGTCGTGCATGCAGGTCGCATTCTTCGCCATCACGATGGGTCTCCTCGGCCTGATTTTCTTCTACATTGGCATCTCCATGGGATGGCTCTATGTGAGTGCGTCTCGAGAAGAGCCTCGCGTATTAGCGGCTCATGTTGCATTGCAGGAATTCATGGGTGTTGTACTCGGGTCGGCCGTTGTGCCCATCGCGATGTGCATCACGTGGAAGAAGGCGAACAAGTGGGGCTGCATATGTGGCGCTATCGCAGGATTCTGTGTCGGTGTCGTTGCATGGCTCGTCACTACCTCTGCGTTGAATGGCGGCTTGCTCACCGTGACGGTGCGTCGCTTACCTACCTGTCTCCTTATGGAAATGCTCATGGACTTCAATAGACCACCGGTGGCGACCTCGAGATGCTGGCAGGCAACCTAGCTTCGATCGGCGTTGGAGGCATCGTCACGGTGGTGACCTCGCTCATCGTGAGTGTTCACGAGCGAAGCAGCAGCCATGACTGACATGTTTGATTGTAATACAGTGGCCGGACAACTTCGATTTCGAGTCTACTCGAGCCATCAATAAGCCCGTCCACGAGAAGGCTCACTCGCAGGGCGCCCCGTCGGTGGACGACACCGAGAGCGAGAAGAAGCGCGAATCTACTGACGTCTCACTCGAGCCTGTGTCCGCAGATGCAGCTGCCGAGGAGGAGGAGAAGGAACTCGACCCTGTTGCACTGAAGAAGTCGTTTGACATCGCGGCATGGGCTTCGGTCGTCCTCGTGCGCCTTTCTCTTCTGCTGCAAGTCAATGGTCACCAACTGACAGTGCTTGCTGACAGACGCTTGTCATGCTGATCATCATCCCACTGCCGTTGTTCTTCGCGCAGACGGTGTACGGCGTCGGTGGACTGACGGCGTGGGTCGTCATTGGCATGATCTGGGCGTTCTGCTCAGCGATCGCAGTCGTCTTGTACCCACTGTATGAGAGCAGGGCTGCTTTGTCCTTGATCGGCAGGGGTATCATCAAGGTGAGCAGAGCATTCACTTGCGGCTGGCGTCGGGAAGTTTATCGGACGACAGGATGTTTTCGCGAAAGGAAGCGGGAAGTTTGCGCATCCGCACTCGGAAACGACCGCATGATTGAAGGACCAATGCGGTCAGAGACTGCTCCAATGTATCGCTATCATACTCGACCAGGGAGCACCTGCCCCAGATTCGAATAGAGATCAACCTCGCTTGTGACCCCCTTGACAGTCTCAGAAAGAGTATGATACACCTTCGAGGCACCACACCTTTGCATCAGACAACTATCGGGTTCAGATGGGGTTGTCTACATGTCCCAGGTCCAGATGTTAATCGAATCGCGGGTTGCGCCTGAAGACTCGACCAAGAGGTTGTCCTGTACAAGCAGGTCAGACCGAAAGGATCGAGGCACGAAGGAGTCAATACATACCGCGCACGAAGATCCAAGGTTCGCGTTGCCGATCCACCCCGGCTCCCAGTAGACTGAGGTTTGGTCGTTTCAGCACTCCGACTTCCCTCATAAACTGCTATCAACACTCACAGATGCCTTGTCCTAACCCGTTCGGCAAGCCATTCAACACCTGCTCGATGTTCCACGTCCATGTCGACTGTCCCTGACTGGAGATCGCGATGCTCTTCTCCGTGACGCTCCCGCCAGGGCAGCTCACCGGCCAGTTCGTCTCCGCGATGACGATCGGCTTCTTGAACGTGTTCGCCGTGTTGGTGAGCGATGACTGGAGCGCGGCCAGCGTGGCGCGCGAGTCGTAGAAGGGGTAAAAGGAAAAACCCAGAATGTCAACCTGGTCTGCGGAGAGCGCGCCTTGGATGTACACGTTGTCGAAGAACCACGAGATGTCGGACCAGTCCCAGCCGTTTGCGAGGTGGATGAGGATCTTGGGCGACGCGACGGACTTGGCGCCGTTGATTGCGGAATGCAGAAGCTGCGAGACGGGGTTGATGCCGTTCTTGGAGATCTGACCGGTAGGCCACAGCAGGCCGTCGTTGATCTCGTTTCCGACCTTGGGCACAAGTCACTTCAGCGTTGGCTGTGGTAATAGTGAGGATGCGACACAAGCAAAGATCTTACCTGTAAAATATCAATCGGAGTTCCTTGGTCAGAGAACGCTTTGACGACGCTTTGGGTGTATCTGCGCAGAGAGTAGCGATGAGCGGTCATATTTACAACTTAGTATGGTGGATAGGAACGCTTACGACCAGATCTCACTGTTCAGTCCATCCAAGTCAGTAGGCCACCCAGAGGGGATTGCCTGATGAGATGGATCCGCCCCTGTAGCACAATGCCGGTCATCCAGATGTCTATTAGAGTAGGTACCCGATGACTCACAAGTATCGCTGTAATGCAGATCGACGACCAGCGTATGCCCAGCAGCCTTCACGCGCTTCGCGAGTGCAAGGGCATAGTTCAAGCTATACTGGCCCGCGGTCCAGACACGGATGCGAACAGTATTCGCACCGTGGTTCTTGATGATCGTCTCGAACGCAGTGACCTTGCCACCGTCCGTGTACCGGATGCCGGAGTTCTCGACCACAGTCAGCGAGGATATGTCCGCACCCTTGTAGGTCAGCGCATGTGCTAGCACGGCGAATGAGAGCAGGAAGAACGGGAGTAAGCCCATCATGACCCTGCAAAGGCTTCGATCTTGCGTAGGTTAACCAGGGAGGACATGCTGTCGAGACGACGATTATATAGCAGATGGTAAGCCATGGCGAGGGTGTGCATATGTAGCTGTTCGACCTCGTGAACAACGATGATCGCGCGAAGCTTGGATACATACTGGGAAAGATATCGGGCGACGCTGACAACCATCGGAAGGGCCAGAATCTGGGATCGCGGCAGGTGATGAGGCAAAGTCTCTTCCAAGTGGATAAATCCTCCGAGGAATCGTTGCCTGGCGGAAGTCCAGAGAAACCACCTCTGAGGCATTGCGCTATGGCAGCTAACAACCGCCGGCTCCGGCAAAACAGCCAAACCCACCTTGACCCACCCGGCGATTGATCCGCGTATGTCGACGCACATGATTGCATCATGCTGACGCACCAAGGCAAGGCGGACCGGGGTTTCGTCGTCGAAACACATCCATCCGAGGTTACATGCAGACCATCTGTGCAGGGGCATACCGGAGGGGACAGCATACGACAGACGCCGCAAACGGGGTCAGAAGTACAATCGCACCTTGCTACTGCTTGCCGCGAGGTCGGTAGAATGCATCCTGCGAGGCATGACGATCCATTGCGTCCGATAATCCCTACAATCCACTACGAAGTCGTCAACATAGACGGCGCACCGAACTCCCCTGAACCCTCTCTCGGTCGTTTTCTCTCCCGGCCGTCTTCGCGCCTCCCGTCGACATCGCCGTCTTCTGTCTCGCTGGGGTTGAGGTCGAGCTCCATGTCCCACACGGGGCTCGGCGGACGCTTGCGCATGGGTGGCGGACCGGACTCAGGCTCAGGCGAACTGTTCAGGTCAAGCTCGATGTCCCACGTTGGGCTGGGTGCGCGCGGCGCGGGTGGCCGAGGTGCCGGTGGAGGTCGGGGAGGAGCCGGCGCTCGCAGCTCGTCCGCTCCTCGAGCCGGAGTGCCTTCAGCCTCGGAGTCGACTTCTCTAGCTTTGCCCTTGTCGGCTTGGCTTTCAGCAGCTTGCTGACTTGCACGTAGCTGAAGCTGAGTGCTGATGGGGATGGCGCTGGTGCTATTGTTACGGAAAGGCTTGTTGAACGCGTCTTGTATGCGCTTCGCCTTGACCTGTCCGAAGCCGGGCAGATTCTGAAGCTGTTCCGACGACGCGCGCGAGACAGCAGCAAAGCTCTGTTACGCTCGATCATTAGCTTGTCTACGCAGAAGAATGACTGATCTTTACGACTTACTCCAAAAGAGGTACGCAGAGTTTCGACGTCAGTCTTGTTCACCTTGCTGATACTGGTGAGGGCGGTGCGGAGCATTGAGTGGTAGTCCTTGTCGACGCGTTCCTTGATAAGATCAGGTGGTTTGTGCTCGAACTGCTTGTATGTCGAGAGGTAGTAGCCCGCCTCTTCAGCGCTGTAGTGGGCGTAAGTCAGGTGTGGCACCGGCATGGGGTAGAGTATACACTAACTTCCATGCGACCATCACGGTGATTTCGTTGATCAGACATATCTGCATGGAATAGATACATCAGGGGAAGTCTTCCAGCGATACTTGATTACATGCCTTGGTCAATTCACGTATCGGGTCTTGGTGCTCGCTCTGTTGCGCTTGTTCAGCAAGACGTCGAAAGTCGACTACGAGGAGACCGACCACATCACACATCAATAGAAGAACTCGGAGATTGTATGCATGTCCTAGTTTCTCTATTCGTTGGTGGATATATTCGGGATGTAGCCTATGATATCGTAGACTGACATAGTGTTTGCGAGATAGAGCGACATGCGCTGTGATATGAGCGAACGGGATACGCACCTCAAGAACAGCACCCCTGTTGTCCTCCCAACTTGGTAGTCCGCGAGGATATCCCCGAATTCCTTGCCGACGTTTCTGATGCTTTCTAGTACCGGATTTCCTCTCTGCGTAGAAGTCAGCAGCAGTGACGTACGACGAGCCTCCTGGGACATTCGCACCTGACAAGGATTGACAATGATATTGTTCCCGCCTCCTGGTACAACAACTGGGGGTTTGAGCTGCCCACCGGGTTTGCTGGAGCTACTGGCTGTAGCGTTGGAGGACATGACAGGGCGGTACGGAGAAGGATATCTGGTGCGCTGTATACAAGCTAATGGATGTTGGGTGAACGGTGACAAGTTGTTACTCCACGGTGCTGTTGACAAAGATAGTTCTGAGTCTTTCTGACGGCATAAGCGCAAGGTGTAACTTATAAGTCACTTTCTGATCCGTGTCAATGGAACATAAGTACTGACTGATTAGCTTCCTCGCACATAAGTATCTGATTAATACTTTTTAGCGCCTGACGGACGACGCCCGCCCACAACTTCGTCCTCCTCCAGGCCAACTCCAGGCTCCTCCACATCGCCTCGACCGCCCGCGAATCCGGGTGTTTATCCTATATAGCCGAGTCCCTTGGATCGGGTCGTCAACTTGGAACATCCAGCGGCCTCCGGAATTCAGCACCACAATTGGGAATCTACATAAAACGATCCCGGAGGCAAATATTCGTGGTTGACATGGACATGTTGACATGGCCGGGCTGCCAACTTTCGCACCAGTACGGTCCCAAGTTCTCCACGGCCTTCGTCGAGCCAGAATGACTAGTGCTACCGCAATTGTTGCTTAATCCGTGTATATTGGTACCTGGTCGGGGGGACTTGAACAGACTTGAACTCAACTCAAGGCTCAAGCCTGTTCGAGCACCAGCCGTCTCAAGGGCGTCGTTTGTACCAACCCCGCAATCTCGATCTTGATTTTGATGGACAGGACGGGTGAACGTTCACAGTGCTGTTCAACATTCTGCCCCCCTCGGTTTCCTCTTTACCCGTCTCCCGGCGGTGCAGAAGTGTTGTTCGTGGCGTTCCTCCGACATACATAAGTATGTAGTGAACTTGCAGCTAACGCCACCCCAGGTATGACACGGTATTGCCAAGTACTTATCCATGGACGCACAGGCGTAGCCAGTCAATCAGACAGCGACTTTCCTACTCACACTCGCGACCGACGCGACGTCTCCGGATTGCGTCTCCTCGGACCTGAATTCACGCTGTACCGTGCCCCGGTCCGATATGGAGCCTACCGTGTCCCGCCTACGCTCGGCGAGGCTTGGGGTGTTTCAGATGTGTCCACTTATCGGCCGGTTGAATTCCTTGCCCTGCTCTTGAGGCCATCGTCCTGCTCGTTCTGGATTGCGTAGCAACAGACCCTGCGATTGACGATGCCGTACTAGCCCGTATGACGAGAGGAGGTCCCCGGCCCACTAGTGATCGCGCGAGAGCGGTGTCATCTTTTAGTTGATTTGCAGCCCTTTCCTCTCCTTGGGTCGGACGCGGACATACATATAGTACGTCGCCCCTGGATCGCTGCCGCCCCCTTTGCCCGTGATCCTGTCTTTTCCCCGACCGTTTCCCTCTTCCGCCTCTTCACTCAGCTTCAGCCCAAGATGTCTGCGACAGTCGTTTCTCCTCCGGACCCGACAATTGGTGCCATGCTGATCGGAAGTATATTGGGAGCGATGTACGAGTTTCTGCCCATGTCCTCTGTCCCTCTTCTACAACGCTTCGTGTCGTTCAGCGCATATGGATTCACGGCGTCCCAAGGATACATGTATTACAGCCGTAGTCTCAAGGAGCCGCTTCCGGCACGCTTATGGGTGAGTGCAGATCTGGTGTCCGACGTTGAGTGGTATAGGTGGCGTTAACGCAAGTTGCTTTCCCAGGTCTTCATGACATGGTAAGCATGGCATACTACTACCCGTTCCCTCATAGTTGACCCAGAGAACGTCACGGTCTTGCAGGTTGATCGACACTGTGAACACTGCTTTCATGACTCATTTACAGTATCACTACTTCCTGAACAACTATGCCAATCCCGCTGCTTTCATGACGCCTGTGTGGTACGTGCTGCTGCTTTGCTCATAACCTTCTACCGCTTCTGAACCGTCAACAGGTCATTAGTGGTGAGCAATGCATCCTGTTCGTATCGCGCTGGTGATGCTGAGATACGGGGGACTGATAGTCGATGGTGCTACTCACGGTGCGTCACATTCTGCCCTTCATTCTGCGCGAACTGAGGGGTATCGCACAGGCCCTGGTGAGCTTCATGGTCCGCGCGTGCGTAATTCCCCGCCCCACCGCTCGAGTCACTTCGCGACATTGACCCAACGTGCAGCATGTTCATCCGGAGTGTCTACCAGAGTAACGAGTCTCTTCTCTTGTGAGTTGCAACATCCTACTTACCCGTACCCGCAGTGAGCTACGGGAACCCTGTTCCGACCGCGATCCTGGTGCGTACGGTCATGTCCTGCTCTGTAACTCATGTATTGAGCCCCGGATTCTTCAGGGCCTACTATCAACGTTCAACCTCGGTCCGTGTCCCCTCGTAAATGTCGAGGTCATTGTGCTAAATACCTCACCTTTCCACTTTCAGTTTGCGGCGTCCGTGAGCATCCTTGCCTTTCACGGGTAATTCGAATATAACAGCCTCACGTCATTGGTAGTCGCGACCGCGAAGTTCCTCACCATCAAGGATGGTAACTTCCAGACGATCAAGGTGCGTCTGCAGTGACCTGAGCCGCAGGGCCATAGCTGACAAGAGCGGGGATAGGAATACGTCTACCTTGACTTCGCTTCCGCGATCGCCGCCGACGTAGCCGTGGCCGCAGCTCTGTTGGTCTATTTGACAACTCACAAGGGCGGTTCTGTTCGGTCAGTGCCAGTGGCATTCCGCATGATATACATGTGTCTGGAGGTGTCTGACGACAATCACACAGGACGCAATCCACGCTTCAGAAGCTGCAGATGTACATTCTCGGCACCGGTGAGCCGTTGTCACGAAACCATATCCTCGAGAGCGCTGACATGGCCATCCTCTGCAGGTTCGCTGACGGTGTACGTATCTCGTCTCGCCTGAATTCCATGCTTGTTCAGGTCTGAGATGTTCTAATCGCACAGCGTCATCGCCGTTGTTGCGCTAGTCACTGTGAGTGCTGCGGACACTGAGCCACGCGCGTTCTTGGGCTGACTGACCGCTACCCAGTTCATCGCAATGCCTCAAAAGTTCGTTTTCCTCACTCCATTCATGGTCTGGAGCAAGTGTACGTCCGCATTCAGTATATCCCACTTCCCGCCCCTCTGAAAGTTTCCCCATCCCCGCACGTCCCATGCAGTCTACACGAACGCTCTCTTGTCGTCGCTCAACACGGCCAAGCGCGGCCCCGATGCCACCGTCAGCGTCAGCCTGAACAATGTCACCCCGCCGCGGTACCCCGGCCAGCTGTCCGGCTCCAACAACACCAACTCTGGCCAGGTGCGTGCGCTCGGCTTCTCCCAGTCGCAAATTCTGACGAGTGACCTCTTCTGTATTGTGCAGCTCACCACGGGTCCGGAGATTACGATCCAGCGCATCACCGAGAGCGACGAAGATTTCAAGTGAGCACTGCGAGATCAATATGGTCGACTTGGCTTCCCGCTCACGATGACATCTTGTTGACGCTAGGTCGAGCTACCCCCTCGGGAAGGGGCTGTGAGAATCGGCATTCCTCTTCTCAAATGGAACGCTCTCCTGGTGCGCCTCGTCTCTCCGCCCCGTGCGCGCATGGGCGTCATAGACTACATATACAACCTTCGCTGTAATGTGTCACTCGTTTCTTGCTGCAGCGTTTGCGCCCACATCTCGAGCTTCAGACAGCATTCGGTACGGACATCAGAGAGTTAAAGCTTGACGGGCAGCAAGACTGCTCCATCAAATAACGTCGTTCTCTGTGAGCCTGATAAGCTAGCGATACAGTGAGTGTGGGTGGTCGTGTCAGCGTGGTCAAAATAACGTCGTCTTCCCTCGATATCCCTGATTTCTTCGTTCTACAATGCCATCCAACCCTCCGCCCCTAGTGTAGCCGAGTTCCGAGCTGCTGGCACTCGCGCTCGATCGAGTATAGCTCCAGGTCGATCGACTCGCTCGCAATGCCGTACTCCAAACCGCGGGAGGGCGTGAAGCGGGGTACACCGAGCGAGATATGCTGGGAAGGCGGTAGTGGGGGGTCGTCCCAGGTCAGGTCGCTGTCGCCGTGCCGTGCAGCGGCATAGGACTTGAGGTTGAGGATGAGGCGGGAGCCAGCGATGTTCACCATTGCCAGAGCGAAGCTGCATATATCGTGAGCGGACGGGGCAGGAGCCGAGGTGCACTGAGACATACTATCGCGCGAGGCCCAAGAGGTCCGGACCCGCAAGCGCCCAGACCATGAGGGAGAACAGAGAGCAAACTGCGGCTGGTGTCAGAACAAGAAAGGACTGCTCGTAAAGCAGAAGCGACGTGCATGTTACGGCAATGAAATACAGCATTCCTATTGGGAGCAATGATCAGCACGGTACGGACAGCATAGTGTATCAGCTATGTTTCATACCATCACGATACAGAAGGAGGGAAAGAGAAGTCAGCGATTCACGCTGTCCTTGAACGAACATAGCTCTGATGGTGAGCACAAAAAGGAGAGTCTCGAAAACCACGCTGCGCCGCTGTTCAATCCTCTGTATACCCTGCACACACCTGTTGAAGTACGCACCTTGGTAGCCATATGGACCAGATGTAATCCGGCGCCTGGGCAAGCCAACCATATAGCCGTCAACCCTGACGAACGGGAGGTACCAGACAGGGGTTGTAACTGAAGACGTACGCTTCCTACGCATGCATGATGGTATGGGCGGAGATGCGCTGCAATGCGCCCGTCAGTATTGCCCCTTGCTGACATAATGTCGAGAAGACGACGTACCAATGGTGGGTATCAGGGATGCTGTAGTGATCCCAGCAGAAATGGCGAAGTTCAAGCATCCTGCGATCCACAGCAGTTTGCAGACCCATCGTTGGCCGTTGTAGATGGCGTATACGCGCCAGGCTACAATAGCTGGCGTGGCAAATGGACCGTGAGGACCCGCATCCTGCCCGTGGGGAGATACACGCACCATGGATGGAAATGTACGAGGCAATCGTCAAATAGCTCTGCACCACGGTCCACACTTTGCAGAACTTCACGATTCGTCAGAGAGACGTCTCCGCATGGGCAGCATATGCTGCGTACCGTGATAGAAGCTGCCGCATTGCCAAAAGACTCTGCGAAGCCACGATATCAGCATATGGTGAGTTGACACATCGTCAAGAAGCTCACCAAAGATATCCAATGCCAACATGATGGGACTGTTCGAACTCAGTTACCTTCCCGACGCAACGTATCAAACTCGGCGACTCACATGAAATAGCGATTCTGCGTGAGTTGTGAGCGATGACCCATACAACGGAGCAACGAGACTTACGACGAGGAAGATGGTAGAGACGACGCCCTTCCGAGCGCGCCATATCAGAAGAATCTGGAGAGCAGGTGTTGGAGACGGCCGAGCTCTTTGCTCGGATGGATAACGCACCTCATCTGAGAGCTGAGGGAGACATTAGCAGGAGAGCAATGTAGGGATTGTTCACGAGCGTACCGTAACAATATGGTCGTAAAGAAGAGCGGTAAACCCGACAACTGGCATGCGGAAAACGCGTGTGGGGTCAGCACGACTCAGTACACCACCTACAGGGGGGCGCTCCTGGGCACTCACGGGTCATGACGCTATCCCAACAAAACGTGTAAGGGCACGCGCACACTAAAACGCGGGTGCGACTCACTTGACTGCCATGCCATGGAGGAGGAGCGTCTGTAGCGGCTCGTCAAAGGGCACATCCATAGCGGCGGAGGAGGACATCGCGCCAGTCAGCTCTCAGTCATTGACCGGGGTCGGCGGGTGCCCAAAGGCGAGAATACGCAGCGAAGGGCGTGCGGAGGTGTTCGGGACCCAACCGCGCCTCCCTTTGTTTTTATTGTACGGGCTCAGTTCGGTTACGATGGCTTATCACGGTACATGGATGACGGAGGGATTGCGGTGCCGGTCGAGATGGATCATCTTGGTCCAATCTTCGCTGGCCATTCGAATTCGAAGGTCACTGCCCGGTGACTAGGTTGGATTAGGAAGGTTGAACAAATGCTGTCCAGAAGCGGAAGCAAATGCGGACGTGGAGGGACATACGTCTTCCCCCGCCCCATCTAGAGCCGGCTTCCGAGTCCGCGAGGCTCATTAGCACAGGTCGAGTTGGGTTTAGTGCCCCCCGCTGGCCCCCGCTGCTATAATTCCGTCAACCTGAGCTGAACCTCGAGGACGCCCTTAGGGCATATCGCACCGCTCCGCGGGAGCGCAACAAAAGATCCGGGTCAGCCTTTTTGCGCCGATGCGGGTATGGAATCCGACATGGGCGTTGTGGCGCCATATTGTCGAAGCGCAGTGGGTGGGAACTTGGAAGAAAGTACACCTATGTCCGTATCGTGGACTCGGAGCACCATATTCACCGCGCAAGCAGCCATGCAGTGGATGCTGTTGGCATCATCGACGTCGGACCTCGGTGTTCAGTGTTGGTGGATCCAAGGCAACCAGCTTGAGTTACTGACTGATTCGATGTCTATGGGCGCTTGTAGGTAGTACCTAGCGCCCGACCTTGACTGTGCCCATCAGACTCAGAGGCGTGCGTCCCGGCCTCTCAGGACCATGGCTCTCCCCGGCAGCCCCGAGCCTAATACCCGCACGCTTCCCTCGGCTTGGACCACGCTCGATGGCGGGAACGTTATGCACGAAGCCCAGGAGGCCCTTGAGACGTACAAGAAGAAGGATGCGAACAAAGGTGCGATAGTCACCATCCTGACCACGTCCGTTCACTGAGACTGATACATTCTGCCTGAACTGTCGTCCGACTGGCGGGTGTCACTGACCCAACGCTATGTATCTCCCTGCTCTTGTTGCGCTCGTGATAGTCGTCGTGCGGTTTAAGGCTGTCGGAAACGCACCGATCATGAAGCAGAACTTCTACAAGATCACCGCGTCGAACAGGTTCCAAGCCGTCATCCAATTCTTGAGGAAGGAGCTTGGTTGGAAACAAGGGGATCCATTGGTGAGTCTATGGTGTTCGCTTGCGCCCTGCGTGCAGCTTGGAACGGCTCTGACAGTACCGGCCTCTAGTTCACTTACATCAATCTCGCGTTCTCCCCAGCTCCAGACGACACTGTCGCCAACTTGTTCAAGGTGAGTTGTTCATATTTGGCTAGGATATCACTGGGGTGCTCAGGAGTTGCCAGTCTTTCTCGACGGATGGACACCTGATAGTCAACTACAGGTGCGTGCCCCATCTGTTCACGCTTGCTGTACTGACGAAGATGTCACATATAGTACAACTGCAGCTTGGGGTTAACTGTCGCAGCCAGACAGCATTCTATCTTTCCTCGTCGATCTATACTGTATAGCCGCTGTTATCATGTCTCGGGACGTCGTTTGTATGATATGGGCAAGAGACTACGGGGAGGCGCGGATGCTTGACATGATATCATTCGGTGAGTCGACCGCAGTGAACTCCTGGACACCCCACCGTCAGTCGCAATACCTCGCAATCGATGTCCATCCCACGCAATCCGCCATCACTCATACGGCCTCGCTTGATCGCGTTGGCAAGCGTTGCATTGGTATTCAATCGAGTTGGTCGACTCTCGCCTTGACCATCGGACCACTTCCACTTCCCCACCCTACATGGCACTGTATGTGGCTTCTCAATCGCAACCGAGCTGAACTGACGTACTTCGCGAACGCCCAGGAGGTCGACAGAGGATACGCCGTTTTCGCACTCGTCTGGCAGGAAGTCGAACGGTCCGCCGTTCACGAATGGGCTCAAGTAAATGTTCTTCTCGTTTACGCCTGGCGCGGACGGCGTTGGAGGCACCTTCGAACGTTCATACCAGGTCCATAGCGCTACGGAAGGATGGTTTGGCATCAGAGGAAGACCAATCGACGACATCTACAGTACACCATAAACATACAACACATGCACAGACGAACCGATCGGCGGCCCGCTATAGATCTACAAGGGAATACATAGAGCACACGGTATACACGGCGAATACTTCTCTTCATGTCTCTTGCGCTTATGCCGTTCCATAGCTGGGCCATCTCCCCTTCCGTGGCGACGGTTTGAGAGGTATCCCCTCACCCGTCTCCTCCTCCGATGCGAAGTTCACCATGGTGTCCTCCTCTCCCTCCCCGAAGTCCTCGCCCATTTCGAAGTCCTCGTACGCCCAGCGCAGGAGTACTCTCTCCCCGACGCGCCACCGTCCCAGCCGCGGATGCGCCTTCACGAAGCGTGTCACGTACTGCCGCACCCGCGCCGGCGGGTGCCACGCAAGGTACGCCAAGGTTACGACGGCGGTGCAGGAGGAGAGCAGGAGGACCATCATAGAGCGTGCTGTGCGCCTCGAGAAAGGATCTCCGTCGACGAGCTCCTCAGGCTCGCCGTCGTCGGGAGATTCGTCGTCTGGTGGGGGCAACGTCTCGTCTTCGTCGGAATCCTGAGACGGCTCAGGACGGTCTGTGGGAGGCTGCGGCTTCGCCCGCATGCTGCCACAAGCGTGTCGGGTGCGCCATTGGAAGGTGTGCGTGCCGTTCCATGTCCAGATGTAGGTTGGTGCTGTGGGCTCATCCACACTTCTGTCGCAGACAAACTGGAAGTCCGCCTTCTGTGCTCCGTAGACGTAATATCCGCCGTGCAGACGGATATGTAGGGCGGGCTCTGTGCAGGCGCAGAGTCAGCATCGTGTCGATCCCCGGTAGTAACATCGTAGCTAACTATCTGGATTATTGCGAGGAGCGACGAATTGCGCCGTTATGTTCACGCCAGGGCGGTATCCGGTCACGTTCGGAAGGTGCATCGCGCCTGCGACGGGAACGACTTGCAATACCCGTGCCTCTTCATCTTCATGACGGGGGCGGCGGTTCGATACTGTCATGCCGATCCCGCGTTATGCCGCGTTGGAAGCAATGGAGGTTAGACAACGCACCCGTCTGGCAAATCCATGTCCCATCTGGACACTGTGGTTCAAAGCGTCAAGTCAATGTCATGCCGTGGGACATGGAAGCAAGCGAACGCCGTGGCAGCGCACGGAGAGAAAGAACACACGACCTGTCTACGAACCTGTTCATGTCCCGGCAAAGCATCGTCCCTCTTCAGCGGCGCCCGCAAATCAATCCGGTACGACGTCTTCGTGACCGTCGGCGGCGTTCTTCGCTCAAACTCCACCTTCCAACCTCCATCGTTCCCGTCCAAGACCGGGCACAAGTCGAAATTAACATCTCCAATGCTGAAAGCGCACTGCTCTACCAGATTCTTCAGCCACCGTGTCCTGACGCCTCGCGTCGGGTCCGCAGCCCAGATAAAATGCACGGGGAGCACCAGGAGAGCGAGTGCTGCGAGTAGGAACATGGCAGGAGGACGCAAGAGCACCGATCTCACGCTTCACTGATGACCAAGGGAGACCCCCATGAGAGGCTGAGCTCGAGGAACGGGCGTGGAGCGTCATGGATATGCTATCTGGGTCACCGGACCGCATGAGATACCCACCTGGAGAGCCGCTGCTCCCGGCTTCGACTCGGAGGAATTGCAATCTGCAGAATCCGCAGTAAAGTATCCGAAGAATTGGTTGTGTAGCCACAGACTCAGCACATGCCGAACGGTAGATGTCGAGGACGATTCAGAAGAGCTCCCGAACACCCAGTACTCAGGCGCCTGGCGCGCGGGACCTGAGCATGGCGTTCGTCCTCGGTCGCCGCAGTCAATAATGTCTGTCGAGATCGTTCGCATCATCCACGATCCGGACAGGAGTGGAGGAGCTACCACGCTCTCAAGATTCAGTATAAATACTAGTAGCTATTCGTGAGTAGGTATTATGTATGTATCCTTTTTATACAAGTACTAGATCATAACCGACACGGAGACAACGAACACGGAGATGAGGGCACGAGCGTCCAGAGCAGCACATTCATGTATGATGTATCTAGTCGAACATACCCATCTACTGAGCGAACGCCGTCGCGAGGAACTGCTCAATCTGCTTCTTGTGGATCAACTTGCTGCCAGTCGCAACAGAGCTCGTGGGCTCGCGGCCCGCGTAGAGCGGGTACTTGCCCTTGTGGTGCTGCGTCTCGTTGGCGGCGGTGAGGATGCGGGGCGCGACGTAGCTCCACGCGCCGTTGTTGAGCGGCTCCTCCTGGCACCAGAGGATGTCGGCATTGGGGTACTTGTCGAGGTGAGGCGTGAGCTATGGGCAGAGTTTCAGTACAGGAACCATGTTTAAGAACACAGAACGAGTGCTCACCAGATCATACGGGAAGGGAGAGATCTGCTCGACCCTGCTAATCACTACGTCGTTGATGCCCTTCTCCTCACGCTCCTGAAGGAGGGCGTGGTAGACCTGACCTGCACGGACTGTCAGATACAAACCGCGGAAGCCCGAGATAACATGGATACGTACCAGAGCACAGAATGTGCCGGCGAACGTTCTCAGGTGCGACGAGGTTCTCCGGGTGGGGGTCGGGGAGGTAGCGCTGGAAGGACGTCTCGCCGACCATCTCCGACAGGTCAGAGCGCGCCCTCGGGTGACGGAGAAGCGACTTCGAGAAGAAGACCACGAGCGGCTTGCGGAAGTCACGGTGGATCTGGCGACGGAGGACATGGAACTGCAGGACACGGGTGAGCTCTGACGTTCATACACATGAGAGCAGTTGTACGTACATAGTTGGCAGGGGTGGTCGGGTACACGATCTGCATGTTGCAATCCTGGTGCTGGCGCTCTATCTTCTCCGGCGAGGGGAAGATATGCGGGTGATCGTCACAGAGCTGCAAGAAGCGCTCGAGACGTCCGCTGGAGTGCTCGGGGCCCTGACCATCGAAACCGTGCGGCAGGTTCACTACGAGACCGGTGCGTTGGAGCCACTTCCGCTCGCCAGACGCGATGAACTGGTCGATGATGCATTGCGCGTTATTCGCAAAGTCACCGAACTGCGCCTCCCAGATGGTCAGCGCGTCGGGTGAGACGAGCGAGTAACCGAGCTCGAAGCCAAGGGCACCGAATTCGGAGAGGGACGAGTTGCAGACTACGAAGCGCGCCTGGTTGGAACCGAGGTCGTTGAGCGGCACGTACTGCTGCTCGTTCTCCTGGTCGTGGATAACGGCGTGACGCTGCGAGAACGTACCACGCTCCACGTCCTGACCGGACACGCGGACGTGCACCTTCTCAAGCGCGAGAGACCCAAAGGCAAGGGCCTCGGCGGTCGCCCAGTCGATGTTCTGACCCTCCTCGATAGTCTTGCCGCGGTTCGTCAGGATACGGGCGAGGTTGCGATGAGGGTGGAAGCCGTTAGGGAACGAGGAGATGACCTTGCCAATATGCTTCAGGACCTCCTCATCGGCACCAGTGGGGCGGGTGGGTAGGGTCTTCTCTGCAAGCTCCTTCGGCGAGGGGAAGCCAGGCCATGACGCCGAGAGCCACTCCTTGCTGGAAGGAACATAGTCCTTCGCACCTGCAGCAGCCTTCTCGAGCATACCCCATACCCACTTCTTGTGCTCATCGATGTCCTTCTCGGTGAACGTACCACGGCCGACGAGGAACTCGGTGTACTTCTGGAGGGTAGTGGGCTGCTTCTCAATCGCCTTGTACATACGCGGCTGCGTGAAGCTCGGCTGGTCGGTCTCGTTGTGGCCATGACGACGGTAGCAGACGATGTCGATGACGACATCCTTCTTCCACTTGGCGCGCCAGTCGGCCGCGAGCTGACAGACGAAGTTAACCGCCTCAACGTTGTCACCGTTGACATGGAAGATGGGTGCGTCAATGGCCTTCGCGATATCGGACGGGTAAGGGGTCGAGCGCGAGAAGCGAGGATCGGTCGTGAAACCAATCTGGTTGTTGACGATCAGGTGAATAGTGCCTCCAGTGCCGTAGTTGGGAAGGTTGTGGAAGCCCATCGTCTCGTACACGACACCCTGGCCAGCGAACGCGGCATCGCCGTGGAGCAACACGCCCATTGCGGTATCGTGGTTCTTCTCGTCATGCTCGAAGTGCTGGAGAGCTCGCGTCTTGCCGAGGACAACGGGATCCTCCGCCTCCAAGTGCGACGGGTTCGCGACGAGGGACAGCGCGACCTTCTTACCGGAGGGCGTCGGCCGTACGTAGTTGGCGCCCAGATGGTACTTGACGTCACCGGCAGGGAAATCGTCGTCCTCAGTAGTCCCGGAGAACTCGTTCAAGATAGCCTCGATGGGTTTCCGGATAACGTTCGCCAGGACGTTGAGGCGGCCACGGTGAGGCATACCCATCGTGACGTGCTTGACTCCGTGCTCGACCGAGCGGTCAATGAGAGCCTTCATACCGGGAATGAGGGCCTCACAACCCTCGAGACCGAAACGCTTCTCGTTCGGGTACTTGCTCGCGATGAACTTCTCGAACGAATCGGACCAGATGAGGCGGTCCAACACCATACGCTTCTCCTCCACGGTGTAGTTCCACGGCTTCGGGATCTCGACGCGTTCCCGGATCCAGTCGCACTGCTCCTTGTCGGGGATGTGGACGTACTGGATACCAATGGCACCGCCTGCAGATGCGTCAGAGATGCGAGACTACTAGGGGTAGGGGTCGCAAGAACTGAAACTCACAGTATATGCGCTTGCAGACTTTGATGATCTCCCCCAATGACATCGTTTTCTTATCCTCGGTAGCGAAATGGGGCAGGATACCAGGACCAAGCGTGATTTGCTTGTCCAGGTCGCGCTCAGTGAAGCCATAGCGGCTCAACTCGAGCTCAGGCGGGTGTACCGGGTTGAGATCGGGGTCGAGGATGCCAAGCGGGTCCAGATCGGCAACGTGGTGACCGCGCACTTGGTATGCGCGAACGAGCAATTGAACCTATGGGGTACGCAGCGCGTCAACGTGGTGAGATCCCTGAGCGGAGTCCTGCGACGTACCTTCAAGTGATCGTCGAGCTCCGAGCCTCCACTTGCGTACAGAGCAGGTGCACCGTCGGCGGGGGTGGGGACGAGACTGGGTGGGGGTTGAAAAGCCTTGTGACTAGGCAGGCCCTTGTCCATGCCAGAAAAATAGACATCCCAGGACGCGTGAACAGACTTGGGATCCTGTCGCCAGAGTCTGTACATCTCCTCGACGTAGTACGTGTTCGTGCCATTCGCGAAGGGGTCGTTAGGAGAGGGAGGCTGCGCGGTCGCAAGCGAGCGGACGAAGGGCTGCACGCCGTAGCGGTAGCGCGACCCGTGCAGGGCCTGCACGACACGGGGGAGACGGGCGAGCCTGTGCATCGCTAGAGGGCCTGCTAGACGTCGCTCGTGGTGGTGGAAAGGAAAGAAGGTGGGCGGGGGTCGAGGTCGACGACGTGGACGAGTGGAAGGCTGATGACGAGCTGCGTCCGTTTTTGGGAGGATCGCATTCGGTGCACTGCGCCGACGCGATCAGCTCTTCGGACAACCGGCGTTTACATGTTCCGCTGACTTCCGCTGCTCCCCGTCCTCTCTCCGACGGCGAATTACAATCAATTCGCTGATTGGTTGGGATAGTATGTACAGACGTCATGCTACACGAAGAACACATCTAGAGATACAGAACTACGTACAGTACATCGAGCTTTGAGCGGACGAAAGAAAAGAACAGAAGAACACAGAATCACGTTCCGACGAGCCAAGACAAACGCACAGACAAGTTCCGGGTCCGAGCGACGGGCTTGCGACCAGCCGACAGCGACGCTTACAGAGCCATGGCGATGCCGATGAGCGTCGGCCAGAAGATGAACACGCTTTGGAACTTGAGATACTCCAGGTTGACAGTGGGTCGCTTCCGAATGCCTGCAGCAGCCGCGCCAGATTGCAGTTGACCAGGACCTCGCATGCGTGAGTGGAAGCCTTCGTCTTCGAGCGTCGACTCCGAAGGCGCTGTCCCTGAAGGAGAGAGGGTGGACGGAGTAGGCTTGAGCGCAGAGACAATCGTGGATTCCGGGAGAACGAGAGTGAGCATGGGCGTGACGTAGACGACGTTCGGGTCGGTGTTGTTGTTGTCGGTAGTCGACGGTCCGCCGAACGGATACAGATTCGTCATGCCTGTTATGGTGAAATCCGCAGTGTAGACTGTAATGGAGGGATCCTCGCAGATAATCCGGATGTGGCTGCATACAGGTTTAGTGATCGATTATGTGTACCTGAGGAGCACGCACTAGTCTGAGCCGTTGTGCAACCACGAAGGGGAGATCCACACATCTTGCGAGAGGCTTGAGGGTTCGATCAAGTCGGCGAGAGTCGCTATGTGCGTCTAGAACACCGAATAGATGAAAAGCAATCAGAGTCAACATGAGGCCTGAGGGATAACACTCGCCCGACTTCTCGCAAGCGTGATGACTGTGACCGACAGACTGCGCGAGACTATTATGTCCTTTGCACAGTCTAGGTGCACAGAGCACACAGGAAAAACGCGGCGAGCATAATAAATATGCAGTAAGTTCTCTCAAGAGCTCCGCAAGATTTCGCAGCTTGTTCAAGACAGTGTATAGACCGGACCTCCGCTTCCAAATGTTCAGCGAACATTCGGTCTCGGAGGCAGCGCAAACCCAAAGAGCGTGAACCTCCGGACCACGGCCAGAAATGTGTGCTCAAGGAGGTCTCCGCCCAGGCTCTAAGAGGAACAGCGAAAGTATTGAAGACGCACCTCGAAGACATAGAGATCAATCTTGAGGAGACCCATGTCTTGCACGGAAGGTTCCGTTCCGTCGTCCATCCATTCCACCGTGTTCATACGTCCAGCATTGAAAACGGTGTCAGAATAGGGGGTTGTTGGGTAGATGTTCGCAGACACGAGCGAGGCGACGAGAAGCGCAACACCGAGCAACTGCAAGTGAGTAGTGAAGAACATGCCCTCCAGTTCAGCGGAGAATAGTGTCACAACCAATCGCGGGACGAGAGAGGTAGGCAGCTCCGCGTGTACCAAGCAGATAATGATGCAAGATGCCGTAGAGCGGGACGTTGTGAGTCCAAACTAGAGATGGTGAGGGAGGGAAGTGAACCACCGAGTCGCGATCGCGTTCAGTAGTGAACGCGTTCAAGCGCCCAGCTCGCGCGCTGGCCTGCGACCCGTAACTTGCGTACGGTATCTACATGGGGGACATCACACTTTAGCGACCTGTGCACGCGCTGATGGTCACTGAGAGATTGAGGATGACTAGCAGGTTGATAGAGCAAGGGGGATCAGACAGAGGAGATATGATGGACATGTAGGCGTCGGACTCGAGGCGTCGCGCGCGCGGTGGCTGAAATCGCGAAGACACGGCTTGACAACTCTCCTCGACGACCTCACTGTTCGACGCACGATAGTAATGCTCATGAACATCTGAAATTGGCTGTAACTCTGGTAGCTTAGCCCGGCTTACACCATGCTCCGTACTCTCTTTACTCCCCTGAGCGCACGCTTCTCGCTGCCTTCTCCGCTATCCCCTCGACAACAAGCCGCTGAAGTGCCCAGCGACCCTGATGAGATTGACCCGGAGGACTTTGCAAGAGATGTGCTCGTGGAGCTCATGCGTAATGCCACGGAGAGGCTCAGAACGGCGGACACGCTGTCCGAGCGGATAGAGGTATGTCTGTCAGTGTCTCACATGCAGGCCCGGCTGGTGACGCGAGACAGGTGTTGACCGAAATCCACAAAATCATGCTCCAAGACGCATGCACGAAGGATGTGTTCAGGGAAATGGACGGATTCCTGGTGCTCATGAGCGTGCTGTCTACCATTCACCCGACATTCTCCCAGGAGACGGGAAACGAGGCTGCTGGACCAGAACTCCTCGAGGCGACCCGTCTTGTCTTTCTTATCCTCTCGGAGGCCCTTCACAAGCATAATGAGAACGTTCAATACTTCAAGGTACGTCCATTCAGTTTCTCGCGCATCCACGCGCTCTCATGTGTCGCTCCTGCAGACTACGGTGGGACTGGAATCCTTCTCGCAAGCCACGCTCGCCCTTGTTACCGACGCGCGAACCGTGAAACAGACTATGAGCTTCCTGGCCTGTCTCGCTCTTCACAACTTCGCATGGAGCCGGTTCTTCCTGCACATGACTGGCGCGGACCACGCGACCGTGGACAAGAAGTTCCAGGACTTCTCGCAGCACCTCGGGCTCATCCACGTCCCTGAGGCCTTGCAGGTCCTCTACAATGCTGCTACTCTTCCGGGAAGAGACGATCCGGTGTTGCGTTACATGGGCACCAAGCTGCTCGAACGCTTGGCTCTGCATAAGCACAGGAACCAGTGTGTGCTCAGTAGTCTGGGATTCGTCAGGTCACTCTTCGAGAGACTGTGTAGTGGGACGACATTGCCAAAACCCGAACGACAGGTCGTCCAGAAGTTGCTCAAGCGACTCTTGGACCACAATGTTGAGACGGCGGACGCGAGGCTTATGTTCCAGCGCGCGATTCGAAAGGACGATACGCTTGACCCTGACGTGCTCGAGGTTCTCCGTGCTGGAATGAAAGTGAAGTGGCCTGAGCACTTTTCCTTCGAGTCTCCGGCTGCGCTTCGCATCACGAGAAACGGCACACGAGCACTGCCGTCCACAGGGTTTACGTTCATGGTACGTGTAATAATAACTGTGGCTGTCGAGATTCGATATGAACTCACATGCTGCGCAGATCTGGTTGTGGATTGAACAAGTGCCTAGAGACAAGACACATAACCTCTTTTCGATATCAGCCGGCGACCGTGACATCTTCTCGCTTAAAATTCGACCTGATGGCAATCTGGATTGCGAGAGCACGGGAAACAAAGATCCTGGTGTGCTGAAGGCTCGTCTCGCCAAGGGTCGCTGGACGCATCTCTCCCTGATGCATTACCCCCACCGAGGTTCCAAGCCAACAATCCGTAAGTGCCGCGATGTGGCTGCATGACTGCTGTATTGAGTGCTGATGGAACGTAGGTTTATTCGTTGACGGAACGATGGTCGACTCTCTTCAATGGCTATATCCTCGCGGAGATGCCAACGTGGACCGCCCGTACATCATCGGGGACAGCTCTTCTGGCGCAGTGCTCAATTGGTGTATCGCGTCTGCCTACCTTTTCTCTCAGCCTCTCCGTGAGTAGCACGGTTGATGCTCCTCCTACTGCTCACTAACTCCGTTGACTCTACGAACAGTGGACGAGCTCCCCCGAATTATCCACGACCTTGGTCCCCGCTACGTGTCGCGCTTCCAAGCTGCTGACCTCATTCGTTTCCTCACCTACGAAGCCGCAACTGCACTCAATATCCATCTATATGCGCGCGCGGAACAGGCGAGGGGCTCCGCCGCGGAAGTGAAGAGCTTGATCAACTCGTTCAAGAATGGGCTGGGCGTAAGCGAGTCCAGCATCATCTTCGCTATCTCCCCTGCCACCACAGCGTTTGAGAACAAGGAGACGGGAGACCTGAATGACGCCGCTATGGACTCTGACGTCTTCTTAGCGCGATGTAATGGTCTTGACCTGGCGATGTGGGAAATTGGCGGAGCTGCTGTGGCCCTGCGGCTGGTCCAGCTTGCACAAAACGCTCATGAAGTGTCACGAGCATTGGGTGTTCTTACCGACGGTCTTCGGAACAGCTGGCAGAACTCGGAGGACATGGAGCAGTTGCGTAAGTACCCTCGGTGTGTATGGTTATCAATGGTCCTGTTTCTGACTATGAACAGGTGGATATGACATCCTTGCCGACATCTTGCGTAAGAAGTGCAACTTGATCAACATGACTGGGTTCGAGACCTTGTTCGAGTTCATGGGCATGAACTTCCGTTCCCCTGAGTGAGCCCCTTTGGTTATGCATGCATGCTCGCTGCTCACCGCTTGCGAAGTCACTCCACAATCGTCAATACCGTAGCATACCGCGCAATTGCTCTCGACTTCCAGCTGTGGTCTCGGACTCGTCGTGAGATACAGCTCGTGCACATAGAGCACTTCGCAACGCTCTTGGATGCCAGCAGGCACAAACGGTTCAACATAAAACAACGCCTGAGCAAGATGGGAGTCGTCCGGAAGTTGCTGTTCGTGCTGCAGACGGACTGGTACCCGAACGATTTGTTTCCATTCCTCCTGGATACGCTGAAGGTTGTAGCAGAGGCCAACTTTTCCATCGATGATGCAATCCGACCTATTGTCTCATACCTTGCCGCCAATCTGCATGATGGTAAGTCTCTGTGCTACATAAGGATTGTGCGCTGGCTGATATAACGCACAGCTAGCGGTAATGGTGCTAGTTCCCCTCGTTCCATCATTTCCCGCATCGACCACCAGAATGCACAATACAAGGCCGAGCAGGTATTCAAGATGTTCGTCACGATCCTCGACGACCCGAGCATGTTCAACAAGTTTACCGCCTCACTACCTCTCACTCGCATATGCCTTCTGCTCCTCGGAGATCGCCCCTCACCGCTCACGGCGACGCTTGTGCTGCGGATGATATCCACCGCGCTGGGCGTCTCGACGTCCTTCAGTCGGAAGTTCGAGCTGGTCAGCGGATGGAACGTTCTCAAGTTGGTCCTCCCATTCGCGTGGGATGCTACGGTACAAGATGCTGCGTTCGATGTCTTGCTCGGCCGCAGCCGAGACAAGAGGGAGATTGTACCTACTGTAATTTGCCCTCACATCGTGCCCGCGATCTTCTCGTCGCTGAAGATGGGTCTAGACAACAGCAGGGTGTCCGATGATTCTCAAGGTATGTATCTACCGCTGATGCCTACGCATAGTATTGGTCATGACATTATCCACTGCCCTAGTGCGCACCACTGCTACGGCAAATGTGGAACACTTGCTCGAGACACTCATCGATACGCACTCGACTAGTCCGACGTTCCGCGAGGTCTTCCGTTCCCATGCGGTGACTCAGTCCTTCATTGATGCCTACAAGATGTACTCGACTTCGGTGGCTTACTCCCCAGAGATTGACCAGAGTACTGTCCGCGTCCTCGAGAAGCTCTCCCATCTTGGCTTGAGTATTGCCCTCGATAATGCTGTGGCTGTGACACAGAAGCAAGAGGTATGTCTGCCACGCGTCTTGCGTCTCAAGTTGACCCATGTCTTTCAGATCATGGACGTTCTGCAAGCGGCCGAGAGCGTCCTCAACCCGCGCGCCACCCAGGAGACAAGCGTCGATCCTGCAGCTGTCGTGGGTACGAAGGCTCGACGGCGGCGGATGGCATCCGTTCGTCTGAGCATGCAACTTGGAGAAAGTGCGGTCAAACGCTCCATCGTCCGCATACACGAGTGGCGCAAGTCTGTGGTCATGACCGAGAGGAAGAGGTTGCGGAAGACCGCGCTAGACCTGTAAACCTCTATTTCAATTCCTGCGTGGCGGGATGCTTATCAGCTTTCATAGGCGCGAGCACAACCGGCAGATCGCTGCTCTGACAGAGTGGTCGACGGTTCTTACGACTGAACGTGGTCTGTGGGCGAAGGCCGATGCAGTACCACGGTGGCGTCTTGACGAGACGGAGGGCCCTTATCGAGTCAGGTCCGTATATGCGCGTTCTGTACATGACCTCTGGCTTACCGAGCGCAGGAAGAAGCTGGAGCCCGACGTAGAGAAGATGCCGAACTCAAAGGTCGATCAACAGCAAATCGGCGACATGCAGTCGCTCGATGTTGATACTCAATCCATCATGCAGATCGAGGTCCCACCATGGTCGGAGTCATACGACCTTGCGTCGACCGAGGTGGACGGTAAGCTCGTCCCAGTGTCCGCGTCTGACACTGCTGACCTACCCCCCTACAGAGCTTGGCGAAGAGATCGTCGAGGACAAGCATCGGCGAGTCAGACACGAGCTTGAGCCTGGTGACGTCATCGAGGCCGTCAAGAATGTTGCACGAATCTCTGGTGTGGACTCCTCTCGTGAGCACTATCTTGCATCGCGTATTTTTCACAATGCTAATGTGGGATGTCCAGCTGGGTTGCTGATCTTCGGCCGCAGTCATCTCTATCTGCTAGACGGGCTGGTAGAGAACGACGATGGCGAAGTAATCGATGCGCACGACGCCCCCAGGAAACTTTTCTTTGTTCCAGGCAGCATCATGGACCTTGATCATCATCAGAGAGCCCAGCGATGGTGAGTCTCAAATGAGTCGATCATCATTCTGGTGATAATGGACGTGGCCCCGATTATGTAGGCCGCACGACCATATAATGAACTTCAGTGACCGCACTTTCTTGTTCCGCGACGTTGGGTGAGTCCGTTCCGTTCACTGCGGTCAAGACATGTCTGACGTCCCTACCTAGCCTTGAGATCTACTTCCGGGACAGTAGATCGCTTCTCGTGGTGTTTGTGGATCGCAAACAAAGACGGGAGATCACGTCGAGGCTGTCACACATCATCGGTCGAATAGTTGGAGATCCTGGCAGTGCTGGTTTGCTCAAGTCGCCGTTTACTGGGAAACTCAGTGCGAAGGTGTCATCATCCTTTGGTGCGAAAATGCTCTCCGGCTTCAGCTCCGACGAACTCTCCATTGCCCAGAGGAAATGGCAGTCGCGTGAGATCTCGAACGTAAGTTATCCGACTGTTGACTGCGTGATGTTGTTACTGATGGTCCCTCAGTTCACGTATCTAAGTATCCTGAACCAGGTATCTGGTCGCACCCCGAGCGATGCCACCCAATACCCGGTGTTCCGTGAGTAACACGATCTATCCTAGACGATTTGCCCCTTGCTAATGCGCAACTCGCCCTAGCTTGGGTCCTTAGTGATTATGTCTCAAGCAAACTTGACTTCTCGAAACCAGAGACCTTCCGAGTGTACGTGATGCCTTGGACTTCGTCATGCGACTGTGCTGAAGATTACCCTTAAGCCTCACCTTGCCCATGGGTGCCCTCACCGAGGCTCGACGAGATGCCGCGCGCTCTCGCTACGACAACCTGCAGAGCGTCGGAGAGAAACCCTTCCACTATGGTACACACTTCAGCTCTTCGATGATTGTCTGCCACTTCTTGATCCGCATGGAGCCGTTCACGCATATGTTCAAGACACTTCAGGTCTGTGCATGAGTAGCTGACGATTGAAATAAACACACTCACGGGTTGCAACAGGGTGGCGACTGGGATCTGCCAGATCGACTTTTCATGTGAGTCCTGTGCGTGCGATGGGGCAGTGAATCTTGGCTGAGCCACCGTCAGCGATATCAAGAGGGCATACTCGTCAGCATCCCAAGACATCCGAGGCGATGTCCGCGAACTGATTCCTGAGTTCTTCTCATGTCCGGAGTAAGTCTTGTGCAATGCATCATTGGCGGCGCTGTCTGACTTCGTTTGAGGTTCCTTGAGAACTCTCAAAATCTCGACTTCGGCGTGCAGCAGAACACCGGCGAGAAGATACATGACGTGAAGCTACCTCCCTGGGCAAAGAACGATCCCCTGCTTTTCATCGTGCTTCATCGCAAGGTTGGACAGATCCTCCGAGTTATGCCTAGTGGGCCCTGACCTGATCCTGATGCAGGCTCTTGAGAGTGACTACGTCAGCGAGCACCTCCCAGCGTGGATAGACCTGATATGGGGCTGCAAGCAAGGAGACCCAGACTCCTACAACGTTTTCCACCCACTCAGTTACGAAGGCGCTATTGGTGAGTTATAGGCCGCTGCTGCCCTGCTATGTGTTCTGTCTCCTCATCCATACACTCGTCCAGACCTCGACGCAATCACGGATGATCTTGAACGCGAAGCCACAGTCGGCATCATTCATAACTGTTCGTGTCCTCTGCATAGGAGAACATCGACTATTCAACTGATATACCGTATGTAGTTGGCCAGACACCACGCAAGATCTTCGGTCATCCACACCCATCTCGTCATATGCATGGCAACTCCGCGCTCCCGCTTGGTATCATCTATGGGATTGCGGAAGATTACCATCTCTTGACTCAGGGTTCCAGGCCTCTGAAAGGTTTGTTGCCCTTAGTTTCACCCAGGAGTATCAATTGACCATAATGTGTCGTTAGATCTTGGCTCTGAGCAGCCAGTACAAGAGCTGGTGTTGGATCTGATCGGCCAGCAGGTCATCCCATGTGCAGAAGGCTCACTTTGTGTTCCTTCGAGGCCCCATGAAGGAATACTCTGGGATGATGGGCCTGCGTCCACCGGTACGCTGAAGGTCATCGTTGATCGGAAAGTGAGTATCACCGAGCTCATACGGTGGTATCCTTGATCCGAGCTGTTATAGGTCTCGCAAGTGGTAGAGTCGGCGTTCTGCTCCTGCGCCACCTTCGCGGATACGGACACACTTGTCACTGGTTCCACGGACAACATGGTGCGATTATGGCACGTCACCCGGAACGATAGGAGTCGCGAGCAGCCGGTATCTCTCCAACTGACCCATCTGATGCGCGGACACACTGCACGCGTCAGCTGTATCGCAGCCTCACGAGCGTGGTCGCTCATTGTTAGCGGCTCGAAGGACGGGAGCGCAGCGATATGGGATCTAAACCGAGGCGCGTACACGCGCTCAATCTGGCATGGCTCTGGGCCATCTGCAGAGATTCACCTGGTAGCTATCTACGAGAGCACGGTAAGTCCC
Organism: Cerioporus squamosus; assembly: GCA_022592435.1. Lineage (NCBI taxonomy): Eukaryota > Fungi > Basidiomycota > Agaricomycetes > Polyporales > Polyporaceae > Cerioporus > Cerioporus squamosus. Next base: position 274,132 of record JABYQS010000025.1, read on the forward strand.
TGAACCCCATCAAACTGCCAGTCGCACCTGACATCGTGCTAGGGTTACATCGCGACCTGTTCACGAGATCGACTGTGGCTTCATACCATCAACGCTCGACCGATCGTTTCGCTAGATCTTACAGACACCGCTCCATCACCATTATATCCTCCCATCACATCTATCGCTTTCCTCGAACGCGACTACGCCCGTACAGATCTCATCGCCACAGGAGGTCCCGACGGTACCATAACTCTACGGACGTGGAACACTAACAGCACCCCGGAGGGCGAAAAGGCGCGATGGGAGTTCGTTACGCTCAAGACGCTCAAAGTGAAATCCGAGAGTCGGTTCCGGAGCTCGATACCATGCGTTACGGCCCTGAGATTTGTTGGGTACGTACAGTACGCTTTGATCCCCGACGTTCCCTCACCGAGCATAATGCAGCGAATCACTCTACCATGGTGAAGATACAGGTAAACTATATGGATGGGAACTACCGGATTAGACTCTTTACTCCGCTTTCGTGCTGTCAGCCACTTCACGCATATGTACCATACGGATCTACCCATATCTATACCCAGATAATAGTACTCTAAGCCTACACTTCATGTCCTGGGACTACCGTTTTCAGTCGGTCTCGAATGGTGAGCGAAGTTGATGCTATCTGACCAGTGTAGCTCGTGCTGATCTTTCTACCAGGAGGATGGTATGCGTCTGCAGGTGTCGCTGACTCTGCATCTAATAGCTCTCTGTCCGACGCACCGGGTGCGGCCCGGTCTAGCACATCTCTTGTCGCGTGCGATATCAGTATGTGCTTCCCCTGAACGAGCGAATCATGGTCACGAACGTGCATCAAAAATTTGCTAACGCGGATGTAGTCCAGATCCTGGCTGTAGCCTCACATGCTTCTCCGTGCACGTATAAACGAGTGCACTGCGCGCCTTCCTCGCGAACCACCTGCTATGACAGCCGCAGCGCTCCTCAGTTTGGTCTGCTTGACAATCCTTGCGAGCGGGAGCGGAACCAACGCAAAGTTCAATCCACTGCACCACTCGGGCCCTGCGTCACCCTACTTCGACGGTCCCGCGCAGTTCGGGATCCCTCCCTCGACCCCGGCGCGGTGCAGTGTCGATCAAGCCGCATATATCGTGCGCCATGGCTCGTGAGTGACGCAGCTTACTGTAGTCTCGACTTGATTTCGTAGCTGATACATCCCATTGTTGCAGACGTTTTCCCGAGCCTGGTTCCTTCGCGGGATGGCAATCCTTGTTCGCAAGCTGCAAAATGCGTCGTATACCGCGAAGGGGCCCTTGGCATTTCTCCCTTCGTGGGTCCCACCGATCGACGACGGCCCCCATCAGCCGCTCTACCTCTCGTCTACCGGGTCAAAGGAGGCGTTCGACCTCGGTGTTGACCTAAGGAAGCGCTATCGCCTCACGAAGGGCGGCGACAACTTCACGGTCTGGTCAGTTGAGCAAGCAGTGATGTACAAACTCGGAGGTGCTGATCTCCGATTCACCATCATGATCTACTCGCAGGTCTGCCGGCCAACAACGCGTCGTGGACACTGCGACCTACTTCACGATGGGATACCTCTCGCAAGGGAACTATCTGTCCGCTGCAGACGAGAATCGCGGCCATGTTATCGCGATGCCCGACTCCGTCAACTACACCTTCGCCGATTCGCTCACGCCCTCGGCGGGGTGCCCTGCGTACAGCGCCGGAGACACTTCGTCGGAAGCAACGACGTTCCGTGGGACATATCAGAGCGCCATCGCAAATCGTCTTAACCAGCACCTGGATGGGTTGACGCTGAACGGAAGTGATATCGGGGTGATGCAGGATCTGTGTGGGTTTCAGGCCGAAGTCGACGGAGACACCCGTTTCTGCGATATCTTCACAGGTCAGTCCGAGTTAGTGCGCTCCTCGATGCTCAGCTTGCCATTCACTGACCCCTCGTACCCATGCCCTGCCAGAGTCGGAGTGGCTCGACTACGAGTATGCTCACGACCTGAACTACTACTATGGGCAAGTCGAGCTCAATTCAAGTGGTCTGTTTTGCACACTGATCACGCCTGGGTTGAAGGTCTGGACCTGGGAATCCCTTCTCCGCAACTACGGGCTACCCCTGGGTCAAAGCGATCACCGAGTTGCTGGTGACAGGCCCCAACAAAACACCGAGCGGCGCGAACTTTGCGCCGCCTCCGTTGATTATGAGTTTCACGGTGAGTCTTTGATCCTCGATTTTGTACGATTGCCAGTGCGTTGTTGACCCCCGCCACCTTTAACCCTCAGCACGACAACAACCTGCCCCCAGTCCTCTCCGCCCTGGGCCTCTGGAACACATCGTCATTCCCCGACGTATACCCGCTGTCGCCGACGCGCCCGGACCCACGCCGCACCTTCCGCTCGTCGCACCTCGTCTCCTTCCGCGGCTATGTCGCACTCGAGCGCCTCAGTTGCGACGCGCACGACCCCGCGACGAGCGTGAAGCACGCCGCGAACCAGCTCGTCTTGGGGCCCGGCGCAAGCGCGGACGCACAGAAGTACGTCCGCATCAAGGTGAGGTAGCGCACTGGTCCCGGGCCCGTTCAGCTCGTTCTGGCTCTGGCCCCGGGCCTGCTCAATAGTCAGTGGCTGACGCGGTGGACAGATCAACAACGCGGTGGTCCCCGTGCCAGGATGCACCTCAGGTCCCGGGTCTTCGTGCCAGCTCGCGTCATTCGCCGCGTATGTCGATGCGCGCGCTGCCGTCGCGGGAGATTTCGTCGAGACCTGCAGGCTGAGCGACGTCAAGAACACGACTGGAAAACTTGACATCTTCACCACGTTCCCGTCGGAAGCGGCTCAGACATCGATGCTGCTTGTGCCCTTGCCGTACGCAAGCAGGCCCTAGAGCTCATGCGCCACATCCATTGCCACAGGTGAGCGGTGACCGGGCGAATGCAACGACAGAGAAGTACATAGCCTCATTAGAAACTCTACTGTACAATCATGGCAGGCAGCATCATATGGTATAACAGACTACACGACAGAAACAGAGTGAGGCAGCGCGGATGAGGAAGAATCGGTGTGAACGATGCAACGACGTATGTGTGTGGTGTGTATGTGTGTGTATGCGAAAGACTACAACAACGCAAGTAAGAGCACAGACTGTTCCGGAGGAGGAGAAGCGCGAGCAACGACGAACATGGCATGCACGAGAAAGTAGGTAGAATGCGAGCAGAATTGCTAGGAAAGGTGGACGATGCAAGTCTATGACATAAGAACAATGATCATGCGCAGAGTACCAGAAACAAGTGTCCATACACGTTCAAGGAGGCAGCAGGCGCTCCTTGGAGGTTACTGTCCTTATCCATATCTCTCCAGGACGGCTAGCACACAAGAAGACATCAACACCCACGCTCACCAAACATGCACAACCGGATATACGTACCTCTTTTCCCGCAAGATCCTAAACACCATCCTCCTCTCCTCTTCCCTCGCCGCGCGCTCGGGACTCACGCTGACGTGCGCCGCAGCGCCGATCGCTCTGATGGGGAACGCACCCCTACAGCGCTCCTGAAGGTCGGCAAGACCCTCGTTCGTGCCCTCCGCCTCGACGACGACAGTGCCGTACCAGCCGGGTCGATGAGCCACACCCCTCCGGCCCGGGACCGGGGCCAACGCACTTCGGGACTGACACTCGGAGCGCTTTCCCGCTCGACGAGGGACGGATCGTGAACGACGAACGGTGGACCCATCGCACGACCATGTGGTGACCGCCTTGAGGCCTACAATCGACGCCAGTCAGCGTCTCGACCGAGTAAAGTTAGGAGGGTATCACTTACGTCTCGGTCTTCATCCGGTCCTGGAGCAGCTGGAGGTTCGTCGCGATCTCCTCGCCCCACGGAGCGATGTCGATATGGCAGATGGGGTTGCCACTGCCCATCGTGCGCACGACGCGGTGGAAGTACGATGGCGGGAACGCAAGTGTCGGCAAGTACTTCGGCAGGTCGCCGGACCGTGAGTACGTGTAGTCCAGGTCCTGCGGGAGTAATCCGTCAGCTTGACGACCAAGAAGAACATATAAGAGAGTAGCAATGCGCACGATCAGGTAGCTACCGTCCCACACCATACGCCCCACGTTCGCTTCGTCGCCGACTGCGATGTCCCACACGATGTCGCCTGCGCGCAGGAGATGTGTGACACCCGCACGCTTGAGCTCCTCTTCGCACTCGAGCACGCTCGAGTCCGACAGCCACTCGCCTTCCGGTGAAGGGACGAAGACCTGCAGCAGAGGCGCTCTCCGAATACGGAACAGCGGCGACTGGAAGGTACCCATGCCGCCACCATTCATCGGCGGCGACCCCGGACCGTGGAACTGAGCGACGCTTGGGTTGTGATGCAGGCCCGGCTCAGTGAGTGACCCAGAACGCGAGTGCCCATGACCGTGTCCATGCTGCGACCGACTGAACATGGACGTCGGGGACGGCGCGCGACTGGAGCTCCGCGAGAAGCTCTTCTTCTGCGTCGGATACTGGTTGACAGAAGTGGCCGATCCTCCCCATCCACTCGCGGGGCTCCGCGCCCTGTCGCGTCCAATTGCGGAAGCGATGCGAGCCTCAGCCTCAGCCTGCGCGCGGAGCCGAAGAACAACCCGCGTGTACGCCCTGCAGGCGGCCTGCAGCGACTGCACAACCACGCGTTGTCTGCGGTCGTGGAGGTACATGTCCGCGTAGCGAGCGAATTGGTGCTGGGGCAGAGACACGCCATGCATGTATGCGTTCAAGTCCTATCACGCCGAAGACACGTTCTGTCAGCGAAGCTCTGTCGACAGGGACGGGACACGTACTGCCAAGGTGAGCGAGATCGGCTCGCTTTCGGGGAACGTCCACCTCGCGTAGCCGACAGTGCGCAAGTACCTCTCGAAAACGCGCTCGGTTAGCTCCCGATCGCCATAGAGGAGCGACCGAATAGCCTTGCTGACGCTCGAGAGCGCGAGCCAGTCGCTAAAAGGCAAATAGCCGACAAACTGTCCAAGCAGTGCAGGTTCGGCCACGTGCTTCTCGAGAGGATAGAAAGTGGGCTCCTTCGGTTCGTCCTCTGCAGGCTCGTCGGGAGCTGGCGTGATGTCCTCAATGCCTTCAGGACGGGACTTCTCGAGAGCGTGGCCACGCCTGCGTGAACGTGCGCGGGCGTACTCCTCTGGAGACGTGGGGCTGAGAGGAGGCTCTGGCAGGGACGCCTTCTCTGGCCGAGGGCTGCTAACCGAGACGTCTCCCGGACGCCTCTTCGGAGGCGGCGGTGGAAGGGAATCGTCCATACTGCGGCTCCTAGAGTGCTGAACTGGGGATGGTTCATCAGGAGGCGTAAGTGGCGTCAGTTGCTTGTTGCGCGGCGTTGGGCTCTTGACGTTGGGAACGGGCTGCTCGGGACGCCGTTGCGAAGAGTGCCCATTTGATCCGTGCATAGGCACGCCCTTCGTCGCACTCAGTTTCTCCATCTGACGCTCCGTAAGCATCTTCACAGGACGAGTGGGCACGGGAGACTCGGAAGAGATGACTCGCGGAGGAGACCGGGACTCGACATGACGTCTCTCCATGGCGTGCTTGTCACCGCGCATCTGGAAGGGAGAAGCGAGGGAGGGGGTGGTAGAGGAAGAGGAGGAGGAAGAGGTGCCGTTGATGGAAGCCGGACTAGGTTTTGGGACGGACTTTGATGGGCCTTCGCGCGTGCGCACCGGGGGCGCGTCCTCCACGGGCGTGGGCGGCTTTGCACCCAACGTGTTAGGGGCATGTCCATTCGACAATGAGTGGGACGGCGTCTGGGTCGGTGGTTGCGAGGGCCCCTGAGAGGCGTCCGTCATCCTGGTCACACGGGACTTGGACTTGCTCAGCTTCCGCGTCCGCGTGGGCTGTGGTTCTGGCGGGGTAGGGAGGCTTCCGGGTGCACTCGGCGGGCTCTGCGGACGGGAAGGCGAAGGGCGACGAACGTCGTCTTCTCTTGCAGCACGCGCAGCGGTGCTCGTTGCGAAGGCGGGCGTTCCGTGACCCTCGTCCGAGCTTGTCGCAGCGGGGAGCTTGGGTGATGCAGAGCGAGGGGTGGGGTAACCATTCACGAACTGACTGGAACCATTGCTGTGCTCTGTGCGTACGTTCTTCACGTCGCCGTCGTCCTGAGAGTCCGACTCGGAAGTCGCGACTGCCATCCACGCCCGCGGCTCGACGACCTCGGCCTCGGCCTCTGCAGCGGCCATGGCGGCGAAGATGAGGGGGCGGCCTTGGACGGGCCCACGGGCGTTTGGGACGGGGACGGGCTGCTCCGATTTCATAGGAGACGAGCGAGTGGGCGACGAGCGGCTGGGGGGCTTGTGTGTGCGAGGCTGGGAAGAGTGGCCCGTCGGGGAGCGTCTGGACGGGAGGGGATATCGCGTGTCCGACTCGGGGGGCAGCACGCTCTGATCGAGATCGATGGGCCGCGTCTTCGTCCTCGTCCTCGAAGGCGGTGCCTGTATCGGGGCGGGCGGGGCGTGTGCTGGACGGGGAGGAGGATCAGGGTGTGGTGCGGCGGCGGCGGGCTGGGTGGGCTGGGACGGAGGATAGTAGGGGGACTGGGCTTTTGAGGCGTGCCCGACAGAGGCGGACGGCCGTGGGGGGCTAGCTTTTCTCGTGACTGGGGCAGGAGGATCGAGCGGGGAAGAGGAAGCAGGGACGGGCACTGAATCGACGATGCTCCGGCGTTTTGATGCAGGGGGACCAGTGGACGGGGACAGCTCTGGGGATCGCTCGCCCGCAGGCAAGGCTGGCACCGGCGGCGGGTCTTCGTGATTCGCGCTGCCCGCGTCGCCCAGGAGCGCGTCGAGAGAGAAGTTGAACCCGCTCAGATGCAGCGAGTGGAGCTGCACCTCGGGAGGGGGCCGCCGCGCAGTCGATGGCAGACGCTACAAGCAGTGAAGACGTCAACATCTGACAGACGCTAACTTTGCGTCCGCCGGGAGCGAACAGAAGCGGGACACAATGACGCGCACGTACCTGGCGAGGCTCGCTTGTAGAGTCGGGCCCGTTCGGTGCACTGGGAGACGTAACAGCCGCGTCGACGGCGGACGGGGCGTGCGGCGCAGGGTCGGGAGGAGGAGGGGGAGGTGTTGGTGTCGGGGGCTGTTGTTGCAACGCGTTAGCCTCAGAAATAAGTACAACGCAGGTCTGGGAGAATATGCGGAGATAGGAAGAAGCTTGCCTCGCGGTGCGTGCTTCCGTTCTCGACGCGCCCACGTGACCGAGAAGAACGTGTCTCGGTCTCGGCTGCAGTCTCTCGTACGCGCGTGCAGTGCGGTCCGCTCGCGCGTAAGTACCGTCAAGCGTGCGAGGACGGGCTTTTGCAAGTGTGGGCAAGCGCATCCCGGACAGCTTGTTTTATGGCCCACGACGATCGCAAGACGTCATCGCCGCAGCCGGCAGCGACGGCTCTCGTCTAACCACCACCGCCGACGTAATCCACCGCGCCCTCTCCATATTACAGCGAATAAACCGTTCCTCCCTACCTTGGCAAAATGCATCTCCGTACAGGCCGCTGCCGCCGTGCTCGACTCGCTCTCCGACGCCGCCCTCGATGGCAGCCCGAACGCGGCCAGCAGCGAATACTTTCTCCTTCGTGGCGGTCGTCCATTCGTCTCCACTGAGGTGCTCGATGGCTGCGATGCCAGACCCGGCGCAACTAGCGTCGTGCTCGTGCTCGTACTTGACGCGCTCGGCAGCGTGGTAGCCGCGCGCCCTGCATGCTCCGGCCCCGGCGCGATTTCGCGGGCAGAGCGCGATGGCGAGGCAGACGGCGACGGCGCAGGAGCGGGGAAGACGTTCAGCTGTGTCGCCTTCGCAGGTGGCGAGGCGTATCCCGCCTCCAGGTCAGACGCACCAGCACTCGATGCCTGCGTCTCCTGACGTATATTCGCGAGCGCCCCGTGCTCATTGTCCTCCCTCGTTCCGGCGACCGCTCCTTCTCGCCCTCCACGATGCGGCGCGCGACCTTCCTCGCAGGCAGCAGCACTCGATCGCCCACGACGCGCGCCTGCTTCTCGTTCTCTATGGCAGCATTCGCCGGGGCCTGCGAAGCGGCGGTCGAGATCGCAGAAGTGCTCGTCGTGCGGGTAATCTGCGAGCTCTCCGAGTCCTTCGGGGTGCCCAATGCGGCGCGCGGAGGGTCAGACGACGCGAACGGCGAGCTCGACGCCATTCCGGGCGCGCTAGACGGCGAAAGAGCGTTCAGGTGGGCCCGCTTCGGCGTGCTGAACCTGTCTTCCCCGTCATCGTGATCCGTGCTCGCAGCAACGACCACAGCTCGCGCGGGCGCAGGGAAGGCAATCGGCGCGGCGGTCTCTTGGGACGGCCTGGGCGACGACGTCGACGTCGACGCTTCTCTGAATGCGTCTTCGAGTGGCCTCCCCGATGCCGAGGCTGAGGGACTCGCCTGCGCAGGCCTACCATCGTCATCCGCCCTCCTGCGCGTCACCTTCCTCGCGGGGAGCAGCACCCGGTCTCCTGCGCTCCGGGCCTGCTGCGAGTACTGCTGCTCGTCCTTCAGATTGACTCCACCGCCTTCTGCGCCGCCCTTCACCGGTGAGTTCTCTCTGCGACTCCGGGTCTGCTGGCCTTCGTGAGTGGTACCTTGCAACTGGGTCTCGAGTGTTGCCGCATCCTCGCCGCGCCGTCTCTGCGTCACCTTCCGTGCAGGCAGCAGCACGCGCTCACCCCGCACTCGTGCCCCATGCATCCCAACACCTCCATCCTCGCCTCCACTCGTGCCCGTGCCCGTGCTCGCGTTCGTGCTTGGTGCGAGCAAGCCTTCGCCATTGCTCGGCTTCCGCCCTACCGTGCGCGCTGCTTCTCCTCGATCGTATGCTCGTGACCCTTCTCCCAGAACCAGCCTGAGCCTCGTCTCTCTTCAAAATCCCCCTTGGCTGCTCTTGCGTCACCGCCTGGTCCCTCTTCTCCCTCTCCTTCGCACCAAGGCTCTTCTTCCTCACCCTCGTTGCGACCTGCTCTCGTTCCCGTTCCCGGTCTCGTCCGCACCGCAGCCTGCTCTCTTTCTCGCTCTCGCTCCCGCTCCTTCTCCGAATGAGACGAAGGCCCGCGTTGAATCTGCGTCGGGGGAGGGACCTGGCCCGCCCTGCGCGGGGCGAGCGCTATGGGTCCGGAGACGACCGGCTTCGAGGACGTCGCGAACCGCGCATACAGCGGCGTGACTGGCGTTTCTCCCGTGGGTGATGCTGGGGAAGTCGAGTGGGAGACGTTGGCGGGAGGGGCGGACGAGGAAGGCGACGAGATGGAGTTGGTCCGTTTCCGGAGGAGGTGCTTCATGCTCTGGCGTCGTCGTCGTCGTCTAGGTCGTCCGGGCGCGAGTGCGAGTGTGAGGGTGAGGGTCTAGCGACTGTCGAGCGTCGGACGAGTTGAGTGGGACGAAGAAAGAAGAAAGCAAGAAACTCAAGGACTCGGAAGTGCAGATGGAGGGGAGGGAGGAGGCAGTACTCACCGTAGAATGTAGACCGAGTACTCCAGCCTGCAGGCCTTAGGGCGTGCGTATGGAATGAAATGGAGACGAGGCTCGTTGAGCTTGTGGTGATGTCGTCCAGCCGGGCTCGGCCTGTCCTGAGGCTGTTGCCACTCCAAACTCCAGAGGATCGCCGTGCCTGACTTGGGTAGTCAGAAGGCTGCAGATCGTAATTTCCGAGGCTCGAGGTCCGCGAGAGGTGGGGGACCGGGGTGTTGCAGGAACTTGAAGAAAGGCCTCTCGGGCGTCTCGTATGCAGCAGAAAGTCCAAAAATGCCAGTCGCGAAGAGCAGTGTTCCGGGGTGAGTGGAAGTCCGGGGCCTCGAGGTGCGTCCAGTGACCGCAGGGCGAGTTTCTTTCGATGGCGGGGTCGTGCAGTGAGAGGAGGAAGAGAAGCAGGAAGACTGGGTTGAGATAGATAGACTCGCACAACGTGAGGACCGGCGAGAACCTGGCCTGCAGGCAGGCACGACGCAACGAGGCAGCACTTCAGCGGGATCACGGTCACGGCAGACGTTCAGACGCGTTCGAAATCGAAACTTGGTTGGAGGCGTTGGGAGATATGATAGGCGCTCGTAATCCCTGCCAGTGGGAACGAGATAAGATTAGATGCTCCCCACACCGTGATCGCGAGGTTCTCGGGCATGCGTTCGCGGGCGCATCTTGCTCTCGGACTTGTGCCCCGACCGCTCGAATACACATCTCCGAACTCCTGCGGTGTCTCTTGCTGCTCGTAACGGCGCTGCAGTGTCTGCGTCACCCACCTGATACATCGGAGGCGAGATATAAAGGCCTCGCATCGTCAGGAAGTTACCCCAGAACCCCAGAGTCTCCAGGTGAACAACCATGGCCACCTTTGCCAAAGGAACCTTCAACGCCGCACGTTACGCGTCCAGTGAGTGCTCGCTCTATTCCTGACACGCCATTGGTCGAACGAGCCCCCTCGGAAACCTACACCGACCCGTCTCATCATACGTTGCGTAACATTACAGGCCGGCCGACCTACCCCCGCCAGCTGTATGACTTCATCTTCAAGCACCACGAACGCGCCAAGGGCGCGCGCTGGGACACCGCCGTCGACGTCGGGTGCGGCACGGGCCAGGCGACCGTCGAGCTCACGCCCTTCAAGCGCGTCGTCGGCGTCGACCCGAGCGCGCGCATGATCGAGCAGGCGCGGGAGAGCGTCAGGTCGTCGCGCCTCGCGGGATTGGACCTGTCGTCCCAGATCGAGTTCGTGCAGTCGTCTGCGGAGGATCTGGGTTTTATCCCGGACGGGAGCGTGGATCTCATCGTGGCTGGTGCGTTGGGTGTTCTCATGTTGCTCGTGCGGGTGGTATTGACGTCTGGGTCGACGTCACGCAGCTCAAGCTGCGCATTGGTTCAAGTGGGACAAGTTCTGGCCTGAGGCCGCGCGCGTGCTGCGCAAGGACGGTACCTTCGCCGCATGGGTACGTCCATAACGTACTCAGTCTCAGTACGCACGTCACGCTCTAACGCGACTATCCGATGACAGGGCTACTCCGAGTTCCGGCTGTCGAAATACCCCTCTGCCACCCCTCTCATCAACGCCTACGCTCAGGGCACCGACCCCAAGGACTCCCTCGGGACGTACTGGGAGCGTCCAGGACGGACGATCCTCGACAACCACTTCCTCGACGTCCCCGACCCGACAGAAGCGCTCCCGGGGCAGTTCAGCTCCTTCGAGCGCGTGTTCTTCACCGGCTCGCACTACCCCGACCTGCCGAACCCCCGCCCCGTCATCCTCCGCAAGAGCCTGACGTGGGACGAGCTCATGGGCTACTTCCGGACCTGGAGCCCGCTGCACACGTACCACGAGAAGTACCCGGAGGACCTCGAGCGCCCCGACGGAGACATCGCGACGCGGTTCTGGCGGAGACTCAAGGAGGAGGTTGCGCGGGTTGAGAAGAAGGAGATCCCGAAGGACGAGGACATCGTCGATATCGAGTGGCCGCTCGCTCTCATCCTCGCGCGCAAGGCGTGAGTTGTGTGCTGCTGCTGGCGTGCTGACTGCAGCCTCTCCGAACTGTGACACGTTTCTCGGAGGCGGTTGCGAAGGTGTCTTACTGTCGGACGTGCACTCCGATGACTGGAATGCGTACGTCCAAGACTGTTGCTGAATATACTGCTGCTCAGACACTGCCTGGGAGCTCGGGACGTTCGCCTCGCATGCGTTGTACCGTATGCAATGCCATTCTGAATGTGAACTCTAGCGCAAGCCATACTTGTGAACAATGGCGACATACGCGCTAAGTGAGTTCTGTCCACTCTATCTACGGCAGAGGACTCGGACCTCCCGACCGGGGAACCTGACGCTATCCAGACCGGCCGATTGACCCTCGACGACTCCAAGACGACTTCATGACGTCTTCTGAAAACACGATGACAACGTTATAAGACGCTCGCTGAATTGGTGCGTGCCACCATCATACGTACCCGTCCTTCACCCATGACATCCTGCACGAACTTCAGATCAGGAGACCGTCGAGGCCAAGCGCAGCTATGCTCGCGCAGGCGCAGGAGAGCGTCAAGTCGGACAAGATTAAGTTCGTGCAGGCTCCCGCGGAAGACTTAGGGTGCTGCAGGAAGACAGCGTGGATCTATGGTCGCAGGTTAGCGCTCTCCTTACAAGTTTAAAGCGAGCTTCTGACCTCGGGATACCAGCTTAACCCGGGCATTCGGTTCAGGTCGGACAACGTTTGGCCCGAGGTAGCGCGGGTACTGCGCAAGGGCGGCACCTTAGGCGCATGGGTGCGTTAGCTCGAACTTCAGCTTGGTCTCCAGACGAGCTGCGATGAAATCTGAACACGCCGAGATGGTCAGCCCGAGGCTGCTGCAGAATACGTTGCTGATAGCTTTGCCCCTCCAGCTTACCGGTCACAGCTGACGCAAACGTCAACGACAAGGTTTCTTCGAGTATCGGCTCTCACGCTGCCCATCCGCCACGCCTCTCATCCACGTCCTTTTCTGAGGCAACGATCCTCTGGACAGAACGGATCAGTATCCTTGGCAATCACCTCGTATTAGACGTCCCCGGTTCGACGCAAGCTCCTTCGAGGGCGTCTCCTCCACTGGTTCGCACCACCCGACCTTGCCGGACCCGCTCCCCGTCTTTCTTCGCAAGATTATAACGTGGGAGGATCTCGTGGGGTACTTCCGCGCGTCGCACACGTACCGGGAGAAGTACCCAGAGGATTTCGAACGTGTTGATGGCCATTGGCGCTATCGTGACGAAGACTCAAGGAGGAGTTCGCGCGCGTCGAGGGCCAAGAGGACGATGATACGATCGACACCAAACGGCCTCTTGCTCTCCTCCATGCGCGTAAGGCGTAACGTCCTGGGCCTGAAATCCTGGACATTCGCAGAACCTGTGGGGTTGGGGTGTTGCACATTGATGGGCTGGACCTCGGGTCCGTCGGTGCGTTCCGGTGTTGCATTTCGCCTTGAAGGTTCTTGCGGCCAGTTCATATGCTTCGCAGGATGTCGGGCCAGCGGAAAGACGTTGGGGGGCAGCGGACGGATGCTCCCAAACTTTCCGGCAATGTCGAGGCGCGGACGCTGTGAATATTGCCAGGCTGGTGCGATCGGGGGCGCCGTCCACGCGGTCGTGCGAGTGGGACCTTGACCCGCTCACCTGAGCCAAGTCTCCACTCAGCCTCAGTGCTAACGCGGCTGGAGCTACGATCGGCAAGGCATCGCCGGAGGAGTCGTACGGCCTGACGTTGATCTGGCATGTCGCGTGCCATGTCACTGGGGTCCCGGAAGAGGAGGGTGGCGTGCGCGGAGTCGATCGACGCTCCCATATAAGGTAAGACTGTTTCCCATAACGGCAAGCGCACAGTCTTCTTCATGCATTGCTGACGGAATTTTCGAAGACGACACGATCTATGCCCACTCGGTTGGACGCGCATGAGTTGCCTATACTCATCTCGTTATATAGCCCGACGCCCGGGCCCCGGATCTCCTCCAGGCTCCATTTATTCCCCCCACCTCGTCTGTGCTCACGCCCAGCCTGCTCGAGCCTGCTCGTCGCGCATCTGTTCATAGGCGTCGATCCCAGCTCATACCCCCCATGACGCTAGCAACCGTCCCTTACAAGACCGCGCGTCTCGTCTCCCTCTTCCTCTCCTTCGCCTTCGGCATCGTTGGACTGGGACTCGGCATCGACGCGCTGGTCAAGGGCAACGAGGACAAGTCGACGGTCAGGAGCCTCGTGCCGCCAGGAACCGTCGTGGACATAGACACAGACGATGTGGTGAACGCGGGAGGGGTTGTCACCGGATTCTGCGCGGCTCTTGCAGTGATGTCACTGCTGTCATTGCTGCTGCTCCTCTTCAGCGGGAAGCGCGGCCCGTCCCTGGCATCGCGCACGCTGCCTCTGCAGGCAACCCTGCTCGCACTCTTCACCCTCGGCTTGTTTGGGTCACTCGTTGCATTCACGGACTTCGTCGCAAACCGCCAGGCCAAGGTTTCAGCCTCTCTTGGAGGAGTTCCCGTCCCTCCTGCGATTGTGCAGAGCATCGAGAACGCAATTGGCGTGTCGCCTGTGTATCATGTGAAGTCATATCGTAAGCCGTTCGTGCTTCGAGCCCTCTGGCACAAGCTGACCTCCTACGGCGTTTAGTCCGACTTGCCGTCATCCTCCCTTGGATCGCCTTCCTGTTTGGTCTCACATCCAGCGTGCTGTCGCTGCTAGCCGCCGCACGGTCACGCCGCACGTACGCAACGACTCGGGATACGGCCTCCGACGCGACTGGCGCGGAATTCTCGAAAGAGAAGAAGGGCAATGTGAATGTCGGGCAGGAGACGGTTTGATCTAATGATTGCGAATTTCTGGTGAGTGAGCTCTATCTGTAGTTTTGCAGCGCCGTCACTAAAGAGGTCCGATAGTATCGTATTGCTTCTATATGACCATCTCAGTTAATGCATGCCTGCTGTGGTTGCAGCGTCCGGCTTGTGCAGAATATATCGCGCGCGCCGTGCTAGTGACCACTATGCTCTAGGAGTTGCGTGACCGAGCCATCCACGCCCGAAGTATCGTTGGCGTGCCCTGCGTAAGTTAAGCCTCCTGACAGGTAGGCAGGTAACATCGGCTACTCTGATGCAGGATTTTCAGGCACCAAGTCTCGTATTCTATGACACGACGGGAGCCGTTGCTGTACACCGAGGAGCCGCGACCACGTACTTAGATGCCTCGCTTCAACCTCCTTCCGTGCGTTTTTCTGCCTACCGCCTCCCGACCCGTGGATCACACCGCGCATGAAATCCTGGAGGAAAAGTCTGCGAAACCCTCCCGACGGCTCCTGACATCCCGCACGTTACTCGTACGCTCCCAGAGAAGGTTGCCATCGGTGCGTCAGAGCCCGCTTCCCGTCGTCGAAGTCCCGAAACCATCGAGGCCCTGCACTCCCGATTCAACGCACGTAATCGGTGACCTCTTCAGGACCTTCGAGCGCGTCTCCTCCACTGGGTCTCAGCATCCGGCCTTGCCTGACCCACTCCCCGCCGGGCTGCCGTCGCAAGACCGTAACGTGGGAGGAACTAACTCTGCGCTACTTTCGCGCGAAGTGCATGTACCAGGAGAAGTACCCAGAAGATCTCAAACGTGCTGATGGCAATATCGCGACGCGGTCCCGGAGGAGACTCCAGTCACGGAGGAGGTCGCGCGCATCGAGGGCAAGGACGTCACGGTGCGGTAGGACGGTATCACGATCGTGATCGACACCGGATGGCTTCTCGCTCTCCTCCTCGCCACGTAAGGCGTAAGTCCCGAATACTGGACATTGCCACAGAACCTATGTGACAGGGGTGTAGCACGTTGATGGGCTGGAGCTCGGATCCGTCGGTGCGTGACGTTGTTGCAATCTCCCTTGCGGACAGTTCTCATGCTTTGCAAAACGCCAGGCCAGCAGCAAAAGATGTTGAGGGGCAACGGAACAAAGGCCGGATGCACTCAATATTCTCGGCAAAAGAAGACGCGGCAGGCTGGTACGATCGGGTGCGCCGTCTGCGAGAGGACCTCTTGCCCCTCGTTTGACCCTCCAAGTCTCCACTGTGCTAACTCGGCTGGAGCTACGATCGGCAAGCCGTTGCTGGAGGAGTCGTGCGCCCTGACACCGCGTGCACCCGCCGAAAGTCCCAGCAGCGAAAGAGGTGTGAAATGTCATTACTTAGGCGTGTCACTGTTACCTATCACTGTGTTCGCGGGCGATTAGACGTGAATACGGCGAATGTTAACAGCCCAATGGTCTTTCACGCCTCCGTCACCGTGCAATTTCTCGGGCGGTGCACGCAGTGTGACGTTGATATGTCGCGCGCCATGTCACTGGGGTCGCCGGAAGAGAGCTCGGACGAGGACCGTGCGTGCGCAGAGTCGATCGACGCAGAGCCTTCTGTGTGCATTGCTGACCGGACTCTTGAAGACGACACGATTCATGCCCACTCGGTTGGACGCGCATGAGCTGACTAGCTCGTCTCGTTATATACCGACTCGGGGCCGGGGATCTCTTCCAGGCTTCGTTTATTCCCCCACCTGGTATGCGCTCCCGCCCAGCCTGCTCGTCGCGCATCCGTTCATTGGCGTTGATCCCAGGTCATACCACTCATGACGCTAGCAACCGTTCCTTACAAGACCGCGCGTCTCGTGTCGCTCTTCCTTTCCTTCGCCTTCGGCATCGTCGGACTGGGACTCGGCATCGACGCGGGGGTTAAGGGCAACGAAGACAAGTCGAAGGCCAGGAGCCTCGTGCCGCCAGGAACCGTCGTGAACATCGACACAGACGATGCGGTGGACGCGGGAGGAGTTGTCACCGGGTTCTGCGCGGGTCTTGCGGTGATGTCACTGCTGTCGTTGCTCCTGCTCCTCTTTAATGGGAAGCGCGGCCCGTCCCTGGCGACGCGCACGCTGCCTCTGCAGGCAACCCTGCTCACCCTGTTCACCCTCGGCTTGTTCAGCTCACTCGTTGCATTCACGGACATCGTCGCCAACCGGCAGGCCAAGGTGTCGGCCTCCTACGAAGGAGTGCCTGTCCCTCCTGCGATTGTGCAGAGCACCGCGAACGCGATTGGTGATTCGCCCGTGTACCATGTAAAGTTACACCGTGAGTCCTTCATCTATCCAGTCCTCTTGCACGATCTCACCTTCCATGGCATTCAGTCCGACTTGCCGTCATCCTCCCTTGGATCGCGTTCCTGTTCGGTCTCACATCCAGCGTACTGTCGCTGCTGGCCGCCGCACGGTCGCGCCGCACATACGCAACGACTCTGGATACGGCCTCTGACGCGGAATTCTCGAAAGACAAGAAGAGCAATGTGAATGTCGGGCAGGAAGACGTTTGATCGAATGATAGCGAAGTTTTGGTAAGTGGTCGCTATCTGTAGCTTTGCAGCGCCGTCACTAAACGAGTCCAACTAGTATCGTATGAGCTTCTATATTACTTTAGTAACACTGCACGCGTACTGTGGTTAATAGTTATGGAGTCCGGCTTCTGCAGAATATATCCCGGGCGCTTTGCGACGACTATGCACTTGAAATGGTTGCGTATCCGAGGCTTTGTGACTGGGAGTATATAATTTAGCATGCCCTGTGAGTCGGGACAGACTCCTGGAGAGGCGCGCCCACAGCCTGTCCCTTGCGATGGGCGCCGGCCGGGCGTTGCATCCGGTTATGTAGCCATGTAGTTCGCCGAAGCCTCCTCCGAGGATGTATAATGTTCATCACGCCTGGAACAATGCGTAGGTAGAGCATTCTGACAGGAGCCCATAGGCACGGCGTCGGATGGATGATTGCCGCTCCTGAACCTTGTTCTCCTTATTCTGTTCCGGTACAAATCGCATCTAAATGGAACGTCTAAAGTCAGGTTGGGGAGCATACACAAGTTCGCAGCTCTATGGTCTCCGATGCGATCGAAGACGGAGACGAATATCTAGCGAGTACATCACATCCGGTATGTTCGATGCAGAAAGAAAATATTATTGCCCGGTCCTCCTCCTCCTCCCCCTGACCACGGCATGAGAGGAGCAGGCCTTTGTATCAACGAACTCCCATGCATCACGCTATGGCCTCTTCGATGGGATCGTTGACGCTCTTCACGAGCTGCATGACGGACTCTACGAGAGTCGGTCCGATCCCGTATTGCTCCTGCAGCACCCTCTTGAGGGCGGTTTTAGTTTTCGCTAACTCTTCCTGGAGACCTGGGAAGGGTAACCGTTAGTTGATTCGGCAAGCAACCTCGTCGGCCGCAGTGCTCACTCCGGATCTGAACATCGCAGTCGGTGACCACGAGCTCGTCGTTCTCCTCGGAGCATATCTCAACGTCGTGGACCAGGATGACGCTGCCGGAGAAGAAGCCGTGGTCAGTGGATGGCTACCGCCGACTGGTGAGAATGAGAATTCCTACCTCGTGTCGCCGTGGGGGAGGCGGAGCATCTTCTGCACCTTGATCACGTCGTTCGGGTTGAGCGTCGGCAGCCCGGTGCCCGACGCCCAGACGCGAAGTGTGTCGGGCAGGGCGACCTGCGAGGTGGCTTCACCGTCGGTCACCGTCGCCACGCGGTTCACCACGAAGCCCGACAGCTGCTCGTCGGCGGGGGAGATGCGGACGACCTTGAGCACAGGGGAGGAGACGAGGACGGTGTGGTTGGCGGGGTTGTTGAGGCGTGCGCAAGTGCCGGTGGTGAGCTGCTCGGTTGACATGGTTGTGTATCGGTCGGGGTGGGTCTGTAAGCGGGAGGAGGCTTGTTGGCTGGCTGTGGAGGTCGTCTGGTCTGTTGAGACTGGTGTTGTGTCTTCAGCAGGGCCGCGCAGAGCCTCTTTATCCTGCTCGTCCACCATTCCTGCAGTCCGTGGTCGACATATCCCTCTGGATATTACGATATCCATGCAGACGATCCAGCCCCAGAACTCCAGAACTCGAGTCCGTGTCGCGCGCAGAGGAGGTGGTTTGCGCGGTGCCGAACAACAACAGCAGGGCGGCTTGTTGGGCACCAAGCTCAAGGCCAAGCTGCTCGCATCGATGTTTCACGTTGCGCCGGAAGTCGCCGTACTGCGGTGGAACCTCAGATATTGACTTTTCTCCCAGCCGGCCATTCAATGTGAAGCTGATCGACGTCAGTTGTGGTCGGACGCGCCCATGCGCCTGGCAGTACCTACGGTAGGTGGTTAGCACTGGATGTCATATCTGGCGCTGACCATGCGGTGAGGTAAAGTATCTGCTACTCACCTTCATGCCAAACGCATCGATATGCAACAAGACTTGTGCAAGTAGAAGGAGTACGGCAACATGTTCGCTTGTTGCCGCTGCACTCCATGCCAGCCGGACAGTGGTTCCATTCCCCACTGGCACGGATCGCAGATTACGGTATTGCCTTCGGACTACGCGAGCGCAAATCACCAGCACAGAGGCGGACACACACGGTGAATGGAACGGCCGCGACGAGTGTTTGTGCCTCCGCAATTCGCGAACTCCGGACACTCTAGCTTACCGAAGCCCGGGACGACCGGGCAAGGCATGCAAAGAGAGTCGGACTGATGCTGTGTCATATGTTGCGAGAACTGTGTCGACTCGTCGGGGGTGTCACTGCATGGAAGCACGAGCCCGAAGTGGCATAAGGGAATTATAAGCCATAGACATATGGTCGTGCGGCCCTATCACGCATGAGCTCTTGTCACGAAACAAATTCGATGGGGCGCACCGTGAACCATGAAATTTGCTGTGTGGACAGGTGTGGACGATGACGAAATCCGACCAGCTTCACTACCGGCGGAACATCGTACACCCAGTGGCCAAACGCGCAATCTCGGATGGACGCCGATAGAAGTCAAGGTCGACAGGATCACCCTTGAGCGGTGAAGGAGAATGGAAGGGATTGTACAAGGTCACCCGTGGACCCATATTCGGTGATGTGGTTAGGTACATGTGCCACGCGTCTTCATGACGTGTGGGAGAAGCCCTTGCCGGCGACAATCAATGGTGGAGCTTCCCACCACACTGCAATCATAAATAAGTAAGTCCCGCGTAGTCGGAACACCGTTCATCGGACTCGGCGCCTGCTGAATCACTGATCAGTCCACCAGCATCGCGGCATCGGCCAGCTCGGCCAGCTTCGTGAGCGCGTCCATTGCTGCTGGAACTAGCCTGTCTCTGTTGTCGAGGTCGCGGCAGACGTCGGCCAGAAGGCTCTCAACGAAAAGTCGTCTCCTCCGCTCGTCCTGGAGCTTTGATTCCGCGAGAAGACGAGCAGCACGTTCTTGCTGGAGAGCGCCTCCTGCTGCTGCGTATCCATGGTAGATAACCCATATCCGTCAGTTATCTGAGCCAGCAGTATCGCCCAGTGACTCACGAGCAGGATCGTCGCTTGATGTCACCGATGGTGCACCGTGCGATTCGCTCGCAGAGAGACTGGCTCCCAACCCTGAGCTTGCATTGACAGGGCGCGCAACGATCTCGAGTTTGTGCACAAGTACTGCACTGTGGAGGCGAAGAGATAACGATGTTAGTGTAGATTCCATAAATTAACACCAAGGAATGGCGTACCATGAAGCACTATACGAGAGCCGAGACATTTCGGCCAGCATTACCGTCGTTCCAACCTGCAGATCCTCCTGATCAGCCTGCCCTACGGGGAGGCTACTGGATAGGGCTATCCAGCCATAAGCAGAACCGTCGGTGACATAGGCCTCACGTGCAGCCGATGCGCGTCTTGCCGGACTACTGTGGGTGTCACGAAGCACGAGAATGCGGACTATCGGGCGGCTGATGAGGATGCTACTATCGGCCGGATCTCGCAACCGCACACAAGCTCCCGCAGTGAGAATAGGCGCAGGAGTGGGACGAGCGAGCCGCCAAGCTGCCAACTTGAGCCGAGGGTCTGTGGGCTTAGTAGCAACGCCTGAGTGTTGAGGTATAGACAGCTGCACGAGGTTTGAGGACTGGATCGGTCGGGGTGGAAGAGGGTGGACGAACGACGACGACGACCCCTGTGGGCACAGGATGAGCGCTCAATAAACAATGGAAGAGATGTCCCTCCCAGAGATCCTGGGTTTCACGGAAACGAATAGAACATACGGTGCCGTTGAGTGTGCGTTGAGGGAGGGCGGAACCCCCGTGGGTGTCTTCTCGGGTTAGGTGTGTTGCCGGCAATCGAAGTGGCGGTTGGAAGCGAGGATCGATAGATGACACTTGAGCGAGTCGCTCCGGCTGTATCTCCGCTCGTCGACTTGGTGCGGCTTCAACCTGGGTGGGACTGCTGTCGTCGATTGATAGGCGGCGTCTCTTCCTGCTAGAGGCCGCGGTATCTTGGCCAGATGATTGCGTGGAGATTGAGCGCGGATGGACGACCCGTCGGGTGGTTGAGGAAGTACGTAGGAGCTCGTGAGACTGGGCAGAGAATCTGGCAAGTTGGCGGTTATATGCTGAGTACCGCTGAGAGAGAACTAGGTCTCGTTAGTCATTCACTACGTGGAGGGCGACGACTTACTCTTCTACGTAATGGATCCGGGAGCTACGGCAGTCAGTCAATATTTATCTGGGGATACTCGACGAGAGGTTGTCTGGAATTGCGAGATTTCTCACATCGAGCGTTTTGACATGACTTCGATGAACTTGGTCGAAGCGCGCTTGACCATGAACTTTACAATTTCACAGAATTCCTGCAGAACAAGCCCAGTGTGAGTCACACATGATACCCATAAATGCCTCGTACATATACACACCCGTCCATAGACCCCGTAGGTCGCTCGCACTTGACCCGTGCCCCAGATAATTCTCACGTTGTTCATGACTACCCCGGGAAGATCCAGAAAGAGAGCGTGGAGATCCAAATGGAATTCATGCAAGATGTTGAGTTTGGACTGTCCTGAGTGTTGTTCTTCCTGAGTCGCCGTCTGAAGGGTACGAGCGCGAACTTGCTTGTACTGGATCCACACTCCGGGCTGTGGCTGGGGACTGGCAGAAGCGCTTGACTTAAATGCAGAGTCGAGGCTCATGGCGTAGTAGAGCGGGTATAGCAACTGAATAAGGCTCAGCCGAAAGCCTTGAGAGCTTGAAGTAACGACTAACAACACCCTATCAGACCGTCCGCATCAAGAATAACCACCACTGAAGCGGATATTAGTGTAGTGTGCGGACCTGAATGTCTTAACTGACAGCTAAGAAAGGAATGTGCCTTCAGCAAGAGCACCTAGCGATGATACAGTGCATGCAGAGGAATGAACGTGGACCGTGATGGTGGTACGAATCTGAGAGAGTACTCCGACTTCCGAGCGACGACGGTGACGACGCCACGAAAGCGTGGCGGTGCATCCCTGGATAAGGAAACCCCCCACAGGCGCCCAAGGTACTTACTCGCTTAAAGCCGACATAAGACTCTGATAAGGATCGACTACTTACATTTGTGTGATAGTAACTACGACGTCATCCCCTTCGATCACTTTAACTCTTTCCCTCAACACATACCCTCCAGACCCGCAGGCCGTTCGCTTCTTATTTCAGATCTACTCAGACAATCTCCTCTTCGCCACGTCCATATCGATGTCTGCGGTCTTTAAGCTCATACCCACGACGCAGAAGTACGACTGGGGGAAGGTCGGACTTTCATCGAAAGTCGCCCAGTACGCAGCAGCATGCAAGCTTCCTGGATTCACGCTCGATGAGAACGCACCGTACGCCGAAGTAAGCGACGGTCCTACCTCGCTCTGCGGCACAGTGCTGATGTCTCAGGTCTGTTCTTCGTTAGCTCTGGATGGGCACGCATCATTCGTCCCCATCGCGCCTGCTGGACTCCCCCACGCAGGAGAAGCTCTCCGACTATCTCGCTGCCCATCCTGAGCTCCTCGGCCCGCGCGTCGTTGAACGCTTCCGGAGTGAAGGCGCGGCCGAGGGGAATCTCCCCTTCCTGTTCAAGATCCTCGCGATCGAGAAGGCTCTCAGCATACAGACGCACCCCGACAAGGAGATGGCGCAGCGGTTGCACAAGGAACGTCCGGATGTGTACAAGGGTATGTTCGCACTACACTTATTGTCCTCCTCCTCCGCGAGCTCAGGCGCGTCCATTTGTGCAGACGCGAACCACAAGCCGGAGATGGCACTCGCGCTGACACCCTTCCAGGCGATGTGCGGATTCCTCCCCCTCGCTCGCATCGCCGACTACATAGTCGACACGCCCGAATTCGCCGCACTTGTCCCCCAGGCGATCCGGGAGCAGTTCCTGTCTATCGCATCGTCCGACGATCCGACTGGCCCAACCGAGAAGAAGGCGCTGAAGGACCTATTCACCGCCGTCATGACCGCAGAAGAGTCGCTCTTCAAGCCCGAGCTCGAGAAGCTTGTGGCGCGCTACCAGAGCGGTGGTGCCAAGGCATCGGAGAAGAGGTCGTGGATTTGGTCTGAGGTTGAACAGCCAGTTCCCGGGCGACATCGGCGTGTTCTGCGCTTCATCCTCAACCATCTCGTTCTGAAGCCAGGAGAAGCAATTTTCCTAGCTGCGGGAGAACCTCACGCATACGTCTCTGGAGGTAGGTGAAATCAGTTGTCCGCATTGGCAACCTAAACTGAACGTTCGCATCTGGTTGTAGACATTGCCGAGTGCATGGCGACGTCTGACAACGTCATTCGCGCCGGCCTCACACCCAAGCTGCGAGACGTCTCGAACCTTGTGGCCGGTCTGACCTACAATTCCGCGCACGCGAGCAAACACCTTGTCGAACCCCGCGCGTTCGATTCCGCCACCCACAGCACCCTCTACGACCCGCCTATCCCCGAGTTCTCCGTCGTGCGCGCAGTCGTCCCGGCAGGCGAGACTGAGGTCCACCCACCGATAGATGGGCCCAGCATTGCCATCGTCACCTCCGGGAAGGGCTCGATTGCGTGGGGCCTCGGTGACAAGCTCGAGCTGTCGGAGGGAGATGTGTTCTTCGTAGGCGCTGGCCTTGAGGTTCGCCTTGCCGGTGGCGAGGGTGAGTTTGTGATCCACCGTGCTTTCGTCGAGGCGAAGTGATGTCGCCGTGTGATGTGCCGGTATACCATAAATTGTAGAAGCAGTTAGGTGTTCGTCATGTACGATATGTAGGCTGGGTGAAATGCCAGGCCACGATGAGTGGTGGGTACCGTACGCGTCGCCCGCGGGGTTTAAGTAAGTACTACAAGTGTCTGAATCCGAGGTACACGGTATCATATGTACTACTCCACTACACCCAGCCCACCTTCGAATGCTTTCCTCGCATGGAGTCGCGTTCGCGTTTCTTCTCCCTGGGAGGCAGAACGAGGGGGTCCAGAAACCGGCACAATGCCGGTAAGGACATACGGTCGAACCAGGAGGGTGTGCTTGAGTACGAGTTCTCACGCTGCAGCTGTGACTGAACGCGGCCATGCCAGTGTAAACTTCACCTTCCGTGGCTTCGCGTCCGTCGTGTCCATTCTCTCTCCTCCGCGATATCAGGCTTCGCGGGGTTTATGCGGTTCCTCCAAGTCTAACTTTTTAAGGGCCCGGCAAGTTGATGCGTTCTTCAAGCAAATGCGTATCGATCCTCGGTCAGTCTGACGTTAGGTCCGGTTTGTCTGGAACTCGCAGCATTTAAGCATCACGACCGATCGCGACTACTTTCACAGGTTATGTAGGTATAGGGGAAACGGCACGTCATCCTACAACGGTGCAGACAAGACACTCCAGCAGGTTGACGACCGCAGCGGCCCCATAGCGTTACAAAAGGAATAATATTCGTTCGCGGGGGCTCCTCTTCCTTCAACCGCCATCAGCGCGCGTTTTTCCCACGGTCCCTGGCCCTTGGAGCGGCCATACCGAGGGTCTCTTTGCGAGAAGTGTCCATGTTGCGACGGAATACACACGTTTCACGTATAGGCTAAAGTGCCAGAACGCGTGAGGAGCTCGTACCCCGCGGGAGACCACGTCTCCGCTGTCCCTGAGGCAGATGTCAGCGTTCACGCTCTGCGACGCACTGTTGCGCCCGGTCAGGCCGGGTCCTCCCCTTCCTAGAGAAGTGGCGAGACGAATCACCTCCGCCCCTATCCTAGGTGGTGTCAGGTCTGGATTGCTATCCTGGACGGTCTGTCGAGGCCGGGAGGACACCAGGCATGCGCTGGCAGCACCGGCGCCTCTTTTCTCGAAGCGCCTGATGCCCTCCTCCCCTGCGTAGCCATGTGGCATACACGTGGTGGCTGTGCGCAAGGTGGCTGGAGCAAGACTCTGGCCGGTACAGAGGACTGCTGGACTCAACTAACCTATCCTCAGTTATAAGGAACCTACGCAACCATCTATGATCGTCTCGCAGGCAGTAAGGAGGCCGAAGCAAGCTTCAGGCCGGAGTTCTGGGCCAAAGGAGGGCCAGGGCATCGTATCGCACGCGGTCTGGCCGGCGGAACAGCCCCAACACTTTAGGACACGGCGAACTACTACTTGGAATGCGAGAGGCCTTACTGCTCGATAGGCTCCTCCTCGTCTCAGTTTCGCTTGCTATTCGTCTCACAAGAGATGTGCGGTAGCAAAGATAGCAACCAATGTCTCCTTAGACGCGCTTTGACAAGCGATTTGGATATATTCTGCAGCAAGAAACAGCCTACCCCACCCTCACTCTGCCCCCACACCAGCAAGCTGCCACGTCTGCCCTTGCCCCCTCACCGCAGTAACTCGCCCACCATGCTACCCTTCACCACCACCGCAGCAAACCACAGTCACCACCTCAAGTGTACCCCTGGCACGTGCCACGCCGTGCGAATCCCACCACCTCCACGCCCAGCCCTCCTCCTCCTAATCGCTAGGTGGAAGAGTCTCCAGGAGGCAGGTCCTAAGACAAAGGCTAAGGCCTTGAAACACCGATACGAACTCGTTATCCGACCGGACGAGCCTATCGTGACGGGAAGATGCGTCAGAATACTCGCGACATCACCAATAGCGTACTCCTCACCGGATGTCCCGACCGGCGAACTGGATACATACGACCCGCATCTCATTGGGAGAGTAGTTGAGGTCTGGAGGGCCGAGGAGGACCCGTCGAAGGCGCGAGCGAGGGTGATGAACACTTGTAGGCGTAACAGAGTGCGCGAGGTAGAACTCGACCTGCCGATAGCTTTTAGCGGCCTCAAGCAGACGTTTCAGGCTCCGGAGTGCGGAGAGAGGTCCGGTGATCCGCACGATAGCAATGTAGGGGGCAACCTGAGCCTCATGGCGTGCGTCAGGCCAGCGCCGGTGTGGAGAGAGTGCGTAGGAGATCTATGCTGTAATAGGAGACGCGACCTTCCTATTCTCGCCCTAGTGTAAAACGCCCCACCTCCGTAGCTGCGACTAATACACTTCTAGCAAATCGAATCTCCCCTGCGTGAGGACAGCGACCTTTAGTTCCGGTCGGCACGCTCGAGAAGCGGCGGCCTCCGCCCTGAGAAGCCCCGGCGCTGTAGAAGAATGATCACTCATGGGATAGCGGACACGGCGACCATTCGCGCTTTCTGGCAGTTTTCCCCTTCCAACACGCCACATCTGAGGAAGCACGTCTGCCCGCTGACGAGCAATGCCGTTGGATCCACGCTAGAACGAGAGTGAGCTCACGGCGTGCCGGCAGGAATACCCTCAAGAGAAAGCGCGAACGAGGGAAGCAACACACCGGGATAACTGTGGCTGGTACACTCCCCTAAGCTTAAAACCTCGCGGGTGCTCGGGCCTGCACCAACACCTACGGTTTAAACTCTACGGGATGAGCGCGACTTCTGAACGCAAGATCGACTGGTGGCGGTGGCGCGTTCTACTGAACGCTGCCGGCAATTGAGAAGAAGAGGTGACGTACCTATGCCAGGCCGCACGTGGGCTGCACCCCCGACAAGCCTCCGGCGGCGCTTTGAGAAGCTGACACGACGAGCGAGCGGGACGCCGACAATGCTAGCGCGCGCTGTACAAGACGGCGTGTGTGCGCCGCTGACTGTAAGGGATGAGGCGTTCAGCTCGAAATGCAGGCGCGACTGCGCGCTCGCGTAGGAATAAGCCGGCAACAATGACAGATGTACGTACCTCGTCGCCACATACCCGACTTGTACCCCTCCCCTACTGCTCTGTCCTGCCTGGCGAAGGGCCGGCCGTCCATACAACGTACGCCTAGTCGGCGATTTCTGTGCCTGCGCTGAGTGTTCAAGGGTTTAGAGAGCGCAAAGATGGTGGCAGGGCGCGAGCACACGGAACGCGAAGGCGGTGCTCAGCACCGGAGCGCCCGATGTTTACGCGCGCTCGCGAGCTTCTTGCATAAAATCGTCGCGGCGGGGACACACTGCACCACTTCCGGACGATCCACTACTGCTTCCAGCTACACCGCGTTTCTTCTGGGCTACCCTCTTGCTGCTTGTGCTCTCCCTCGCTTCCTCCTCCCGCATGGCCCCCTTCTACGTCTCTCAGTCCCCAAGCTGCATACATACGCTGCACGCGCGACACAACAGGGACAGCGCAAGTTTTCTGGGGACCCCGAGAGACGAGCAACCGAGGCGGATGGATTGGAAGGATGGGCTGGGCAGCGAGGGCGAACAAGTAAGTACACCTCACGCCCCACCCTCGTCCCTGCCCCACAAGCACCGTCCCATTCTCTCGTTGCTGCCACTACACCCGTCCCCCTACTGACGTGCGTAAAAGTTACTTCAAAGAAATAACTTTCACCTGAGGTTATCGGATCTGAGCAAGATCGGATGATGCCTCAGTTGTTCGGTGTAGTGATAATGCTCAACCTGTCAAGGTAGAATGAGTCGAGATGGAATATTCCAGGTTGGGTTCCCAGATGGAACTTTCAATTGGATCTGTCAAAGAATCTGGACGTATGTTTGATGATGTTCCGATATCGGATCGGACTTGACTTCACTTGGAGGATCGCTCGAGGATGCCTCAGTTCATAGACGTGTGTGTGTGCATATAACTCTTAGACGACGATAGACTTGACTTCAGATTACTACTGTCAGAGTAGCAGAGACTAGGCTTGCTTGGAGGCACTCAGCAAGAGAGTGGAAGGGGAAAACTTGCCCTCCATCCCTTGAGGGGTGGGGGTTTATATACTGTCTCTATGGGAAAATTACAAATATTACCAAACAGTTCTCTAGGTCATTGTTCTTGGTAAGACAATAAGAGAAGGACAATAGAAAAGTAATAATGAGGGTAGAAGGCACAACAGTCATCAGGATAATAGCATGGGAGGATTGAGGTAGGACAATCATAATCTGAGAATAATACCATAGGGAAGTAAAAAGTCCTGGGAATGTTCAAGGACAATGGAGATGATGAACAATACTTCTATCTCAAGTGTGAGATAACATGAGAGGGACAAAAGGTTGGACAACAATAAGAGGAGAGTAGTATAATGAGCACAATAAGCTTGGAGCATAATGGTGTATAGTACAATAGAAAAGGGGAATTAAACAAGATAAAATCATGTGGCTTACCTATAGAAGTTATCTGAGTCCAATTTCATATAGGGATATCAAGAAGATATGGGTTCATCGTTCACCAAGTCAAAAAGTACATATGCCCATTTCAATGTCCAGTTAGAGTCTGCTATGCGTCCAGGCCTAGTCATCCAAGAGGCTTCCAATGATCATATCCTCCTCGTCCTCGATGAGGTACCCATTGACGTCGTAACGGGGTCCTGCGACAGTGGGCTCGATCGCATTAGTTGCGAAGACTAGATCGGAGAGGTTGTCAGCCACACTGTCCTCATCGTCGGCATAGACAACGCCGCCGTAGATAACGTCGCCATTCCATCGCAACTCGATGACTTCTAACTCGGATATTCCAGATCCAAGCGTGTCCTCTGACTCGCTGAGGGGGATGTCGCAAAGGGTGGCGCTCGTACCTTCGGACACCGTGCCAAGTGCTGTCTCCGCACGTGCAGGTTCATCGTCCCACTCGAGCGTATCCGTGAGTCCTGCGCCCAGGACCATCTCGGCGATGTCCTCAGAAGCGAGGTGGCTCTCGACCGTGGAGTGCAGCTCGTGGTCCGACACGATGTGCTCGTGGTCCGACACGATGTCGGAGACCTTGAAGGCGTATAGGGTGTGGGTGACTCGGTCAGACGGATGAGACCGATGTCGTCCTCCCTGTCCCGAGGGACACTAGGCGGGGCTTCAAACCGCCGCAGAAGAACTGGGTCTGGTCCCCTGGTGACGTAGTTGCGGAGCCGGGGTTGCTGGTAGGTCTCGGAACTATGGACCAGGCTACGTGCGAGGAATCAGTCACATTCCGTGCATGTCACCCGCCCCACAGTTTAGAATGCAACGTCCTCGTTGCGTCAAGGAATGGATGACTCACTTGTATTGATCATATACCAGTCGACGAAGCGCAGATACCGGCATGATTGACGACGCCATGCGCAGGAACCAGAGGTTGGTGCATGAAAGGGGAACGTGGAACACGCTCGGCAGAAGGAGAAGTCCTCCATGCTCGTTCACGAAGTCGGCACTTGCTGTGCGCCAGCCTTGGAACCGGGCACAGACACGATCTTCCTGGATGACAATGTCGACTATGTCCATGAAGATGGTGAGGCCGGTGAAGTCCACCTGCAGCCGAGGGTCCTCGACATAGACGATGGAGTATGGCCGGATCTTGGTCTCGGTCCACGGCTGCTGGGCCTGTGGCTGGACGTACCAGACGTACGCTGGTGGCGTCACAAAGTAGGTGACAGGAGTCGTGCAGAACTGTTCACGGTTGGCGGGAGTGAGAGGTTCTAGGGCAGGGCCTGGAGGCATAGTGTCCACATCTGGTCCAAAGACAGTAGCATAAAGGATGGTCTTGGGGGAGGAGAAGAAATAGCGGTACATGGTGGACAGCGACGATGTGCTGGCAGTCGGAGGACAGTGGTGGTGTGCGGGCAACAGAAACGGTGGGAAACTCTTAGAGAGCTCCCGCATTCTTCAAGCGTCTAAGGAAGCCACTCATCCTCGGAATCCTCCGAATTCGTCATCGAGTCTAAACTTGGATCATCTTGGTCACTAGCGATCTCAAGATCTGATTCTGGGCCGCTCGATATGTCAGGAAGGTTCCGTGTATTGCGTGGTCGGTAGGGAAGAAGCCGGAAACTTGCAAAGCCTTGACGCATGTGGGTCCCATCAAGCTCTTTCAAGACGTAGGTCCCTGCTTTTGTTTGTCGGTGTACTATGTATGGTCCAGAATATCGGGGTGAATACTTGTCTTCTAACCCTGCATCTCGTGCTGAGTTACGGATAAGAACCAGTGTCCCTCGTTTGATGGGAATATTCCGCAATCGATGATGGAATCGTTTCTCGAACTGGGCCTTTGATGCAAGCCGTGACCGTAGAATTGCGTTACTGGCTCGCTGCAGGTCCCGTGGACGCTTATCTAGCTGGCGCATTCTGAGTGCTAGGAGCTCAGCTGGAGAGAGTCCGGCCCGATAGTTGCTGATCATGAATGTGGCTTCAGTTAGATCAAATGGCAAGATGGGGTGCATTCCATGGAGTAGATAGAATGGGCTAAAACCTGTCGAACGCCGGGTGGTTACCCGGTCTGCAAAGAATGCCAAGGGAACCTTCTCTGGCCATCTCTCTGGTTTATCTTCGCAATCCTTAAGAATGGCCTGACGGATGGTAAAGTGTCCTTGTTCCACGATGCCAGAGGCATGCTTATTATAAGGGGTGATTTTGATCTGTGGAATACCATAGCGCTTTAGTAGTCTCTTCGTAGCTCCCATGAATTCTGAGCCATTGTCGGTGATTATTTCTGCGATGTGTCCATAGCGGCATATGACCTGCTCCCATAGGAACTTGGCAATGCTTTGCGAAGTTAATCGTTTCAGTGCTCGGCCCTCCGCGGCATGAGACAGATCATCTCGGGCTGCCACCAGATAACGATATCCTCTAGCTTTGGGCATAAACATGACATCCGCATAGATTTGAGTGAAAATCGTGACTGGAGTGCGTATGGTGGGTGAGACCTCGAATTTTTTCGTACTCCATATTTGGCATTGGTGGCATGAACCCACATGGTGTTTGACGTCCTGATACATTCGTGGCCAGTAGAATCGTTCCCGAAGATGATAGAAGACTCCGTATGTTCCACGATGTCCTAGATTTTCGTGTGCATATTTAAGTATTTGATATCTCCTTTCTGGCTTAATCACGACCAAAAGTGGATAGCCATCGGTCCGTCGTTTGAACATTTTGTCATTTTCCACGTAAAAGCGTGATGCACGTTGTAGAAATCGTCTTTTTGCTTGTATTGAGTTGAAGGGAGGTGTCTCAAGAGTCATAAGAAAATGGCGTATTTGAACCAGTATTTCCTCCTGCGAGTTTGGACCTATTTGATATGAGGGTAGGTTCTGAATGTGGTTGGCTTCAGGGAGAATAGTAGAAAAGAATGTGGTGTCATCTAACCATTTTTCCATTTCTTCGGCCTGCACTCGTTCCTCTTCGGTAGGTGGTCTCCGGGAAAGAGCGTCTGGGCCTCGATGCTTATCTGCCGGTACATGGTGTAATTCGAAATCGAAGAGTAGTATTCCTTGTATCCAACGGTTCAGGGTAGCATTGGGTTGGAGGTCAGGATTATTGAGCATGTCTTTGATGTATTTTGCATCTACTTCTAAAATCAATCGTTTGATGCCAATGAGATAGAGTCTCCAGTGGCGTAGAGCTCGGAAACATCCGTACAATTCAAGTTTCGGTTGACTGTATCTTGACTCTCGATCGTTGAAGGGTAGCGACCCGTAACGTGCAGGTCTGCGCTTTCCGTGTTCATCGTCTTGGGAGAGAATGAATCCGACTGCAATGACACTGGAGTCAACTGATAGGTAGACTGGTCGATCGGAGGAGTAGTCGATGGGGTGGAGAGCTGGCGCAGAGGATATGAGGGCTTTTAATTTTTGAAATGCTTCCTCTCGCCTTTCATCCCAGACAAAGTCTGTGTCTTTCCGAACAAGTTCTGTTAGGGGTCGTGCAATTTCGGAGTATCCTTTAACCCAGATCCGCACCGTCCCGCAAAGACCTAAAAAGCCACGGACCTCCTTCACATTTCGTAGCTGCGGCCAGTTCAAGACCTTGTCAATTTTCGCATCCTCAGGGGACCTTCCTGCTAGGGTGCATTTTTGTCCTACAATGATAACGTCCGGCCGGCATATTTGCAACTTTTTGGCAGAGACCGTTGCTCCTGCATGTCCAAGTCGGTGCATGATTCGGTGGACATCGACTGCGTGCTCCCATATGTACCTCCTTATTCCTGGATTTTCTGGAAGAGTCTCCGGATCTCCATTCTTGTCAGGGTAATTTGTGCGGGATCCTTTGATTGGAAGATCATCAATAAAGATGTTGGCAGTATGAGGGATCTCGTGTTGGAGGATGAAAGACATGCAATTCTGAAATTCTGCAGGTGAATTTGTATAGCCCTGTGGCATGCAGGTGAGGCGTAGAAGTCCTAACGGTGTCATGAATGCAGTGAGGTCTCGACTCCGCGGATGCACAATGCGTGCGTCGTAACCTGAGTAAAGGTCAAAGACAGTGTAACATTGATATCCTGCGAATGGCTCGACAAAGTCATCCATGATGGGAGGTGATCCTGCATCCCGTATGCTGACTCGGTTGAGTGGCTGGAGATCGTGGACGAGTCGGAGGTCTCCATTTTTCTTCAGTACGCAAAAGTATCGCGACCGGTATGAAGACTGACTTGGCTCGTAGACTCCAGCGGCCATTCTGTCCTTTAGAATTTTTATAACTTTATCTTTGATTCCAGGGGCTATGGGAATATTTGGCTCTTTCCAGGCCGTATGCGGGACAACCGGCATGATGTATGGGGAGAAGTAGTCGTTCCGCAATGTGCCTCGGTCACTGTCCTGGAATGCTATTGCTTTCTCGTTCAACTGGAGTATGTGGAGGAATAGTCTCTCCTCCTCAGGCCATAGATATCCATCTTTGTTCAAGGCTAGTTTTTCTATACGTTCTGCAGTCAATTTTGCGGTCGGGACAAAGTCGGGGATGATGGGCGTGAGCTCAGGAAGGGTCGCTAAAGGGTCCTCCGGAAACTGGCGTATAACGCGGAATTCCTCTGGCATAGTACCTGCAACAGGCTTTACCTTCTTGTCCACTCGCTTGTAGGCCGTGTGCGTATGTAGGTCTGTCTGTGGCGTGTCCGCAGTCTCGATTACGGCATAGAACAATGATAACAGTGGCTCCTCTTCAGTCTTAATCGACGCCTGCACTGCCGCTGGATGTGTCCTTAGGTTAGGAGTAGTACGAGGACATCGGTCCTCCCATCCCTCGCCAGAAAGAACGTCGACCTCGACGGGGCATGGTGCCAAGACAGGAACATGGGCGGGAGGGCGGGACAAGTCTGGTAGGGGGCTAATTGTGACGTGATATATCAATGCAAGATTCAACACCGGTTGATCAATGTACAAATATAAGTATTTACAGTATGAGCATACACCTAATCTATTTACTAGCCAGTCCAATAATATACTAGGGGATGATGAAGGGATACAACAGCAGACGATAATCAAGATGTCACTATATGATACAGCAGGATGCCGAGATGACAGAGGAGTATGCAAGAACAGGCAGAGATGCACAAGATGACGGTATACGTACAAGTATGAGTAAGACCAAGATACTGAAGGTCCAACAAGATGCGGGGACAATGGGGGAGACGTCAAGCCAGCAAGAATGTAGGGGATGCTTACAACAAGAAGTTCGCGTCGCAGACGCGTGTGCCATGAGGTTACTGAACGACAAGAATCATGAATGAATGAAGGAGGAGATAGATGATGGTGACGACGTACGTTAGTGGGCCTGAAAGACCTCGAATTCCTCCCGAAAAAACTCGCATAAATCGTTGGTGGCATCCTGCATGGCGTCGAGCAGGATACACTCGACGAAGTCGCGGAGTGCACCGTCGCCGAAGAGTTGCTCATACTCCCGCTGTTGAGCGGGTGTGAGGCTCGGAGGCTCGGGGGTGGTAGCGGGAGTCGATGGGGTGACAGGTCGCGGCGTCGTGTGCTCGGGCGAGAGCGGCAGTGGGAAGTCGACGATGTCGAGGGGGTGCTCGAAAGGCGAGGTGTTACGGTCGTCGTGGTCGTCGCTGACATCGTCGGGTACGTCCGAATCCACGGGAACTGTGTAGAAGGAAAGAAGGAGGGGAGGGAGAGGCTCGAAAGCAGACGTTGAAGCGAGACAGGACGCGCGTGCGTCCCAGACCTCGTCGTACGAAACGAGGGGGACGCGCGACATGTTCTCGTCGTGCTGCGGGTCGAGTAGAGACTCGGGTTCGACGGGTCCGTTGTGAGGCTCACAGTGCTTGTCACGAGGCTTGTGGTGCTCGTCGTGCTCGTCGTCCCTCCGAGCACGCTTTGAGGATCGATGCTCCTCATCGTTGTGCTCGTGCCCGTGTTCGTGCCCGTTGCTCTTGTCTTGCGGCTCCTCCAGCTCGAGCTCGAGTCGACCGCGTTTGGTTGGCGAGTTGTCCTCGTGTTCGGGCTCGAGGTGACCGTGTTGGAGTCGACCCGCCTCTAAGTCGTCGTAGAGGCGGTCGAGTTCATCACGTTTATCTTCGTCGCGAGTTCCGGGGTCTTCAAGAATACGCTCGCATGCCGTTTGGAAGGCAGCGATCGGCAACGAGTGGGAGTGAGGGATGGGTACCGGAGAGATAATGTCGAGCGAGTGGTGGGATGACGTGGGAGGTTGAAGGGCATCGGTGAGAATCTTGTAGTCGAGTTGATCGAGAGCGGAGTAGCGAGGAGAGAGCGGAGGGAAGCCATGGAGACTGGGGTGATGAGCGGGGTAGAAGTTGTCGATACAATCCGCGATGGCGATGGCGGCTTCGGGGGATGTAGTGTCGTAGAAGCCCCGGTACCGCACAACTAGCTCGCGGTACCGCTCGAGCGTCGAGGTGTCGGTGTGGTGAGCAGGCTCCTCCTCCGGTTCCGGGGTCGTCAGGAGCTGGTCTTCAGGACTATTGACAACACTTTCGTTGTTGGTATGGTCAGTATCGGGTTCGGTGTGCAACAACCATGCGACGCACCGGTTCCACTCGTCTTCTGCTTCGCTCTCGGACCCGCTGTCTCCTCCGCCGTGGTCCATCGTAAATAGCAGCGAGGCCGGTGGGAGTAGTTTGTCTTGCACGGCTTGGTCTTGACCATCGACGCGGTGCTCGTCTTTGGCTGTGTCGAGACGTTGACGAGGAGAGGGCCGTAGAGTCACAGTAGTCGAGTTTGCGGATGACGAGAGAGAGACGAGCTCGGGTAGAGAGGAAGGGGTCGCATCGCGTGCTGAGTTGCGTCTAGCGCTGAGCGTGGGAACTTGAAAGTCCGCTGTGATAGCGTCGCAGCGGAGTGCGTTTAGATGCGCGGTGGGGTAGAGTCGAATGTAGGCAGGGCCTTGACACGAAAAGGGCGCCGTGTTGACGTTGTTCGCAGAGTCGGACAGGGTGCCTGTAAGTACAGCCGCGGGAACGTACCAATCTTGGTACAAGTGGGCGTCATGGTACCCGTACGCGCACGGGAACGCCACTTGAGGCTCGAGCGTGGCCGTGTAGCGGAGTTCGGTCGGAGTAGAGTCGTCCTGCGACATGTCGGGCTCGTGTGCGTAGAAATACGAGTGCGGAGTTGAAGCGGAGGGAGTCGGGGGTCGAGGAGGAAGTGGCTCGGGGTGTTCGGGGATAGTAAAAAAGCTGTCTGGGGCGGATGTATCGGGCTCTACCAGCATTTCGAGTTCGGGGACATCCATATAAGGGTTTTTGAACAAAAGATAGGTCCCATCTTTTCGTTCGTCAATAGAAATGTGATTGTCCCGCTGCCAGGGACGGCCTAGAAGCAAATCGAAAGGTGCATTGTCGGCCACGTATAGGTTAGCCCAAGTCCGGGCCGCACCGCAGGTTAACTCTACATTCTTTATCAAACCACTGAGTTTGCCTTCGCCATTATTTGCAGCTACCATTTCGACTTGCTGCGATTTGTCATACGGTCTTGGAATGCTCGATTTCCAGATCCTTTTGTTCACTATATTCATCATTGAGCCTGTATCCACTATGCCATCGATTGGGTTACCATCGCATTGAACTGTGATTCGAATTAGAGGACGTCTTGACCTTGTATAAATTACTGCAGCAGAGAGGAATTCTGTGTGGTTAACCTCCGGCTGTGGCTGTGCTGCGCGTTTGGTCCGAATTACGTCCTGTAAATGCTGTGATATCTCCTTTGAGGATCCAATAACCTCTCCAACTGACATTGTAAGGGGCGTATTGAGGATTCGGTCCAGAATCGTGAGGGGCTGGACGTGTTTCGCTATCTCGGATTGGACTGGAGCCCGTTTTGGAGGTTTTTCGGTGGTTGGTTTGCCTGTGCGGGGCTTGTTTGCCTGTGTATCATCCATGACAATATCCTCATCTTTGTTGGGGTCAAATGTAGGCCTTCCATGGACTTCCTTGGGAATCATCGGTGGTCCTTGGCCTTGACCTTGGCTACTGCCAGGGTTGGGTACCTTATCGGTAGCCTTGTCCTTGGCCCACGCAGGCTTCGGTGGAACCTGAACTCCATCAAACTTGGCCTTACGGTGCTCTTTGCTCTGCTTCGGTGTACGCTCCGCAGGGAAGACTAGGTTGGGGGAGTCAGAGTCGCAGTCACTGCAGTCCGTCACCTCGACAATATGCGCTGAGAGAGCAATGAAGTTCGACTGGCCTGTCAAGCGCTGAATGGCATGGACAAAGGTTTCGTCCCGCTGCCGCTGGATCATTGACCCATCCGCCAAAGTGAGCTTGTTGTTTCCATCTCGCTTGAGAACTCCTTTGGCTACCAATTCATTAATCTTTGGACAATAGTTCAAGCCGTGACCTTGCTCTCCACATCCATAACATGCAGGTCGGGTTCCTGAGTTCGGGGGAAAGAGAGGAGGGGAAGAATTCAGGTATGATATCCGAGTCGATTCTTTGGGAGCCCGGATAATGTGTGCAATGTCTTTGTCAAGCTTGAATCCCCGATAGTATAGAGCTCCATAGGCAGGATCATCGATAGACATATTTTGAAGTCTCCGGATTATATCCTCAACCTCATTGTTGTTTTTGGATGATGATACTGGTTGGGACTCCATGTCAGAAAGAGGAGGAGTGTCTGCAGGGACCTGAGAAATCTTCTTGGTCCTCTCTCTGGCCTTGGCCTTAGACTTTGAATGTCTGCTGGACTTCTTCTTATCATGGTGCTTGTGGGCCCTATGATCCGAGTCCAAATCGTAGCCATCATCCGAGTCTTCTGAGTCTGAGGTAGAGAAGGAAGTGTCCTCATCGGTCTCATCGTCTTCATCTGAATCTGAGTCTCCTGCATCAAAACGGTCTCGTCCAAACATGGTCTCTATTATTGTTACGAGCTTGTCGACTTCGAAGGGTCTGGTCATATTGTGAGTGGGATTTTCGCGCATATAGAGAGTCTCGATGCGTGGCCGGAGTGATCGGGGTATGCCTTTCCAGAATGACTTGTTGAATATATCGTCAGTAATGACATGGTGCTTCTTCAGCCATCCTGCGATCCTCTGAAACTCCCGTTGATAAGTCATGAATTTTGCAATGGAGTTGAGATCCTTGTGCCTAGCTTTTTGCAATAAGACTTGAAGGTCTTTCTCCTTGTATCGTTTCTCATACCGATCTGCATCATAAAGGCGTTTGAATTCCTTTACAAAGTCAGTAAATTTAGTAGTAGAGATGTCATAGGTCTCCATGACTGCCTTGACTGAACTGCTGCAGTATCGCAAGAGGTATTTGCATTTGTCTTCATCCTTGGAAATATTCTTGCTCTTGCATAGGCTTTCATAATCATCTAGAAATTCCTTTACCTTGAGAGGATTGCCATTGAAGGTCTTAGGGGCTGTCTTGGTCCCCTTCCTGGGCATGTCAGTAGCCATGGTGGTAGTTTGAATGTTCCTTGGTGCAAGTGGAGTTGTAGCGGAAGAGGAAAGGGCCTGAGTATGAGGGATGATCACTGATGAGGTTGTCTGGGTGGAAGTAGTAGGTGCTGAAATGGGTTGGGCTGAGGGATATAGACTAGTAGTGGGACCTGTAAATGAATTAGTAATAGACTGGGATGGTGACCTTGTAGAGGGACTTGATAAGGGAGAGGGACTGAGTATTGATGAGGATAGTAGGGAGATAGTCGGGGTGGAGGGGAATGATATTGAGGTTGATGAACTCGATGAAGGAGAGGGTCTACCTGGTCAATCCACCGGACTCGGTGTACTCGGTGACAGGTTGTGCAAGGTATGTTGGAATAGTGAATGGATGTTTCACTACCCCTCGCGGTGGGCTCCAATTTGACGTGCGTAAAAGTTACTTCAAAGAAATAACTTTCACCTGAGGTTATCGGATCTGAGCAAGATCAGATGATGCCTCAGTTGTTCGGTGTAGTGATAATGCTCAACCTGTCAAGGTAGAATGAGTCGAGATGGAATATTCCAGGTTGGGTTCCCAGATGGAACTTTCAATTGGATCTGTCAAAGAATCTGGACGTATGTTTGATGATGTTCCGATATCGGATCGGACTTGACTTCACTTGGAGGATCGCTCGAGGATGCCTCAGTTCATAGACGTGTGTGTGTGCATATAACTCTTAGACGACGATAGACTTGACTTCAGATTACTACTGTCAGAGTAGCAGAGACTGGGCTTGCTTGGAGGCACTCAGCAAGAGAGTGGAAGGGGAAAACTTGCCCTCCATCCCTTGAGGGGTGGGGGTTTATATACTGTCTCTATGGGAAAATTACAAATATTACCAAACAGTTCTCTAGGTCATTGTTCTTGGTAAGACAATAAGAGAAGGACAATAAAAAAGTAATAATGAGGGTAGAAGGCACAACAGTCATCAGGATAATAGCATGGGAGGACTGAGGTAGGACAATCATAATCTGAGAATAATACCATAGGGAAGTAAAAAGTCCTGGGAATGTTCAAGGACAATGGAGATGATGAACAATACTTCTATCTCAAGTGTGAGATAACATGAGAGGGACAAAAGGTTGGACAACAATAAGAGGAGAGTAGTATAATGAGCACAATAAGCTTGGAGCATAATGGTGTATAGTACAATAGAAAAGGGGAATTAAACAAGATAAAATCATGTGGCTTACCTATAGAAGTTATCTGAGTCCAATTTCATATAGGGATATCAAGAAGATATGGGTTCATCGTTCACCAAGTCAAAAAGTACATATGCCCATTTCAATGTCCAGTTAGAGTCTGCTATGCGTCCAGGCCTAGTCATCCAAGAGGCTTCCAATGATCATATCCTCCTCGTCCTCGATGAGGTACCCATTGACGTCGTAACGGGGTCCTGCGACAGTGGGCTCGATCGCATTAGTTGCGAAGACTAGATCGGAGAGGTTGTCAGCCACACTGTCCTCATCGTCGGCATAGACAACGCCGCCGTAGATAACGTCGCCATTCCATCGCAACTCGATGACTTCTAACTCGGATAATCCAGATCCAAGTGTGTCCTCTGACTCGCTGAGGGGGATGTCGCAAAGGGTGGCGCTCGTACCTTCGGACACCGTGCCAAGTGCTGTCTCCGCACGTGCAGGTTCATCGTCCCACTCGAGCGTATCCGTGAGTCCTGCGCCCAGGACCATCTCGGCGATGTCCTCAGAGCGAGGTGGCTCTCGACCGTGGAGTGCTTCTCGTGGTCCGACACGATGTGCTCGTGGTCCCGACACGATGTCAGGAGACCTTGAAGGCGTAGAGGGTGTGGGTGAATCGGTCAGACGATGAGACCGATGTCGTCCTCCCTGTCCCGAGGGGACACTAGGCGGGGCTTCAAAACCGCCGCAGAAAGACTGGGTCTGGTCCCCTGGTGACGTAGTTGCGGAGCCGGGTTTGCCTGGTAGGTCCCTCGGAACTATGGACCAGGCTACGTGCGAGGAATCAGTCACATTCCGTGCATGTCCAATCGATGAGCTCGTTCGAGAGCTTCGCGATATTCTCCTGCAAAGTCTTCCTGTCTGAGTACTTCTAGGTTACTTGCTATAACCTGAAGTGTATCGATCGCGTGTACGGCGACTTGTGCTCTCCGGTAGAACAGTCCTGCTGTTGAGGATCTTTCTAC
Organism: Cerioporus squamosus; assembly: GCA_022592435.1. Taxonomy (NCBI): domain Eukaryota; kingdom Fungi; phylum Basidiomycota; class Agaricomycetes; order Polyporales; family Polyporaceae; genus Cerioporus; species Cerioporus squamosus. The sequence continues at coordinate 313,706 of JABYQS010000025.1, forward strand.
GCTTGTCTCGGGGTAGTCTGAGTCAGCTCCGCTCGACTCTGGACTTGGTTGAGCCGGTATAAGGATATCTTCGGCTCTGGGTCTTCCTTCGCTAGTGGTTAAAGAGCTTCTATACTCTTGCCACTCTGGGGTTCTGTGAAACGCGGGTTCTCCTGGTTGTACAAGAGTGCTCGGACTCGAGTATGCGGAGGAGATATTTTCGACGAAAGGGATTACAGACGAGATGCCTCGACTGTAAGGGTGTGGGGTAGCTGGTCGCGTTACTGGGATGTAAAGCGATGGTAAAGTGGGTAAGGGTTTGCCCCTGTTCGTCGTCTGGTTCTGTGCGTCTCCTGGTCTTCTGAGAAGAGGATGGTCTATCCTGTTCTCCGCCGTTTTGGCTGTCTGTCTCTTTCTCAACTTTCGAGTGAGAAAGGGATATCTTGGTTCGTTGTAGGTGGTTCTCTGCACTTGGATAAGTGGAGAGTTAAAGCTTTCAGTCTAATGTTACGCTTTCGAGCGTGACCTTAAACCAAAGAGCCTTAAAGGTCGTTCTGTCCAGCCGCCTGCAATATACTAGTCCAGGTTGCCTACTCCGAGGCGAACCCTAGTATAAAGCCTATGCTGAACTCTTACTAGTACGGTTCACCTTATCGAAGGGGAACACTAGTAAGATCGGGTGAAACGAGTATAACGAGGAACGGTTCGTTATTCGCAAAGGAGACTGAAAGCTGGGGGTCGCTCTGAGACGTCGCCCCTTATATACAAGTTGTGAAGCTGCGGAAGAATGTTCTAGTACTTGTAGAGAAGGTTCTGGTAAGTACTACTCGTGTCCGTACTCTTCTGTAGTAACAAAGAGAATGAACTAGAATATACAAGAATATTCTGGAGACTTGCCTAACTAGTAGTACAATAAGACAAACTGATCGCGTGAGAGTAAAAGTACAAGTCCGTTACTGGTAACTCCTGTGATAGTCGTAACACCTTAGAGAGGTCGCGGACGTACCATAGGACAGGGTGGGGCTCGCCTTGGCGCCTCACAGTCGGCAGGCGGGGAGGCCAATTCTAAAGCCCGTCTCGCCCGTTACCTCGGTGATCACCTGCTCCATCCGGCCACGGATACTCCTCACCATGTTCTCCGGCGGGACTCCCTTGACCTTCGGGATCCTCACACCGATGACCGTCTTCTCGCCCGAGACCTTCTTCATGTCCTTACATAGTTCATGTCCGATCCCGCCGCAACACTATCCGGATTGCTGAAGTGGAGAGTCGGGAAGCCATCGCGGGGCTTGGGCATCATCGGGTGGATAACGTACCGCTGCTGCGGCGCGTCCTGGGCGCGGAGCGTCGCGGTCTGCTGCATAGGTTGCCCCATCATCGAGACACGTCTGGGTTAGGGGGTTGATCACCACGGCGCCGGCGTAGAGTGGCGCAGGGTGCTCGTCCTGTTCTCTCTGCGCCGCCAACTGCTCCGCCAGGAGCCTATCAACATCCAACCCAACCCCTCCTCGAAGTTGCTGTTGGGGCGCGGTTCCGCGTTCCTGTTCGCCGCTGGAGGGCACTCCCGCGCAGACCGTTAGGTACGTCCATCGATACAGGTCCCTCACGCGCCAGGCACCCAACCAGCTGCTGGTGCTCATTGATCCTTCTCAGTCCTTGGTTTCGCAGCCCAGTAGTGTTTCCTTGCTTGCGCACGCGCATGCACTCCGGCCTAGGTTTCGTCCTCGGACGCACTGGGGCTGAGAAGAGGGCTGCCACATAGGTGTGGGGCGCCGCTGAGGGCGGGCGTCTCGGGGCGGGCTGAAGATGTCGTGTTCTTGGTGCGGGGGTCTGGAAAGCGAACTGGCGAGCCAGGGCATCTCTACCACCAGCAGGGTGCAGGGGCACATTCAAGGTCGCACTTCCTCGTGTGTCAGTGCCTTGTCCAGCCACGCGCTGCACCGCATCCGCGGCGGTTGATCTCCATTTCCATTCCACTCGGAGCGCCCGACGGAACGGAGTTACCGGACAGGATGTTTGCCGGCGGCACCGCAATGGGATCACCAGGTTATAGTAGTTACTATTCGAGAGGTGCGGCGGGGGCGGAGTCCTTCGCAGTGGCGCAGGAGGGCAGGCAGGGAGCGGGGAAGGGGACGGGGGTCCTGTCTCGTTGGTCGCAAACGTGAAGAAAAAGCACCAACATTGGGAGGGTGGGACACCTTCGGCGCCGCTCACCCAGTTCTCGTGCTAGACGCGAGCGTAACAACATCATGCGTCCCAACGCCAGCCTCATGCATCTCCTCAGCCTCAAGATGTCTCCGGTTCCCGACTGGCTGCTGGAGGGCAGCACCACGCCGCTTCTTCTTCGTCGCAACCCTCCAGGGTCCACCGTTGTCTAGGGAAGGTGCGTCCGCACGTCCAATTGTGCTGCCGTCCATACTCTGGTGGGGCTGTGGCCAGGTTTCTTTGGACACAGTCGGGCGTGACCACCGGCATCCAGGTCAGCGACTGCTGGCTCTGTGACTGTGGAGCCAGGAAGTTCACCTCCGCCCACAGGACACGAGTTGTCCCAGCGGCGGAGAGGGGTTCTGCTGAGGCACCGATGAGGGCAGGATCGAGCTCGGGGGGAGTGACATCTGCTAGGTGCGTGCAAGGTTAGGCGCAGTTTGCTAACATGGTCGTTAGACTTACGTCCTGCCCCCACGGGTTCTGCTCTACTGAAACCTCCATCCTAACGTCGGCATCCTGTGCCACGAAAGTCTGGGTGCCAACCGGCGACGGGATCGGGGACACCGATGTCTGAGTCTGGGAGAAGCCCACCGGTCTCAGTGGCGAGGCCATCCCCACCTCCATAGGGCTCTGCTGGTCGTACGAAGCGATTGGGATCTCACCAGACTCCACCAATGCCTCGCGTACAAGCTGGCGTGCTGGGGGGGCTTTCTGTGGCGGAGGGTTGTTTCTGTTGTCCATGGTCAGGTAGTCCGCGGTCTGCGTCTGGCGTGTGGTTCGCTGGCAGTGGCACACCGGTTCGTGGTGGGGAGGGGGGGCAAAGGAGGACGCGGGCGTCCCGCCAGTTCATTTAAAGGCCATCCTAGGTCAGGCATCATCTTCTCTCTGTCTCGCGCTCAGGACTTAGCAGGGAAAATCCTCTCAGAAATTCAGTGCCGTGCAGCCACTATACATCCCGTCAAGTCCGGGCTCACCTCATGGCATGGGCGAGTTCTGTTGCAGCGTAAGTCCGTCCAGGCCAGGCTCGGGATTGGTTACTCAACCAGGCTCTTTTGACTTCCAAATGCATCGCATTCCCATGGGCCATCTTGGCATCGCTCGGCATCAGCCACGCCATCCCCTCTCCTGCTGTCCTGCTCCTTCCCCCCGTTCACCATTCCTCCTCGTCCATCTCCACCTCTACGCTCACCCATTAACATGCTGTCTCTCTGGTCCGTATCCCAAGGTCTTTCATCCTATCCCACTACAGGGTCCGGACTTAAGGTTCATTAAGTACGTCAAGCGCGCTGCACGCAAACTTACTCCATCTCGCCGCTGCTTCTCCGTCTTTGTTCTCACTATTCAACCTTCAGCCGCCATCTTTCTTCAAATTCTGTTGTCATTCCGTCTTTCTCCTCAAATTGCGCATACATATTCGACCAGGAAGCCCCAGTCCCGTGCCCACTGGTATTTACAGGTCTCCGTCCCGCACCTCCGGTCACGTGCGGCTCTATCGGGGATCCGCGTATTCCTTCCCATCTCCACGCGCTCCTCATCCGGGGACAAGATTGCCATGATACCCGGGATTAACAAGACGGTAAGTCTCACCTGCTTAACAGGATTTAAGTCGCACTCGTTACACAACTCGAAAGTCACCGCCCCCCCTCCCTTCCCTGCTACCGCGACAATTCTCCCTATGATGTGCGGGTCATAGGTGTCGTACCGCGGAAGACTACGGATGGTGCGTGGTAAGCGACCCTTGACAGAGCAAGGACTCTAACGCGGAGTCCCACCTGCAGAGGGATTGTCGGCGCTATGGGGACATCGTATTGATGCGTCTTGCTTCCAGCCGCACGCCATGGGACGGTGGGCTGTTCACATTCCTTCCATCGTGTGTCGACCGTTGTTGTCTTCGCTTCGCGGATCTCATTTCTTGGGGGCAGGATAGAGGAGTCTAGTGTCGTACAGACATGCTGGGGAATAAATTGAGTGTTGCGACACACACCATGCGCACGAGTTGGGCAGTACCATTCTCTGAGTTAATTTTTGGTGTAAGGATCGTGTTCCACTCGCAGATATTCTGCAAACGCAGGCGAGGAGGGAGTGTGTGCGTGCTCGTTTCAGTGGTTCGTGTCCAGTCCAGGAGGGGAGCGAGCGGGTTTAGGGGAGGGAGGAAGGAGGGTGATAGGAGGTTGGTTGTCCCAAGCTCATAAGGCCTGTCTAGACACCCTTAAATCCCATGTCCAGATGCTTTAGGGTAGGCTCGGCACCTACATGGGCTCCAAGCTCTCCATACCCATAGACTGGTTCCATCCAGCTAAGTCAATCATTCGGTGGCCCACTCAGCACCATTCTCAACATTTCCTCACAGGGCGGTTCGGTGTGTTCCCTACCAGCACACGTTGTGTCCCCGTCCATCCTCTCTTCCAGTGCACCATGCTCACACAGTTTGCCAGCGTACTGTCCCCACTCTGGGATCCAGGTTCCGTCGTTCTGCACTCAAGCATTGCAACACACGCCGTTGCATCACCCGAAGGTGGTCTGGCCCAAAGGCCAAGCCGCCCGAAGGCATCAGACGCCTGAGGCAGTCGCACTGGCACTCACACTCGTTGCC